>OX596380.1:223747995-224347995 GCA_951394425.1 Tipula unca
CTAAACTTTATTCTTATATTCTTATTTAGAATTATGGAACGAATATTCATCAATATTATTATATAAAACTTTATAAAGCATTACAAAACCGGAAGGTTATATTAATTTTCATTCAAAACAAATCCAATCCGCCTGACACCATATCGATTACGATCGCATTTCTTCTTAAAATCTCATAAAATAATAAAGTATCTTTTTCCGCCTTCTTATAGAAAAAGAAACAATTTACGTATATATAGTTCACGCGGGTATATTATACCGATGAAAATTTTTCATCATATGTGAACTATCTGATCGCGCATCTATAATAATCAAAGAAAAAAACTGAGAAAACCATCTCATAAACATGAATATTAAGTATTTTCTTAAAAAAAAAAAATTGTAGAATTGAAAATTTAAAAATTTAAATTTTATATATATCTTAAGGAATCGATTCGATTAATTTGTTTAGATTTTAAAATTATATGATGTGTTGAAATACACAAGACATAAACGCACAGTTTAAAAATGAAAATAACGAAAAGATTTTTTTTTTGTCTATTCATAATATGTACAAGAAGAAATTGAAATGATTTTCTGTTCCAAATAAAATTCTATATATTTGTGTTATGAATAAAACTTGTTGATTGATATTAATGAAAAGTTTTATATAAAAAATTAAATTTAGAAATTTATTAAATTTATAAAAATTAATTAAAAAATATATCGACGTCTGGTCGATATATAAACATATATATATATATATATATATATATATATATATATATATATATATATATATATATATATATATATATATATATATATATATATATATATATATATATATATATATATATATATATATATATATAACGCGTATACGCGCGTTCATACATTTTAAGATTATTTCAACACGTGAAATACTTAAAAACATATTAGACTATCATCTACTCTCGGTATATACATATTATATGTATATACTATGCCCACATAAATAATATCACCAAAATGTCTGCAAAATATATTTAAAAATATTGGAATAAACATACGTGTTAATCCTACGGTCGAACAAAATTTATAAATCATTTTCGAGAAAATCTCGTTGGCTGAGAAAATGTCGGTATTTTCTTTTCTTATAGTTTACAGTAGATATATAAAATGCAACTTGTGAGGTAAAATTTATCATATCGGCTTAAAAAAAAACGTTAAATTCGGAAAATTCTATAAATAGAGTTCACAGATTTTCTTTTTTTCAATTTTATAATTTTGGTTCTAATAATTCATGTTCGTGTTAACATATTGATTGCGGGTGTATCACTCGTTTGGTGCAAGATTTTTTTTTCGAATATATATTTTAAGCGGGTGAGTGCTGAGTTCGGTAAGAACAGAAAGTTCGCGTGAAATTTATTTCTTTGACAGATGTATTTTTCAGTGCTAACATTCTTGACGTCAATTTAAATGTGTATAACAGCAAACAAATTTGGGCGCTTAAATAAGGAGCTATCCATAAACATATATCGACCATTTTTAAATGATGGCGCTTATACATTACCAAACATATAAATGGTCGAGATACGTATAGATGTACTCTGCTTTTATGTTGTTTTTGAGCTGGTAATGGTCCGGTTAAATTGGCAATTATATCTCCAATAAAATGGATACGTCTGTGTAAAAATTTCAACTGTTGGTTGTAATGTCAAATAAATTAGGTAGTTATCAGTCATAGATGGCGCTAACATCAATCAAACATACCGTGCCTGCTATTTATGATTCTAAACGGGCAGCCACTCTTATGAGAAATGTTTCCACCACCGTTGATTTGTTTAGTTACATATTTGTTTCGTATATATATTTAACAGTTGGATATTTAATCAATCGTGTAGATTAACGGACATAACCAACGTTGGTAGTTTTCTTCTTTTTTTTTAAACACCGCTTTTTGAGTGAACATTTCGTTTACTGGATTATGAATAAAACAACCAATTTAATTCTAGATGACACTAATTTATTTGTTTCCGAATTATTACACGAAATTAGTAAATACTAGTTTACTTAATTCACTAATTTATTTAATTTCACAATAATTACTTCAGTACACTTTAATCACATTATATTACACTTTAATAACACTTTGATTACTCTATCACTGTTAAAATCCAACTAAGTCTTTCACTTTTTACATTCTACTAACTCTATCGCGGTTAAAACACAACTAACTTACTTCTATTATTTCATCTCGTATTTATATCACATACATATTCTAACCTTCTATATTCCATAATATTCGAGAGTGTTTCTAGACTATTCCTGAATAGTCTAGATTCATCTAATTTACTACAATTTACATTTACGTTAGTGTTTCTACTCAAATAGAGAGATCGCCACAATCGTAACATTACCCATACCTAATCATGAGTCGTCCCTATTTACTCTAAGTGCACCACCTTCAGTTTTCCTCACTGTTCTTGCCTAATCCGGTAAACTACATCGTTTATCTTATAGATGACGTTGTACGGTCCATCCCATGAAGGTTGCAACTTCGCTGATAAATCCCTCTTCCGTTGCGGGTTGTTACGTCATATTAAATCTCCTGCTTTGAAACCACTACTTATTCGCACACTTTGAGCCTTCATTCGGTTATTCTCAAGTACAACTGTTTCTGAGTTCGATGGACCCTGATTGTTGCTTCGGCAACCTCTATACGAAGTGGCAACTCGAATCTATTGCAATCCAATTCGCCCTAATGAAGCCCATCCCCAAAATGACATCTTGCCCGTTACGACGACACCCTCACCCGAGGCCGTTTGTAATTTCAACCCATTCATTGGTTGTGCTCTTCCCTTATATAGATCTTCTCGTAGAAACGTTTTAGTTGCTCTTGTATATCCAGGGTTATCACACAGTTTTCCTCGTCAATATCACCTTTAACTGTTAAACCGTCAATATGACCTTTAACTGTTCTCCGCCTCGTCCCAATCTCGTTACAGGGATGGTGTAACAGCTTCTTCATGCTCCTGTTCCTCCTTCTAAACCACAATTTCTTCGTTACTCGATCTTTGATGCACCAGAGATCACGGTTCAACCGTATCCATCTTATTTCTTGATAGTCTTGTGATATGTGACCCGTTTTGTCACATGTTCAACATCGTATTTTCCTAATATCTCCCTGTCCCTCCTACTTGGCCAAAACTTGATCTTCGCTGCCTAGGAGATCGCGATCTAGGTCGTCTTACTTCTCGGCGGTCTCTAGAGATGCGGCCCATCTCGTCTATATTTTATTTTACTGCCACCGTCCCTGAATTTTCGTGCCGATCGCTCAATTTTCGTACTGACATCCACTTCCATTCGTCGCACTGATTGCGTTGTTTCCAACTCTCCATGTGGAAGCTCCTCTTAGTCTATGAAATTTTCCTCTAAATTTTGCAATTCTCCGTTATCGTCAACAACAAAAACCTGTACCGGTACAACCTCCACTACTGCCTCTTTATTTTCTCCATCCTCTTCCGTTTCGTCCGCCGTAGTATTGTTACGACTGTGGTGACATCTCTATTTGAGTAGATGAACTACGGTATATACAAACTATAGTAGATTCAACTGTAGAAAACTGTAGAAAATTCAAGAATAACATTGACACTTCTCGAATATTGTGAAATATTCTACTAGTTTATAATATGTGGTAGAAATGGTAGGACATTAGTGGTATTTTCACCGCGATAGGGTTAGTAGGAAGCAAAAATTGAAAGAGTTAACTGGGTTTTAACAGTGATAGTGTTAGTAGCCGTAAAAGGAAGGTTAAGTTTAGTAAAGTGTATTAAAGTGTAATAAAGTGATTATTGTGAATTAAAGGGAATTATTTAAATAAGTGAGTTAATTGCTTTACTTAATTAGTGTTATGTAAAGTAAATACGGGAAATTAATAAATTAGTATTGTCTAGATTTTAATTGGGTGTATTATTTACAATGCAGTGATCAAACCTTGTTTGACAAGGATAAAACATAACAATATTAATTGTTTAACTACTATAAAGTTTTTTCTATTTTCTAAATTTGCAATAACTGGCGATTGGTACCTATGTCTTTTGTTGGCAAATTTTTACTATACCTACGATTTCAAACATACCACCCAGGCAACAAAAAGAAACCGCTGTTTCAAAAATACCACATAGTTACTTTGAAACGTTTTCCAAATATTCTTACAAACGTTCCCTAAAAACTAAAAAAACTAAAATTAATTTGGTTACTTTAAAACTATCATAAAACATAATATATTCGTTATTAAAAATCTGAATTTCTGCAGTAAAATCAAAACGTTTCGGTCTCATTAATTGATTGTGATCTCTCGGTTTCACGGAAACGAATTTTACAAACCCACGTAAACGTAAAATTAATTTATTTAGACAATTCGTTTCCCGGTATCACTCCTTTTATTAAACGTATTAAAAAAACGAAGTGGCGGGTGGGAAACACGAATCTATATAATTTATTCGTTAAACACTTTAGTTGTTTTCTGAAATTTATAGTGGACGTACGTACGTACAAGTGAAAAATATTCGTTAAATTTGCTTTGAGTGTAAGTGGTCTTATTAATTGTTATTTTTATAATTGAAATAGTTGGTAATTATTATAATTATTAAAATTATATTTATATAAAGTGATTATATTTATATAAAGTGTGAATGAAATTTAGAATATATAAGAACATGTGTTTTGCAAATTATACAACGCCGATTTTTTGAGAAAAACCCCTCGGACGCAAGAATTTTTTTTTAGAAACAACGTGCTAAAGCTAGGTTAGGTTTTCTTACTATAATAATTCGTATTGTGTAGCTTTATAACCATTTGTACGTATATGTACAGGTACGCAATTTATACGCAGTTTTAAATATTTCTAATTTTTGTTATTATAATTTCAGATAGCGATTACAATTATGGGCCGTAACAACATGAGATATTAAATCGGTTAGACAGTGCGATTAATTTATTCAAAAATCAAACCACCCAAATCTTAAGAAATCAAGCAGCACTGCAGGCGTCGATTGATTTATTATTCCAAATAATGCCATCACCAACAGATCAATACGTATCGGAAAAACCTGCAAACTTTGATTTACCAATAGAAACAGTAGAAATGTTGGATTCCTGTGAAAATAGAATTAGAAGTAATCCTGAGTTTAGGGGACAAATGGTATGTACTATAATTGAATGGTTCAGTCGCTGAAAGCATATGGTAGTTATTACAGGATCCAAATAAAAGTCAGTTTGATTGCGTCACACTCGGCTAGGATAATTGTTAGCGAAATTTGGTTCGATTATAATCTCTGCACTCTAACATGTCCGTTAGTTGGCCCTCATCATGATTCATCAAATGATGTTTTTTGCAAGAAGATTACTGTAAATTTCAAATGAAGTGCCCATCGATAGAGAAGACACTGCTTTGGGCAGTTCCTGTGTTTGGGTTAGTCCAAAACTAAGATTTAAATGAAATTTTACTTTTCACTATCTGATTACGATCAGAGATGTGAATGTAATTTTCAGTAATCTGTTTCAGCCCCCCGTTTAAAATAACAATTTTTTATAACAGATTATTTCGAATTAAATTTTAAAATTGTTTATAATATGGTATAAAAATAGTTAAATGAGTTACTATTTTTTCAAATTTTGTTTCAGATTGCGTACATGAGTACATTTGGTGGTCCGCACGCTGGAGGTTGTGCAAGGAATATCATGAAAATATTTATTTATGACAAAATTCTAAAAGAATATTCATGGACTGGCACGGGATCCAGTAACAAAAAACCGTTTTCACCCTACAAGGAAATTCAAAATGTGTCGCTGCAGGCTGTTCGGTGTAAATTTGCCAATTATACCGACCACAACAACACCCGCTTTTTAAAAGATTACCTTAAAACTGCCAACACCAGATTACTAAGAGCAGCGGAGACTAAGAAAAACTGTCACTGAATTAATTATTAATTACTTTAGTTTTATAAGTATTTTTTATAAGTATGTTTTATAAGTATGTTATACGTCTTTATTACGTTGGATTTCTATCTATATTGTATTAATTTTTATTACAAGTTTAATTTAAGTTACTATATTTATAATTACTTACATTAATTATTATATAAATATATAAATATATATATATATATATATATATATATATATATATATATATATATATATATATATATATATATATATATATATATATGTATATATATATATATATATATATATATATATATATATATATATATATATATATATATATATATATATATATATATATGTATATATATATGTATATATATATATATGTATATATATGTATATATATATGTATATATATATATGTATATATATATGTATATATATATATATATATATATATATATATATATAAACTTTATTATTTTTGTCATTAAATGAATTATATTTTTTTGTTTAAATAAATATTTAAAAATAATGTTGACGTTTTAATTATATTTAAAAAAAATTTTACTGTTCAAAATATCTGAGTAGTTTGCGCCGATTAATACCCCTAATATTGATTTTTAGATTTCGCATTAACATGATTTTCAAAACGTTACAGGGAAACTCTAGGTTCCTAAAATAATAATCAAATTTTGCGCTGACACGTTTTAAATAAACCATTAATGAGAACGTAAAAACCTAATTAAAACTGTTTGTGGACGTTCCAACGAAATTTGGGTTGCTCAAATAGTCATTATTAACATAGATAGTAACGTATTAATAAGACATTCAATTTATAGGTTTGTGTTGCACGTGTTATCAAATGCCCAAAAACGTCTCAAAGAAACGTCGATCTACTCAAAATTAAAATTAAGGTGCAGTAAAACGTTTTAAACCCCTATTAATGAGTGTTTAGAAATTCGTAAAGGTTATTATGTACCTGGACAAAAATGAGTGCTAGGAGGTTTCTAAGACGATATTGTGCGAGTATTGTGCCAAATTATGAAACCAGTTGATTTGAAACCCAAGGTTTCAAACACATTCCAATACTGGTTTGAGACCAAAAATTGCTGACTGGGCAGTTATAGTGACCCCGTTTTTAATTATGACAACCAACATTTTATTGTACCCACATTCGTGAATAAAACTAATAGTACGAGTATGAATGGCCTGGTAAAAATATATTTTTTTTACGACCGAAAACCAATTAAAAAGTCTGTGTCAGTAATTGATTCTCTAGGACTAGGAGTTTTATGTAGCAGTTTAAAATAAATTAAGAAACATACCATTTTGCTTTAATATTATTTGTGTTATATAAGGTATTGAAGTGTGAACCACAGGGAAAAAGTGTGATCCATCATTAATTGAATCGCTTTACGAAAGTATGATAGTCGTGCTTTGATCTGTTTTTTATAATATTCATTTAAGCATAATTTCCCAATAACTGCTGTTAGCTGCGAAGTAACCACAGGGTTCACACTCAAATGCAGTGCTCTTAATAATAATACTAAAAATATATTTCCTATTGGCAAACCATCAGTTTTTAACTTAACATTATTTTGTTCATAATATACTGCCATAATAAAATTATTGGCTTGTTTTGTCGTACCCACACGCGCTTATGTTTGATCGCATTTTCACTATATGTACGTACATGTGTGTAATGTGGTAAAAGTTTTTTTTATTCAAATTTAATAAAAATGAATATTATATTCAATAAAAAATAAATTTATTGATTGGCCCTCGGCCAAAATTTATTTTACTAAAAAGTATTTGGGTTTCGTATTTTTGTTATTCAAGTTAATAAATCATTGATCTTGTGTCTTTGACATTTATATAACATACACTATATAACGAGTATACTGTACGACTTGACTATAGTTATAGATCTAATTATACTTGGTGCAATTTCTAAACCATATATGTATGTATTATAAAATTTCCCTAATTATTTCCAATTAAATAATTATATCGTTCTTAAAAAGTGTTACATAAAATCCGTAACGCATAATACAAAAAACGTATATACTAATCTTACAAATTATTTTTATCCATTTGACAGTTTGACATCAACTTTTTTTAATTTCTTTTAATAAAAATTCAACGATTCAATTAAATATATTTTTAAAAAAATAATAAATAATTACGTTTTTAATAAATAAATAAATTTAAAAAATTTTTTTTAACGTACGTATATTATAAATAAATCTTTAAATGTAATATTTTATTTAATTCATATTACTTTATTTATTTATATTTTTTAAAACATAAAAATATAAGTTATAACTTATAATACACAAGAAAAACATTTTACACGTGTCTCTCGTGCAATACGCGGCCTTAATTTATGAAGTGAGATTAAAGAATTGGAAATTAGACATTTTTCACTTTTCTTGTTTTTCAACTTTTTTTTTTTTTTGGTTAGCGTATAAAAATTTATAGAAATTCTTTAGAGATTAAATTTATTATTTGATGCTGTCTTTATAAATATGTGGATGTGGATATTATAGTAAATAATAAATAGTTGGTTAAGTAGACAAAATATTTGTTTTGTTTTACGACGTTGGTTGTAAATACATATTCATGTATGATTAAACTAGTTATAGGGAAGGAAGTACAAATTGCTTATTTTACTGCTTTATTTTTATTATATACCATTTCTGTCTGGTTATTAATTTTATGGTTCCGACATACAAAAAAATATATATACATAATATATATATATATATATATATATATATATATATATATATATATATATTATATATATATATATATATATATATATATATATATATATTTATATATCTATATATATATATATATATATATATATATATATATATATATATATATATATATATATATATATATACATAATATAATAATTCTTAAATATATGTATAATATATTACCAATTTTAGAAATTTTAAATATACAATATATTATATTCCTCTTGGAAAAAAATAGATATCGCCGGGAATGAAAAATATCAGATCCAGCAAATCCGCTTTCAAAATATAAACTTTGTTAATTCAAATTTATTCGAAATGTTAATTTTCCTTCAAATGTCCATGATTTAGCCAAGACACATCGAAAACAGTTTTATGCTTTTATATTTTGAAAAAAATGTTTTCGCCCATAATTTTCAATTCTAATTAATTATATTTATTCGTACAGTAAATTTTGCAAAATTTTTGTAAATGCGCATTTTCGAAATGAACATTTAAAATGGCATAACGCAACCAATATATGATATAAAACAATAAGCATACATACGTAATCAAAAAATGTGTAGCTCAATTTCTCTAGTAAAAATATGGGCAATTCTAGCAAATTTGACATTCGATTGTTGTTAAAATATGTTCCACAAAATCGAAAAACTCATAAATTAGTATCTTTCTCTGTTTCGCTTTACCTTTTTACAGCACTTTTCCAGACGGAAAAAAAAATTAGTGTCATTACAAAATAGGCGGTCAAATTTGAAATTATCATTCATTTAGTTGATTGCTCTAATTTATCATAGCGAAATTTATTTTTATTAAATTTCATTAACTTTAATATTTAAACATTTATCTTTGACATTTTGCCACAAAAAATGTTCAAAAAATACTTGTGTGTACACCAATATAAACAAATAATATTTCTTCAATTACGGCCAACTTCATCCTATTCTCCAGAATGTTCTTCAACAGAACAAAAAACTCTTAAATTGTTAAATATACATTTCCTCTGTTTTTCGCTTTGTGTGTTAAAATGAAAATTTACAAAAAACAAAATGAATACGAAAATCAAATAAAAATGTTGGTAAGAGTGGTCATTGTTATACATTTCAGATCCGATCCTTTCACATATTTATGTGCTTACATATTATTACTTATGTATGCGTACAGTTTGGAATAGCATGCTCTAGAAGGTTATCGCTCAGCAAAAGTCACACCAAACTTTTCAAAATGGATTGATCATGGTTCCAAGTCCACCTACTGTTTATGACAACACACATTCGATTTTTCCCCATATAGGGTCTACAGGCCTGTAGTAATATTAATAATCAAACACAAGATTGAACGTGACTGTTACAGCGTTGACAGTCGTAACGGATTTAAAAAATTTGAATTGCAGCAGAAGGTTTTAATATTACAGTTTTTTGAAGTAATGTAGGTAAACTAAAACTATTCACCACATGGAATTCACCTAACGCATATAACCAATGATATGGTTGCAAATTTCTCAGCCCGGCGCTCATGAAGTAAAAAATTATTGGTCCGGTAATATTCCGGTTCCAAAACCTGGGTGCTTTCGATGTAAGTTTTAAGCAAGTCATTTATAAATGCATTCATCCGGTAATTTATTATTAAATCATATGACAATCCAAGTCCTATAATTGAATTATCATAGTTTCATAGAATTTTTATTAAATACAATTGATAGCAACATTTAAAATTATATTATGTACATAAAAATATTAAATTTTAAAACCGCCACGTTTTAATCCTGTCACTTTAAATTAACACTTTAAGTTTTAATTAACGTATTTAATTAGGAACACTATATATACATACATATATATACCGTCTAATAAATCACCAGCTTGTTGACAAAATCAACCAATACGCCTCTTTCAGTTTGCTGTCGTCTTTAATTAAGCGGCAGTAAGCGGAAAAAGACATATCCATTGAATATATTATATGCGGTAATAATTTGGTATGTTAATTTGCCACCGAATTCTGAAAATTCTTCACACAAAATATTCACAGTAAAAATCTATTTTATTTTCAACACTTTGTATACATTTTTCATTCATCATTTTAATGTGATGTCATCTAAAGTTTTTATTTCACCGCACATTTTTATTTATGCATTTTACAAAACTAATAATAATTTATTTAAATTTCACAATTTTTTTATTTTAAATATACATATTTTTAAATAATATTCACTATATAAAACACTTTTCAGTTATAAAAAATATTAAGACACTAATAATCCAACTCCTTTGTGTATAGTCACCATCAGCATCATGAACGAAAGATTCAATGAATGAAAAATATAAAATTTAAAATTTTTCAAAAATATTCATTCAATTAAGTGTATGCGTATATACATATAGGTATACACACATTATATGTGTTTATAATTTGCAACCGATCATCACCGAAGTTGTAAAGTCCGATCGCTCGAGAAAATAATTATAAATCAGAGTTCAATCGATTTATGATTTTTTTAACGAACGATCTATAAAAAAATCAAAATGTATTCCAACTTGCTTAAAAATTTTTTTCTCCACGTTATAAACACAACAAAAAAAAAAATTACCAACCACTTAGGCTAATTGCCATAATCGTATAATTATTAATCATCTTAATGATACAGCTAATATCGTTCTAACCTAAATATTCCACCCACTTACGAACTTATATCAATTTCAAACAAATTTTTTTTTTTTATAAAATTAAATTTTCAAATTTTTTGTTTTAAATTTCCATCTCAACGAAAATTAATTTAGAACACAATAAATCTTAATTCACCTTAAGAAAATAACTAAAATATGTTGAATATATACCAAACACATATACTTGCACACAAAACATTCGATTTCGATCTCATGAAAATGAAGAAAATTAACAACAACAACAACCAAAGAGAAAATTAAATTTATTAGTTTTTATTGGAAAAAACTAAAATAAACCAGGGGGAAAAAATTAACAAAAAAAAAATAAATTCTAAAAATAATTAAGAAAATTTAAATATCGTGGGCTACATGTAGATATACATGTTTATTAATAAGATACAGATTTATTTTCTTTTCTTAGCTTTTTCTTAATATTTTTTTTTTTAGTTTTTCATTTTCTTTTGTTTTTGATCTCTGGCTGGCTGGCTGTTTAGTGTTGTGTACTCACTTAAGAACAAAGTTCACTTTGAACTTCTTGGAACGCATCAATCAAAGATATGTATATTAGTGATATCTCTCATCAGGCTCATTCTAATCCACTAGCATATGTAGATAAATCAATTTTAGTACAATGAATTTGTCACTGTGCAAAGATGACAAGGATCTTCATTTTATATACATTCATATACATACTTATGTATAAAAGTTGACAGATGGAAATACAATATAATTTATCATTGTGACGAAGTCACATATAAACTCGTACATAGTTATAAATGTGAATTAATATACTGTCTGCTCCTCGCTAGATAACGTTACCAATAGGAATATAATTTTTGGATGCTGAAAATTTATATATTTTTTCAGGAACCAAGCCAAAAATGACTAGAGGTGAATTTGAATAACATATATACAATTATTTACTAATAGTTAAGTAATAGATTCTATATTGCAGGGGCTTTTATAGTGTACCTCCTCTCATCTATGCTATGTTACCAAAAACAAAAAATTGGTTATGATATTTTGTCAGGAGTACCAACCACCTATATTTAACTGCCCGTACATTCGTGGGTATCAGTAAAGGCTGGATCATGAGAGGATCAAGAAATCTGGTCAGAAAATATTAACGGGCAGCAGATTGACACATGAAAAAAAATCAAGTTGCTGTCCATTTTGACAATTATGTATATTGAAGTAGAAATGAAAAAAAAAAAAAACATAACCAATGCCGTTCATTAATAATTTGTTGACGGAAGATCTTCGTGTTCTTGCATTATATTGTACAGGGCTATCCAACATAATTTTAATTTATTGTCTCGTTAGGGCAATATATTGTAGTCTGCACTAAAGTTTTATTTGTATTTCTGCCGTGGATGGTGGTCATGCAAACTTTATGATATCTTTTAATTGTGTATCAGTTTATTTAGTATAGTATTATGTAAAAGTTTATTTAATTCACGCGAATGATTTGTTAGTTATTATTTTCTGGATTCGTGAAAGTGATATATCAAAACTACTATTACTCGAGTTCAAAGCCCAAAGACACTGAATTTTGATTATATTATAATAGGGCCAAATAAAGGTTAATGGAAGCATTTGAGTAACCAATATTCCATCAATATTTTATTCAAACTCAATCTTTCTCTTAGGAGTTTTGCAAAAATTGTATAGACCAGGTTACAACAATTTCCTATTTTATTCGTCTGTTTGAAGTCGTTTTTTAATTACAATTTGAAAACTTCCTTAAAGTATTCACAATCCAGTATGATACTCCATTATATATGTGGCCACATGTTGAATATAAAATAAAATATATTTGATTAGTTTATAATATTATGGTCATTAACACAAATTTGTCAATTTTTTATAAACAAAAATATTTTACCACGTGGGTTTGAATTTGCCCACAGCAGACACAAGAGCGGAAGCAAATTCTTAAATAAACTAATTTTTAAGCATAAGACACACCAGACGTGTTTTGGGTCGTGCGCCAAAAGTGATTTTAAAATATAATGTTTTCTGTAATAATTTCGTTATATTCTATAACATGAAGTTATATTCGAAGTCGAATATACATATAAAGGTTCTACTCGTACGCTAAAATTATATCGCAACTCAATAAAAATTTCATGTAATGTAAATGTAAGGAATAATTCTTTATGTAGATTACTTCCTTAAGGAGAATCCGTTGACAATCTATTTCATTCGACTGTTACAAAATCGTAATTTGAAATTGTTTAAGTATATTTTAATTCAGCCTTGATCAATTTATTTAGTTTAACGATCGTGATCATGACCTAGTGGTACCTATGCATAGTTTTCTATCCCTGACAAAAAAAATCATAAAACAAATTTTAATAACACGCGGACACCGAGTTTTTTTTTACCGCAATTTTATCATTTACAATTTTTTTTTAATGACAAAACCAAATCATAATTCTCAAAATAAACATCAAACAAAAGTCAAAAAAGTTAGAAAATTACTTTTATTATTATCTTAATTACTTTCATCATTGAGACATTATTTTCTAGACAATAAAATATACAAAAAAATATTTTCTTTTATTCGTTCAAAGTGTAATTGAATGTGTGTTATATGTGAATTATGTGAATTATATATGTGTAATATAGGTCTATATCCAATGCAATAAGACTAACAATCATTTAGTTAGTATCTACGGATTGTTCATTCCTACAAAGGAACAATCATCGCGCAGCTAATTAATTCTGACAATTTATGGCATGGGATTTCTTAGTTTCTAATAATAAGTCTAATAAAGTTAATCGACTGCGATTGACATGGTTAATGGTGACTCGTCGTATTCGACTATAGTAAATATTTTTTGTTAACTCTGTCGGTCCAAGAGGATTGTTTAGACATCGAGATCGTATAAACATGTCAACCCGATATTTTGTGGTTATTTATAGGTTTGTTTGTTTATGTTTGAAATTTTTTATTTTAGTTATTTATTGGATTTAATGTTAGCTAAAGTTAATAAGTGTTAAATAAATTTCTGTTTGATTAAATCCTTTGGTCAGGTGATAATATAAATATTTCCATACTTACGTACGTAGATAATTACGCAGAGCGCAAATATTTCGCGTTTGTTTTATAAAAATAAACCACCTCGCCAAATGGTTATTTTCAATCAATTTTAAATTGCATTTTTTTTGTATGTTTATTGATTATCAATATTTTTAAATCGAGAAAATTTTTTGGATACGAACCAATCAAAGTATATATACATATTAGAAGATACATGGCGCACAAATCGCGTAATGCGAAAACCAAACAAAATGAGATGCTCCGATGGTTTGTATTTTTAAACAAAGATGACTTGATTTAATGGACGCCGATTCGATTTGTATGATTGCGTGTACACATCAATTTATCGTGTAAATATTATTGATTTGTTAAGTGTCTGGTTACGATAAAACGAAATTGTTTTTCGATGAATTCAGTTCGCGTTTAGTTGAATGTAGAAATACAATTAAGCGGCCATAATACTAAATTTAAATATGTATTTTAATTTGTATGCAAAATAAATTTACCACCCTGTCGATAATTCACTATCACAATATTTTCACATTTTAAAATAATCGAAATTAGAAGAGTTCTGTTAACGCTGAGGAGTTATAAAGTCAAATGCATAATAGCGAAATGAATCGAAATCCTCAAAAAAGAGGCAGGCATCTTACAATATCGTCATGCCAGTGCTAGCCAGGTTTAAGCGACATTTCTCACGTTTCGAGAAAAATTGAAATAAAGTTAATTTTGGAATTTACAATAAACCTATGCAAAAATTTTATGCAACATCTCCAATTGAAATTGTTGGCCGGAGACATACTATCTTTCAGGAAAATTGGAAAATGTAAAGACCTTTCGGGTGCAAATCAGTGTATCTCCAGCCAGTAAAAATATGTAGGTGGACTTTGCAGGAACCAATTTGCAGGACTTACACCAAAATGAAATTAAATTTTCTATTATATAAAATTGTTCAATATCCACTTTCCATACGTTTCATTAATTCATTACGAAATTTCCTTAGGAGATTGAATAAAATAACTTTCAAATTATTTAATCCTAGTTTATTCAATTGCATACCTAAATTAGTAAAAACGGTAGATACACTAAAATAAATTTTTAACTTTCGTTGTTTCTGGTGGTTACCTTAAATTTACTACTGAATATCTCGGTAAGGAGACGAGATACAACAAAATGGATTAAAAAAGCGAAAAGAGAGTATTGTGTTTAGTAAGAATCAATAATCAACTCAAAAAATTGAATTTTGGAGATAAGCCAGGCTAGCACTGGTATGACGATATATAGAATATAGATTTGGGAGAAACATTTACCCGCACTGTTCAATGAAAACCATATCTTTAGTAGGTGCACCTATAGCTTTGACCTGAAACATGTTAGTTCATGAATTTGTATTTTGAAAAACGAAGTTTATAGCAATTCAATAATTAATTGAATTTAAATTACCGGATCTTCAATTTTACAATACTTTATAATTAACAATGCGATTTCAGAACTTTACGAGAATTTGAAGTACATAATTTCGAAATTTGGGAAACTAATTTAAATTAAGCTTAACGTCATGAAGGGATTTTAATGTTTGTTGAATTTATTATCTGCCATAAAAAATATACATTTTAAAATATCTATCAAAACTTTCTTAAGTTTCCTAGACGCCGATAATGATCCCTCTATTTCTTAATTATTGTGTAAAAGCTTCTCAATGCTATATGTATAAGTCCTTTATCCCATATCCTATCGAAAGCTCCTCAGTCCTATTCTAAATCAAAAATCTATTCTTAATTTTAAATTCAGCTTGTTATTTTATTGTTTAGTATATTCATGTTATTATAAGGTGCAGGCTCCGAACAATGAAAGATTCAGAAATTAATCGTAAACGATAATCTGATAAAATTGATTCGAAAAACAACGATTCCAAAATTTGTTATTAGATAAAGAGTGCACTAAATTTGTGCTTTATTAAAAAGTTGGGAACTAAGAAGTTATAATTTTAGAACTTATTTTATCGTTTGTAAATAATTTTGATATACTTGTAAAATCAGCAAATTCGATTTTGGTATATTGAACAATTTATAATTTCATATATTTTCTTAAGTTAAATCATTGCTTTCCAAGGCAATGATGATCGAAAGCAAATGCCGATTCTGAACAATAAACTATATCGAGTATAAGAATTTATGCACATGAAAATGAATAAATTCGTAAATCGTTACATCAGTAAAAGCAATAAATCAGTTGTTCCTTTATGCTACTGAATATTGTGTCTGTCATAAATTTTACCCAAATTAATCCGTTGAATCAAATACTACAGTCATATGTGTATCGGCCAAGCTAAATATTCATTAACACTGTGATAAGTAATTTAAGTTCATTTTATTTAACTAAACTCTTTCATTTAGTAAACTAATTTATACCTGAAGTCCATAATAGTACTATTCGAAAAAAAATGGGACTATCGGTTTAAACGTAGATGGCGCTACAGTCGGTGAAACCGACAAATTAGTTTTATTTTAATGGCAACCTTCATTTTGATACCTCTTAAAGTAATCTTTGCTCTATACGTCGGAGAATTTTTAAATATATTATATGTACAAAAGTGATCTGCCAGCCATGCGGCTCACGAGATTTAATCGGTCGCCAATATGTACATTAGAAATACGAATTTAAATAATTATTTTAGAAATGCGGAATTTTCAAAAAATTTAATTGTAAAAACATTAATTAAAATAATTATCAAATATGTATGAACATATTTGCATTCGAAAATTGAACCTACGAGTAAATATAGTTAAGAAGAATTAAAAATACTGGAAACAGTCATTCAGAATTCTGCATGTCGAAAAATTAGAATACTCTTGATTATGCGGAATAAAATACAGGCGAAACTCGATTATCCGGAATTCGATTAACCGTAAACCTCTATTAACCGGGATTTTTTTAAAAATCAAATATCATTTTCAGTTACTCTTTTACCGTGATTTGAATTAACTAATCGTGATTTTTTGATAGACTAGACGATTACAGAATTTTACAGCTTGTCTCATTTTCTAATTTCGCTGCGCAGCAGTAAGCTACACTACATAAGAGCAAACATATCTAGTACATTTTTCTAGTTTTTTGTTTTTTTTAATAAAACAAAAATGTTTGACAAATAAAACATGACATCATCTACGAGTATATCAAATTTTGTATGGAATAAGGTCAAATGAATTCTGCACTTGTGTTTCATTTCACGAAAAAGTGATAGTGTGCAAATTCATTCTAACAAGCTGAGAACGTAATAGAAACATCTTAATTGAATAAACGTACAATTTTGCTCTTCACAACATCACACCCTCACACATTTACAGTATAAGGCTGTATCGCAATCCGTTTTTGAATGTGTCTCGACTAAATGTACATGCGAATGAAAATGAACATTTCGAATCTACCCTATATGAATCTACAACAAAAACAAATAAAAATTTTCGTAGTTTTATTGTATCAAAAGATGTAAACATGTACATGAAACATGAAATTATTTAGCCAAGACACATTAAATTTTCCAATTTATTTGTTAACTACTTTAATGATATTTTTACATATAAATTTTCATTATAAAAATGTGCGTTCTAGAAATGTACATTCAATTTCGAATGCATCCTAACGCTTTATTCTAATAAATGATGAATTAATTTGACAGACGGTCTAGTTCATTAAAGCCAAACGATGCTTGTAATTAAGTGCAACTTTTGAATAATAATTGTTCTATTTTCATTAATTGTATAGCAATGCTTATTTTTCGAGATATATCTGTTGAATTGGTTCTTTAGGTTTACGACGAATGCAGGTGCAGTTAAAACATAATCTATATATATAATAATTCATTTTCAGTTTTAAATTTAGTACAAATACGCTTAAATTGCAATAATGCAAAGCAATAAATTTATTTCAGACATATTGATTTACTACTCTTGCTAATAACAAAGAATTATCCCCCGCGTTTCATGATATTCTGATCTGAAAAATCCACTGACGAGTTTAATTTATAGTAACGAATAAATTTTACACGCAGGGAGATTTTACGGTAATATAATAAATCATTCCTAAATAATCTACACAGTAGTTATACATACTCGTACATACATACATATTTATATATAGAACTATTAAGGGTACTGAGTAGAATAATAAAAAAAAACTAAATCGTAATAAATTATTTTTTTTAAATAATTTTTAACATTCTATGGGATTATAATTTAGACGTGAATTAAAATTATCGAACATTATAATAAGTTTAGTCAGGCCATAGGTCATTGGCTTTGCGTACATTGTTCGATAACTATATTCGGAAAGGCGCAAATAAAAAACTAATCTTTATTTTTTATTCAATTTCACAACAATTACCTCATAATCATAAATTTATCACTCTCAAAAGAAAATCGTATAACAACATACAGCAGCGCACGCACAACTTTGTTGGTTTCCATTGCAAATAAAATCATTTTAATTTTAGAATTTATTTTTTATAATTTAATTTATTCACAGGAAATATAATTTTTTGTTTTTTTGTTGAATACATTTTCTGAAAATTACAACAAAAAAACTTGTAAAACAAAAAATGCCGGAATTATGATATTTTGTATCGTCATTTTTACAGTTTTTCCTACCAATTTTCTGCTATTTTATAATTTTATTATTTTTTCTTATATCGAGCGCAAATAACGTGCACGAGTAATGGAGTAGTGTGCGGCAAATCATTAAATTATTGAAGCTAATCATTATGTGCTTGCGGCATAAATTAAATTGTAGACAAAGTTTTAGTCAAAATATTTTAGTTAAAATATTTTGACAGTTCATACCTTGAAGAATCTGAATATTTCTTCTGTTGTTTGATTAAATCATTATTAAAACACAAAATATAATAATTATGTTTAAATTTTTCACCATCAAAATGTCAAATTTAACATATAATATTCTCATAAATAAAATTAATTCTTAAAAACTGAAAAATCGTCTTAAAAACACGACATTGAAGAAGAAGTTATATATATAAATATATATATATATATATATATATATATATATATATATATATATATATATATATACATAACATATATCATGTATGTATATAACACATATAATATATATTACATAGCATCTGTTAAAATTCTGTCAAAATATGAAGTAAAATATTAAAATGAAAATTATAAAATTTAAAAACGGAAAAGTTGGAAAATATTTTTAACAATTGTTTATCAATGTGACATAAGAGGAAGTATAAATATGTATAACGCAATTTTTATTTAACGGTATTTCATTTTCCATCTGACCTGGAAATTGTGTACATATATATATATATATATATATATATATATATATATATATATATATATATATATATATATATATATATATATATATATATATATATATATATATATAATACGAGTATACATTATTTTATTACTATGCGAGAAAATTTAAACCAAAGCTGTTTTACTCTTGGCAATGTACCAAAATTTTATATGTTATATTTTAAATCAAACACCGAATCAAATGATTACATTTTAATTTTACTAATCGAATTATGTTTGTTATATTATGCGAAATATTAATCGACATATTGATGTTAAAATAATTCCAATATTTAAACGGACTATAAATAATGTTCGGAAATTAATTGATTGTGTCATGGTAAAATAAATTATGTTAATTTTGTTAAGTTAACATGTTTGCACATATTTATGGCCCTTCGAATATTCTACAAATTTTATAAATATGCATATTAGATAGGCTAAATTAAGGAACAACTTGATAAAATCGATTAGTGTTTATTATTATATGAGTATTCATCGATCTTAAAATTAAAAACAAAATAAATTTGTACGGATATGAACTATAAAATTGTTATACAAGATAATTGGTCCTGAAGCCGAGCAAATAGCAAAAGCTGCGGCGTTTTGACCGGATTCGAATTCCAATAGAGGCAGGATGCAGCCTCGATTATTCATCCATGATTTCGATCAGGATGATTAAGAAAACATCTATGACCTTCTGTTGGAGTGCAGAATTCATGGGCCGAACTATCGTTCATTTCAGTACAGACATGGAGCTATACAATGGTATGTAGCCGTTAAAAGTAAAAATTCCCTTAATTTCAAGTCTTATCTCAATAAAATAATAATTAAAAGTTGCCCAAGCATTATGAACAGAAAACCAAACAATGCACTGTGGTATTGGTGCCGCAAATGCCCAATTACAGTTTATAATCGAGTCTAATCGCAGATGGAAAAAATGCAACAATGTATATAATGGATTTTTTTTTAGAAATTAGTAGAGATCGAAGCAAGATTCAAATTGTAGGCTTGTAGTATTCAGTTATCTCATCTTAATAAATAATTACCAGAAATTGATATACGTACACACGTTCACTAATTTTTGACAGCTTATGTCACATTATTTAATTTTTTATTATAAGAACATAACCCGATCATAAACTAGCATTAAATCAACAACAGAAGAGAGAGATTCAAAATACGCACTATAAATACATTTTCCGCCTTTATAAACTCCCCAGCTATTAATAATAAATCGATTGTGTTTGCGTTCTCCATGCTTTCGGTTTACGATATTCTTGTGAGACTTCAAAGCCAATAAATGCACGATACTTTCTTAGCTCTTAAATTGCATGCAGAAATATGACACGCTCTATATTGATGAGTACATGATGGTGTATGCAGGACTACTAGGACTATAGTAACTTTTTTAAGTGACTGACGGAACATGTTTATTTGGAGGATCAAAACCAAATACCTTATTGTGATGCAAATAGATTAGGTTAGGTTAGGTAAGGGTGGCCGTCCTAAAGGACTAGCATAGACACAAAATTGGTCCGTAGCTGTACCACATTTGAGTTTCCTCCTTCACTCGCTAAACCATCCTGAGCTCACCAAGAAGCGTTTAAAGTCACGGATCTCGATCTTACTAAGATCCGTGAGGTCATTCAATGGGGAAGTTCCCATAAATTTTGTTCTGCTGTACGCTAGACTAGGACAGGTGCAGAGCAGATGGAGTACGTTTTCCTCCTCCTCCTCATCACCACAGCTGCGGCAGAAATCGTGGGCTGGGCACCCAGTCTGCTCGCATGTATCCCAATGAGACAATGTCCCGTTATAGCTCCTACGACCATACCAATATGGTGTCGTCGAAGCGATATCAGTTGGTCTGATCTAGACCGGTCAAGACCAGGCCAGATCTGCCTGGTTATTACACACGAACTGGCGTTAGACCATCTGACGTTCGTTTCTTTTATAGCTTCTTCCAGAAGCAGCAGTTTACATGAAGCAAGCGGTATTTTTATATCCCGCTTACTTTGGTTTATTAGGCGTGCTGTACCCTTGCGGGCCAACTCATCTGCCATTACATTCCCTGCGATATTGAAATGCCCTGGCACCCACGTCAAGCGGATGTTGAACTGATCAGCCATCTCATTTAAAGATGCCAGACAGTTCTGGGCTACCTTCGACGTCAGGGAGTATGATTGTAGCGTTTTAATAGCAGCCATGCTGTCCGTAAAAATGCGAATATCCCTCGTAGATATTACATTATACTTCAACCAGTCCATGACTTCCATTATCGCGATCAGTTCAGCTTGAAAAACGCTGCAAAAGACGGGAAGACGAAAAGAGAGGTTAACCCCTAGTGCCTCACAGAATACCCCGCAGCCAACCCCTCTATCCCTTTTTGAGCCATCCGTGAAGAAGCTTAGCGCCTCATTGTCCATAACCGTTTCGTTCACCCAGTCCTCTCTGGTGGGAAACTCAGTTTGGAATTTCATCTCAACAGATGGCAAAGGAATAGCATAGTCGGTAGCTTCCGAAATACCCCTGTTGCATAGGATAGATGAGTGCCCTGCATTATTACAGGTCCACATAGATATGGATTTGAGCCGAATGGCTGTGCAAGATGCAAGCTGCTCGGCCGCAATATCCAAGGGAGTAAGATGAAAGAAAATCTCCAGAGCTTGAGTAGGTGTGCTCCTGAGAGCTCCACTTATACACAAGCAGGCCGTTCTTTGAACTTTCATCAATAGTTTAAGGTTGGCCATAATTTTTAACGCTGGCCACCAGACAACAACCCCATACAGCAGTATAGGTTTGACCACTGAGACGTAGAGCCAGTGTACTATGTGGGGCTCCATACCCCATCTCTTTCCAATGGCATTTTTGCAGGAGTAGAGCGCTATAGTAGCTTTCTTTACTCTCTCTACGATGTTTGGTTTCCAGCGACTTGTATGGCTTAAAGCTGTTTATTGCCCATAGGATATTCCGCCTTTTTACTATATGACTTACGGAGTCTATACCCCTATTTATCATGGGTCTCTCCGGAGCTAGTACCGAGCACTCCGGGAAATGCGTTTCTAGTAATAGCTCCAGGGATTCCTCACTACATGTAGTCCATGAACCATCCGGTCGTTGTAAATAGCCCGGAATGGAAGGACTAGAACATAGTACTTTGCGTAGCCTGGCTGCCTCCGAGGACTCCTGTATATTGCCACAGTAGAGCCTCCAGGCTCTCGTTTTGGCTGCTCTCAGCTCGTACTTATAGGTTTTCAGGACTTCCTTATAACAGTCCCAATCCGCAGCAGCATTTGTGTGCCTTGCTCTCTTGAACAATCTCCTGTATTTCATACGAGTACCTTGGAGCTCTCTCGACCACCAGGGTGGCCGAGATTTACCCAAAGGCCTACTGATAGGACATGCACCTAACATGGCCTTATTAAAAGCATCAGATAGCCTGATTACTAGAGCATCAAGCTCCTGTGTAGATGCAGGAGGGTTTGGAACCGATACCGGTAATAAGTTACCCAGAATGGTTCTGAAACACTCCCAATCAGTTTTCCTCCTATTTCTGAAGGGTGGTTTGCTAGTGGGTTTTGTATCCACTTCGTACTGGAGATAACAATGGTCAGAAAAGGAATGGTCTTCGGACACTTTCCAGTTCAGTACCCTCTCCTTAATAAAATCCAAGACAAGTGTGATGTCCAACACTTCCTGTCTATTTTTAGTAATAAAGGTTGGTTTGCAACCGATATTACATATATTTAGGTTAGTACTTAAAATAAAATCAAGGAGTAACTCACCTCGCCTGTTTATATCTGTACTTCCCCAGATTGAGTGATGCGCATTAGCATCACTGCCCATGATGACTCCTACCTTTCGTTTTCGAGCCTCCATTATTGCACTGCGCAACCTACCTGGTGGTATATCCTCCTCCTCGTATGGTAGGTAGGCTGATATTAGCCAGAGATTTTGCCCACCCATCTCAATGCTAGCCACCACTACATCAGCGTTGCTGTAATTTAGTAGAATAAAAATATTCAGATTATTTCTAGCGAGAATGCAGGAACGTACCTTACCTTCATTTTTCGCGTGTAGTAATTTATATTTGGGAGTTCTGAGGCCAAGCACCCGGTCACCATTGACCCAAGGCTCCTGGACCAGAACCACATCAATGGACTCAGATTCCATTTTTAGCAGAAGGGCCGCCGAGGCGGCTTTACAGTGATGGAGGTTGATCTGAAGGATCTTAAGCATTAGATATTGCTTCCCTCCACCACTGTTGAGTCAGACTCCTCTGACGTCGATTCGACCGTTTGGAGCGCACAGCTTAGTCCCAATGATCTCGAAATCTCCGAGTCCAGGGATAGTGTCTCCTGAGCGTCCTCCGGGATGCCGCGGACTTCTGGGTCACCAACACCAGGCGGGACACCACAAGTGGTTTCCCCCCCTGCTGCAGGTGCCCCAGCTCTGTCAGCCTCATCACGCTTATAGATTTTGAGCGTAATCGCTCCAAAACCATAGCTGATTTGGCCTCCAGTTTTTGCCAAAGCACCCACGGATTCTCTGTCGATGATAATGACGGCCGATCTGTGATCTGCTACCGCCTTTACCTCTTCTAACCTGGCAATCCTCCAGGTGGTCGTTGGCAGATCCGGATTGCTGATTTTCAACATTTCCAAGATCTCCCTTGGATCACTAGGCTCCGCAGGTATCCATTCTCGCGCCCTTGGCCTGCAGGGAATTTCTTCCCTCGTCACCACTTCTAATTTGGCCCCCGGCCAGACTTCGCCCAGGCTGCCGATCGCCTTTTTATAGAGGGTCACCGACCTTTCATTGGCACAGGCAGTCAGTTTGACGTGACCAAGATGCCACCCTTCGTCTCGGCAGGACGGAGCAGGTCCTGGGTTCTCCCTCATGATTTTTAGGAAGATGGCGGCTAAGGCCTTCTCCACCTTCCTCCAGTTAAGGGCCGTAATGCTCCCATCTTCTTGAGCCCTGTCAACGACTGCCATGAGCAGGTGCTCCTTTAGCACCTCGTTGAAGGGCTTGGTAACATTTCCTGGAACCCGTTTCTTTTTAGCCTCCGTAGGCGGTTCATCATCGGATCTCTGCCTTTTCGGCTGTGAGATCTCGGAGCCCTCCTGCTTTGGCTCAGTGATACGCCTTGCCCACGCAAGCGTATCCCTATCCCTATCCGTTCTCTGCTCCAACGGAATGTTGCTGATCTTGGAGATCATGCGCCAGGCCCTCTTCCTGGTCTGGTAGTTGACTGACGCTGGCTCCATAGCACTGGTTTCCGGTTTTTTAAGAGCACCGGTCTCTTTTTGTTCACTATTTTGACTTTCCATAATAGTTCCCACGAGTAGCGGAGAAAGGAGGTCCACCTGTGCAGAGATCCGCAATGCACAGGTAAGGCTGCATGATCCGGAGGGCGCCAAGTATCCGGATACACCGTTAGAGACTGTGCTAGTTTTTAGACTGGGCCCTCAGCCTGGCCGGTTATCAGCACGGTACGGTTGACACCTTAACCCGGCCCAGTTGTTTAGCGCACGTGTTTTCGCCTAATACACCACATAAGAACATAGTGTATTAGTTGCCCGGTGGTCACCACGGGGAGGTAACACGCGCACTTGTGGAAGCTGCAAGATACGGAGCTGGCAACAAGTACCAACTTGATTCCCCCAAAGACAGCTTCACACCAGACCACCAATTGTGATGCAAATAAGTTCTCAACAAGTTTTAAAACATCATGCAGTTATGCCGAAATCGGACAAAAAGCAATTAACTAGTATTTTGAAATTACCAGAATCGCGTAAAATCCTTACTATTCATGAGGCTCAAGGCTTAACATCTGCAAACGTTATTTGTGTCAGTTATAATAACTCTACACTATTACCTAAACCAAAAAACAGAAACAGTCAAACATTTTATTTCAAAAATGTAAATAAAATGTCTACGTTAGATGTCCAATTTCATAAATTTGTGTTAAAAGCGCGCTTTCCAGTTTATATCATTTGCGAGACATCATTTCACAAAGAGATAAAGAGTTCTGAATATTTCCCAAGCCAATTTGTATGGTTTATATAAATGCGACCTCAAACAAGTTCTAAGAAAACTTGAGGTGGATCTATACCATACGAATTAGTTGAAAATTGAAATATCTAACCTACCCATTGAGTAATTGTGTGTTATAATCGCTATCAACAATAAATCAGTATTCATATACGTTGTATATCTTGACACCAATATCATCATATACGGAGTGCTGTGACACAATTATTGAAATCAATAATGCTGCCAACATCATCTTATTTACGGGAGATTTTAATTTTCCATCCATTACCTGAAGATACCATGGGGAAACTGATGAACTCTTGCATCTAAATGACAGATATATTACACGAGATATATACAAATAGTCTTTTCATTGATATAGTTTTTGGTACAAATCAGAGTCAACTTTGAAAATCAAATGAACCGGTTGTATTTAAAATTAAAATTAAATCACTATCGCCATTCGTCATTAATGACATCAACCACAAATCGATTGAAATAATTTTGAAGAGCGATGAATTTAATGGTATTAACAATCATCAAAAACATAGGATTTATCACATCACAATTTCAAAAAAGCAGATACAACCAAGATCTGTGTATATCTTGAACAAATTAACTGGCCTGATGAACTAATAAGAAGGGATTTAGATGTAAACGTTGAGAAATTCTATAGTATTTTATTTAATCGCATATAGAATTATTTGTTCCCCAGTGCTGTGACCAAATCTAATAAATGTGTAATCAAAATTTCGAAAGTTACTTTGAGATAAAGTTCAAAAACTATAATAGCTCTATATAACGGAAAAGATAAGAAATGATCCTAAATACTTTTGGAGCTTTTTTAAAACAAAACGTGAAATTAATGGTTACCCAGCACATCACGTATTGTAGACAAGGATATTCATCGAGCTCTAGAAATTTTTGGAAATGGATGCAGTCCTGATGGCTTTCCAGCTTCATTATTAAAATATTTCAAAAATCTGGTCTTTCCTTTGTGCTTACTGTTTAATCAATCATTCAATCTAGCAGAGTTTCTTCAGAGAAATTAACCAAAATGACACCAATTTTTAACACTGCCGCAAAAATTGATGTCTCATCTTATAGAGTTATAACATCAATATCTTCAATACCTACGCTATTTGAACTAGTTATATGCAACTCATTCAAAACATTAATTCCACGATATGTTTCACTTTGCCAGCACGGTTTTATGCCAAAAAGATCAACATCAACAAGCCTCATTGAATTTACCGGCAACTCCATTAAAGAAAAATTGAAAATCACAAGCAAGTGTAAAGGTTTGGATGGTATACATAATGTTATTGTTAAAAATTGTACTTGGTATTTGGTCGACATATTGAAGTATCTTTTTAATTTAAGTTTAAAGAGTGGTATTTTCCCTGACACTCTAAAACTAGCTGTTATTATTCCGGTATTTTAAAAGGGCGATGCTTTACAACTGAATAATTACATACCAATTTCTCTATTGAGTACATGTTCCAAATTATTTGAAAAATTAATGAAACGACGATTGGTCTCTTATTTTGTCAAAATTAATTTTTTAATAACCGCCAAATTGGATTTACAGCTGGGAAATCTACAGAAGAAACTCATTTAAACTTTTTGAGTAACAGTTATTTAGCTTCTAACATCTCCTTGAAATGTATGGACATTTCGGTATTTATGGACATTTCGAAAGCATTTGCTACTGTTTACCACAATATACTCCTAGAAAAATTATCAAGTTTGTCAGTTATCTTCATAACCGGAACCAAATTGTAAGAGTTAATAAGGCGAACAGTCGTCCAGGTCATCTTAAATATGGTGTTCCTCAAGGCTCAGTTTTGGGACCTTTATTGTTTTTAATTTATTTTAATTCCATTATTGAAATTAATGTTACAGGCTGTGCTACAGCGTTCGCAGATGATTTGGCTTTAACATACGCGTCTAATGATATTTCGAAACTCAAAACTCTATTAAAAGTGATTTATGTATCCTAAGCAAATGGTTTTTTTAAACATCGACTTGTTGCTAGTGACAAGTCTGGTTATGAAGTATGATGTACACTCATGTGATGAGAACCCATGTTTTGAGCAGTGCTTTGATCTGCTTTGCGTAAATGAGTTTAGATACTTATAGGTGTTACAATTGAATCATAGATAAATTGGACCTCTCACCTAAATAATACTAGGAAAATTGTGATTACTGCAGTGCATACATTTTATAATCTTCGACCGTTGGGTCCATCTTTTGTTCTGCGAAGGTTATATCATGCACTTGTGCAATCAATAATACTGTATGGGATAACCAGTTGTGGTGGAATTTACTTTGCTATTGTAATATTGTAGATCTCTTTATAGAGCAAAAAAGAATTGTTAAACTAATTTACGCACGTTCGAAAAATACACCTACAATTCCACTTTTTCGTCTGTTGAATTTGTTGCCCCTGCCTGAGGTATCTATACAAAGTATTGAAAATACTAAAGTATGGAAAATGTCCTAAAAAAAATATGGAAAATGTTCTTTGTTTGCACCAATAGTTATCATAGTCATAGTGGGAAGTTTAGGTGATTTTACTTGTACATGGCACCGTATTGGCTCCATCTCTTACCTAAACACGTGAAAATGCTTCCATCTGAGCAGAAACACAAATTTCTACGGGATATTCGGACTTGGCTGCATGGCATTGATGATATCCAGAAATATTTTTAGCAAGAAAGTTGATTATATTTATATGTACTATGTGAAAATTTTTTTGAGGTTTTTTGAAAAGTTTTTTTGATGTTTTATTATGATGTATATAAAACTGTAACCAATAATTTTTTATTGTAATTTTATAATTATTTTAATTGTAATTTATTTTCAATTGCTTCACTACAGACTTAATATCTAAAGGAGCATTACTTTATTTCAAATTTCAACTGTATATTTTGTAAAAAAAACTGTTAGTATTTATTTGAAATAAAGATTATAATAATAATAAAAAAAATAAAAAAAGTTGATGTGGTGTACACGGACTTTGCCAAAGCCTGTGATTCCATCACTCATTGCAAAACAGCATTCTAAGGTATATTACAGCATTCTATTGATATTTGCAGATCATCTTAAATTTTACAGAACGATGGAGACCCTTAGTGATACAAACAAACTGCAAGAAGATATCGATAATCTAACGATTTGGTATGAGTCTAATTTTATTAGTCTCAATGTTAATAAGTTCAAGACCTTATCGTTCCATCGGAAAGTGAATTCTGTTATAAAACAATGTCAAATTAATGGTATACTTTTACAACAAATATTCGAAATCACAGACTTGGGGAGTTACATTCGTTATTTGTATAATTTACTTAATTATTTCAATGTTTGTATTTGTACTCGTACTATTTGTAGTTTAAATATAATATTCTCTCAGTTATTAAGTTTGAGGTAAATTGAGTTTGAAATTGTAAATTAAAACCAAACAAAATTTAAAGATTGAAAACATTGAATAAAATTTTACATCTCAAAAGTTGTATAATACAATAATGTTATGGTGGCATCGTGTACACCAGATACAATATAACCTGAGGTCCCGAGCTAATTTAATCTAGTATAACCTATATGTTCATGTATCAAATTTACCTATCCATCACAATACGTCAACAAAATTCTAACAAAGAAACTAATTTAATCCATTTTTAACTTCTTAAGTAACTGGCAATACCAAAAGGCAGCTTTCCGACAAAAGAACAACCAGTAAAATACATGCACATAAAATTTAAAAAAAAAAAAAAACACAAAAACTATATTTATAACTCATGCCATCCATATCCCAACATAAAACATAAATTTTAGTTCCGTATGTTTACGGAATTGAATTTTAAATAGTTTCTAAAATAAACAAAATATGTAAATGAGTTTTGTTTAAAAATAAACCTGACAATTATTATTGTTGTAAGTACCGAGTGCGTTTGTTTACAGTTGAACGAACTGAATGCGTTTCCCCTTCACATTAATTTCTAATATATTTCTAATATCATATGATAAAATCATCATGTAGCGTATAATTAACATTAACAACTCACTACTGTAATTATTGTCTAAATTTAGTTTAAAACGTTTTTTTTTATGGAAAATGTCTTGCATACACTCATTTTTTATTTATAAATTTATATAATTTAATAAGTGCTTAATATCTTTCTTTAGTACATATTATATTTTACATAGGCATTATTACGGTAGTATGCATTACGATTTTAGATTCAGTTACATATATGTACGCTCGCTACAACTTTATATGTATAAACACGCACCACACAACATAAATAGAATTTGTACTGTATGTAAATACAAACTTCCAAGGGGAACCAATAAAACGATTCTAATTAGAAGAAATTTAACGCGGTGCAACGATACGATAAAGTTGTGCATATGGATACATGAATATATGATATGAGATTATATCCAGATATATAAGTAATGTATTGATAAACACCTGCTATTTGTGGAAAATATACATACATACCGCCGTATACTTAGTTTAATGATAATCCAATATAAGTCTTTGGTGAAATCTAGAAAAAGAAAAGATAATTATTAGAACAAACTATGTAATAAACTTCACTTCATTTAATCGACTATTTATTTTAAAATTTAGTAGAAGTACATAATTCAACCACGAAACTATTGAAGGTAGGTATATATATGGTTTTGTTTGAACATACATATATAGTTTCGATTTTATGTATTAAGCAAATAACTTATAATACTATAAGGTATATTACTGCAGATTTCCATAGTAAACTCGCGTGACAGCAAGTTATCGACACAAATTGATTTACCTTAATTTTCCAGATGGCACGCCAAACGTTTTTTAAGCGCGCCATTTTTTAAAAATAATTTTTACGTTACCTTTTATTTCCAAGTTATTTCAGCCGGGTATTGTCAATTTGGTGTTGTTTATTTAATTTTACTGTTTCTTTTTAGATTTATTTACATTATTTTTCAAAGTTTCGTTAAAATAAATGGTAACATGGCGTTTATATGGCAGTGGTGCCATCTAGAAAATGAAGTTAAACTACGATAAACTGCCATATCTCGATACGCAAATCTGCAGCAAATTCCCTTATGGTATTATTAGTTATTTGGTATTAACATTAAGTAAGGCGGTTATTCCATGAGACAACTGATTAGCAGTCAAAAATGCGTATACTCGAAAAAAAATCTAAAACGTTTTGAATTGAAATCAAAAAGACCCTGTTAAAGTTAGCCACTCCAGACATAAAACTTTAGAGGCTGAATTTTTATAAATTTTCAATTATTTACATATGATTTTGGAAAGTCAAAATTTCCCAGGATCTCCACATGAAACTTGGACTAAAATAATAGATAAATAATAGCTCTCGTTCGGTAGTCAGTGCAGGGTTTGAATTTTACTATCCTAAGTATGAGCTAAGATTCTCGGGTAGTGTGGGCAAACACTGCACGGTTTTTCAAGCTGAATTAATTGCACTTACCCATAGTGAGGTGATTTACGGAGGGATATTATTATCTGCACAGATAGTAAAGCCGTGCTTAATACCCTCATTAATCCTTTGACTGTGTCCAAACTGTCAAAGATTGCAAGCACTACATTAATCTCCTTTACTCTAATACGAGAGTAACGATCATGTGGGTGCCTACTCATTGTGGCGTTGAGGGAAATGAGGTTGCCGACTTTTTAGCGAAAGCTGGTTCGCGTAGTAAATTGGTTGGCCCCGAACCAGCAATACCTCTATCCTTCAATGGTTGTAACGACGCTATTAAAAAGTTCGTGGCATTGAAACCTCAGTAGACCCCCCAACGTTTTAATAAAAATAAAAAAGTTAACGAGAAAATTCACAATATGAGAGATTTAAAAAATTTCCGTGAATTTTTAAAAGTCACCAATAACTGAACATCTGAAGCTTACAATATTTATCAAATTTAAGCATAATCTAAGTTTCGTAAATTAATGTATTATAGATTATTCCTCAGAATTTTGACGAATAACAATTTATGATTTACAATTGAGTGAATTATGCTTGAATTTTAAGATTTTGAAAAATTTCTACAATTATATAGCTTAACCAATTGCTTATTGGAAAAGTGCGAAATGAGTTATGCTTTCAAAAAAATTTTTCATTTTTTTCTAATTAACTTGCCAATTAGTCTTGCAAAATTTCGAATACAATAACTATAATTTTTAACTTTCGTTGTTAGCTTTCAACAGAACTTGGTAGTCTGCAGTTTAAATTCAAATTATGATGAATAAGAGATGCAATGAGAATTCAACCCACGATATTGAATATATAAAACGATCAAAACCTAGTCAAATGGAAAAAAATTTCAAATTTCGACAAAATTAAATAAAATTCAGAATTTTCAAATATAATTAATATTTTAATTTCATTGATTCAATCGATCCAAGTTTAACCGTACGTATACTTATGAGTCAAACATGAGATTTGTAGATCACAAGTTAAAAAAAGTAAATTTAATCTACAAATTTTGAAATTTCGTTAATCAAATAGGAAAATAAATTTGTCGTTTATAATTTTGATTTTAACGCGGAAAAATTAAACATTCTTGAGATTTACCAATTCCCAGTAGTTTAATTTCTTAATAAAATTTTAAAATTCGACAAATTTTGTAGCCGAATTTCACGTAGTCGATTCTGAAGATAGAATCTAAAAATTTTGAAAATTTTAATGTTAAACGCCAATTTATAGTAGACACTTTTAAAAGTTTAGAGCATTCCTCTAATTTTCCAGTACATATTGGAATGTAGTTAACCAAAGCAGTTTTGGGGTATTTTTCAACCACAAAATAATTTTCTCACCACAAAAATAAAACTATTTGGTAGCTACACGCAAAACTAATCGGTTTACTTTGAACTCTACTAACTTCGCGTTAAAATTTATAAAATTATCGCAAAAACTTATAAATCGTTCCAGCTACACCTATTGTTCTGTACTTCAATTAATCAAAACGATCCATCATTTAAAGTGACTCAAACAACAAAAAACCATCGTTAAATGCAACAAAAATAACAAAATAAGTCATCGTTGGTAATTTGCCAAAGCACATATTTGTTGGAGTATTTAAATCGATCAACAGATGCAATGTTACAGTTATGTTTTCGGATGCACTAAAGTTTAATCTAGAAGGTCCTGTTGATTTCCAGTATTAGCTTTTTACTTAAGAAAGCCTGAATTGATTTTGAACCAGAATTGTGGTTTCTTATTATGGTGGAATATAGACTGAAAATTTCAAACCACTAAAATAACTGATATAAATCAATTTTGAATTTATCATCATTTCTAAAGATTCAGAAGCTATTTGGATCACTTTATAAGCATGATAATGCGGCTATTCACGCAGTACGAATAATTTAGAGCTGAATTAACAACAAAAATGTGAAACCTCTCGTATAACGTTTACGAGACTGAACCCCAAATGAATAAAAATTACCACAAACGACCACCCAACCAAGTTTTTAGTTTGTTAAATGAATGGTTTTATTTAATCTGTAGAATAGTAATAAAATTTGTATGGTGGAAAAAAAAGGTATTCAATCTTAAAAATATCCCTGGGTCTATGCATTTTAACACTTTTTTTTGTTGAAATAAATGAAATAATTTGTTTTTATTTGTTGTACATATTGTACATAGTGGTCATACACAGTTAACAATGTCCGCTTCGGTTCTCGGTATAAGCTTATACGATGCATTATAAACCTGTAATCAATTTAATAACAAACCTTGTATCAAAATAAAACGTTGTAATTTAATATCCATTTAATCCAAATACTTTATAAATCGACCCGGCCCGAGCAAAAAATTAGAAATAGCTCGTCTATTTTTACTCGATCTGAGCTTATGAGTTAAATTTTTCAAAACTCGAACGCACAAGTTCAATTTTAACAGATTAAAATTTTAAGAATTAAAAAGAATGCTATCTAATCTAATGAATTTATATCCTAATAAATTGGCTATTGAAGTATTTACTATTGTAATCGATATGCCAAGTGAAGCAGTGTTCAAACATTGGCAATTATCCAAGATTATTCACTCTTAGAGAACATATTGGGCATATAGAAGAAGAAACGATATTTTGTAATAAGGGTAAAGAATATGCGTAACATATATAGTAACCTTTACAATCCCAATGAACTACCTGCAAATAGTTCTGCTACATCTAATAACGAAATACTATTCGAAATACTAAACAGCAGCATAAAAAAATGTTTGAAACCTTATAATCAGTTCAAGCCAACTTAGATGGCATATCCATAACTACCGGTTTAATTTCAAAAAAATCTATAAATCTATATTTTGCACCTTCAATAACTAATAAACTTTTAGTTTTCGTTGTTGTTGTTTTTTGTGTCAGATGAGATGCTATAATAATAATAATAATAATCAGTTTTAAAGGCCATTACTGGCTCCTTACTGAGTCAACAATCCAGCTCCAACGGTTTCGATCCTGAGCATGGTCTTCATACTATCTAAGACAATCTGAAGAGGCCAAGTCGTTCTCTACATCGTGGAGCCATCGTCGCCTGCAACGACCTCTGCGCCTACCATATGGTGGCTCTCCTTTCAGAGATCGCTGCACAATTCGTTCCGGATCAGCACGCAGAACGTGCCCGAGCCAGCGTACTCGCTGAGATCTTATTTCATGTACAATATAGGGGATCTTCATCAGATCTCGATATTGTACAGAGCTCGGTATGTAACATCTATTTCGCGTTTTGGGCCGTAAATCACACGCATGACTCTTCTCTCAAATGTTAGGAGCCATCTCTCGTACTCATCCGTCAGCGCCTAACTTTCACATCCAAACATAACAACGGGCCTGATCAACGCTTTGTAAAGCTTCAGCTTCACGGCACTTGATAAGTGTTTAGATTTTAGCAGTGGCCTTAGAGGATACAAAGAACGACTGCCAGCTGCCAGCCGCACTTTAATATCCTCACCCACACTGTTATCGTGAGTGATAAGAGAACCTAAATATTTAAACCTCCTCACTCCCTCAAACGTGTGGTGGCCGCTCCTAAAATCTGGTGTGCCATTGTCCCTAACACCAGAGATCAGGTATTTCGTTTTGGACTCATTGATCTCAAGTCCACTGAAGCTCTACAAGCGGATCAAGTATTACTTTCCCTCCGTTGCTATTCAGTCCAATCACGCATATGTCATCTGCATATGCAAGCACCTGATTGGACTGCCGATATAAGATGTTCCGCTGAGGTGATTGGGTTTTACGAAAGATTTACTTCAACATTAGATTAAAGAGTATCGGGGACAGAGCATCTCCCTGCCGAACAACCGAGTTAACTGCAAAAATTGTCGATAGCCTTTAACACAGCATTGAGACTGCGTCACTGTCACCCTACACAATCGTACCAATTTTGTTGGCATTCCTAGGTATTCCAGGGCAGACCACAAACACAGGGCAGACAACTCTCTCGATTGATCGAGTCATAGGCCTGCCGGAAATCCAGGAACACCTGATGTACGGGGATGGATGTCTCATAATATTTAGATAGAATCATCCGCAGCGAAAAGACCTGATCGGTGACTGATCGATTCGGACGAAATCCTCCTTGATAGTCACCAACCAAGCCCTCCGCTAGAGGAGGGATTCTATCCAATACAATGTATGACAGTAACTTGTATGCTGTGCAAAAGAGAGCTATACCGCGATAATTCTCATACTTCAAGCGGCCTCCCTTCTTGAAGATGGGGCATATCGCGTCCACTTTCCATTCGTCAGGCATAACTTCGGTTCGCCATACTAATCGAATAAGATCGAAAAGACAGTTCCACAAAGTATCCCCTCCGAATATCAAGAGCTCCGAATTAATGCAGTCCACTCCAGGTGAGCGGTTTCGTTTCAATCTCTGCATGGCTTTAGTGAGTTCCTCATGGGATGGCTCCTCAGTGCAAATCTCCGCAGTCTGTATTAGAGGTGGCTCAACAACAGTCTGTGACGCATGATGGACATCAAGCAGATCAGTAAAGTGTCCACTCCATGCGTCAAGTACTGCGTCGTTGTTGACACAGAGGTTTCCATCCCGGTCCCGAATGGCGGTTAACGTAGGCCTGAAAGTATGGTGCAGCCCAGCAATTTCTTTAAAGAAATTATGCGAACTGCGCTGATTGCTGAGTTGTTGTACTTTCAGAACCTCGGCCTTCCACCATTCTCAATTCTTCCGTCTACAAATCTGCCCTTCTTGCAAGAGCAGCCTTGTTTTTTCTCGCGATTGTGAGACGTTGTTGCACTTCATTATGGGCTATATTTTGTTGCTCAACTGAAAGACGACACTCGTCATCAAACCAATCATTCTTGGGTCTGACTTTCACTATACCTAAAGTCTGTTGAGCAGCACTGACAACCGAAGTTTTCAGTACCTCCCAGACAGAGTTCACGCAGTCGGACTGGTAATTATCAATGTTGTTGCTGACAAGATCCTGATATCGTTTCTTTTGATCTTCATTTATCAGACCTTCACAGTCGAAACGTACCATGCGTTTCGCTGTGTTCCCAGACTTGTACGAAAATGACCAAATGATGATCGCTTCCTATACGTATTTGGTTGCTGACCGATAAGTTCTCACATCCTGCACAACCTGAGCCCGTCCTTTAGAAACTAACACATGGTCAATTTGGCTGCGGGAAGTTACGCGAAGATGTGTCCATGTCTCTAGAAGTATGTGTTTGTGAGGGAAGAATGTGCTTGCTACTCTAAGATCATGAGCAACCGCAAAGTACATGATTCTCTCACCATTATCGGTCTCAGTTTCATGTCTGATTTCTTTAACATGGGGCTGGCTGACTTCTGTGGGCGCATGTACACAAATTATCGACAGGAAGCTTACACAATCGGTTATTGCCTGCTTGGAAATCCAAAACAGCGTTCTTTACCTGCGGCCCAAGATCAAGCTCCAAGATTTCCGAGGTCATCTCCACTGTAGAACAACGTATAGCCCTGGGACACATGGTCTCCACTTTTAGACCGCAGCGAGTTTCTTGAAGAGCAACGAGTTCCAACCGATACTTCGTCATGCACGTGATTAGGCCGGCCCTCCAACGCTCCTGGTTTTCTAAGTGACTGCACGTTCCACGTGCCGATCCTAAACCTCGTGTCCGGGTACTTGAGCGGGAGTCCGGTGTTGTTTTGGCGGTATCCATTTTTCTTTTTGTTGACTTTATAAACACTTTATTTTTTTAAGGATGCGGGTAGTCAGCCCAGCGATCCGACCGTTTAGTCGCCTCCTACGACAAGCAAAGGATACTGTGGTGGTATTCTTGGGAAGCAAGTTCTTGCAATTTTGATTTACGAGACATGAGAGTGCCCCCCGACCACAGGGACAAATGACATGCTAGGTCTAGTTTTAATTGACGACTGCCAAAGTTGGAATTGAGTCATGTATTGGAAAAATATTAAGTAACCGCTAACAAATTTGATCGCTAGCGCTCATGGAACAGCTAAAATTGGTCGAGCGGATTTTTTTTTAAACTACATATATAAGTCCACAAATATTTGACATTAGTCGTCAATGGTTTAATTCAATTTTATTTATTTAGAAACAAATAATTTGTATCTAAACACCTTGTATCAGCGAGATAACTTGTATGGCTACTCAGGGCCCTTCAATTTTAATTACAAGAGCTCAAATAAAATCAGAATAGTTTACTTTTAATTAAACCATATACATATGTAGTGTTTCTTAATTGGTTTTCAGCCAATTTTTTCTTCAAAATGCTTTCAAATTCAATCTTTTTTTTAAATTAAATTCTATTTAAATTTATTTGATTCGCCTCAATCGAAACTATTTTGAAAATGTCATGATTGTAAATTATATTAGAATGTTAATTTTAACATAGGACAAATAGTGAATTGCTTTTATGGTTATTGGTTTCTTGTTGTCTATTTCTATATTCAATGCTTTGCTTTTCTACTCGTATAAGACAGAGAGTAACGGTATACCTACATTTATATTATTAAAGAGGAAAAATAATCACAACAATGCTTTATGATTCTGTAATCCGAACTGAATGACATAACCACTTCAAATGAGAAGTACAAGTATAATTCCACATCTTATGCATAAAGATCGAAATATATATACATACATACACTCATCCGTACAATCATAGTTTGTTTACATTTCCTAACGTAATACATATACAGGTCTACGAGTACTCATGCATTCACGGTTGGATATAAAGAAAACATATCATCAAAGCGATATCCGGTTATTGGAAAAAATTATTTCACATCTTCTGTAAACATTGAGAAAATTTTTCGATTTATCTATGTATGTACATATATAAGAATTTTTCACAATTCTTGTTTGTTTTTGTTAGTTTGAACATATCATCTGTACGGTGGGAATTAGATACGAGAAAGTATAATAGTAGGTTGGTATATAAATCGTTAGGTGGTGATGGCTGAAATTATATAAAAAATATTTCCTTCCATAAAATCAGTCATTTGTTTATTAGTCTAACGAAATATAAAATTATAAATAATTGTATAAACAATTATGAAAGTATTCCCCAATGATGTATTCTTATCTCATCTTGTGCCTGTATTTCCCTCAAGAAAATTTTTAATATATATTAAGAAAACCTCAAAAGAACAAAGAATATTTATTTTCTGGTCTTAAGATTTATTTCAATATTGTTATAACCCATTTGTAATTTTATATATTTGTGTGTCTTTTCTTAATGTTTATTTTAGGTAAGCATAATTTATGTATTTTTCTAACGAATTAAAGTATTTCACTATATAGAACAGTAGTATAGGGATTATAATGTGAGACGTCATCCGCGCATATGTTGTTATATGATTAAATTCCCGATACATACGAGATAGTAATCACTCTGTTGGTTAATTAACAATTAATGGTTTTAGTTCTAAATTCCAGTGAACTTGAGCGCATGACAGAAAGAAAATACCCCATTTTTTCGTTTTTCTTTTAAGTTTCAATTAAAATTTCACAATTACATCATTTCGAAATAATTTTTGAAATAAATTAAATAAAAATTAACAGCAATTTTTCCAACAAAACAAATCTAGCGCCCGCTCTTAATTTTATCACGCATTTATTAACAACAATGCCATTTAGATTTTCCACATATGTTTTCCAAAATATACTAAAAAATCGGCTATATTCTAATTGCTTACAAAAAATAAAAAAAAATAAAAAATTCCAAATAATAATGAAAACTAAAAAATAATTAACTTAAAAAAAAAAAGAAGCAAAATCAGCTTCTCCTCTAAATATCATAAATCTATCCGTTATATCTTACGTAATTTATATATTAACCATCTAATTTGAAGATTATTTTAAGAATAAGTCGAAATATGACGTAATTGAGATACATTTTCTTAAGAAAAACCACAAAATATTCAATAGATGTATATAAACATATGAATTATATCAATAGCACTTAGAATTTTCTTGTATTCAAATTATTTCCAACTGATTTTTGAACGCACCGCGCGCGCATTTATAAGATAAACACTAAAACCCAAACATTTTCTTCGTAAAATATATTTTCAAAAAAAAAAATAAAAAACTGGGTGGATCAACAAATAAAAGTACATCTTCGAAATAAATTTATTTTCAAACAATTATATGTATTATTCATAGTAAAGTACATATTCCGATTTGACCATTCGCTCAGTAAATATATGTATACATATATGTATTTATATAAAAAAAACAGGCGGGAGGTTAAAAAACTCATAAGGAAGTAAAGTTGTGTGTTATTTATTATTATCATAAGACGTTCATGTGTTCATCCCCATCCAAATACGCATTTTTATAACCTAAAAAATTCCAGGAAATCGCATGTGAAAATATAATACATACATATATATGTAGATGTGTGTATGCTATAAGAAAATCAACACGTCGTTAAAATAATCTTCTATTTTCCATAAAGTTAAAGAGTTATTTACACATTTTCATTTATACATATAAAATTTTCACAGACGCCCAGATAATTTCATGCTTAATAAATAAGAACTTAACTATATATGTATGTATATAATGTGTATAGATTTCAATAAATTCTATTAGGTACGTAACTACCATAAACTACATAATATACATTAATGCATAACAATTTCCTGTAAGTAATAAAAATATTACAGAATCTTACAATTAAACGCTATAGGCGTAAAACATATAATAAATAAATTTTATAATTTTAGCATTTTGGCATTCATTATTCAATCAATCGATTTTGTTCAACAAAATTTAATTAAAAAAGAATTGACGACTGGACTGGTCACCATGTCAAATTTTTGTGGATTTATATCGCCTAAAAAATTTTCGCTTAGCTGTTTCATGAGCACTGGCCATCGAATTTTATAGCGTTTAGTTAGTTAATATTTTTCTAATAAATGACTCAATTCCAACTTTGGCAGTCATCAATTAGGCATAGCTAAGGTATTGGTCACTACTGCCATTTAACAAAAATGTCACCGAAAATTCCAGTAGTTTTAAGAGGTGCAAACATTGCGTAATCAAAAATAAAACAAATTCATGCTGTATAAGATCAAAATATATAGACGACATGGTAATATATGGCGCATACGTCAAAAATTTAAATATCCAAAAAGCAACAACATTTGTTCAACATGGCGGCTCGAGTTTCTATATATATATAGATTATTTCGCGATATATTTCTATTTACTATTCAATTTTAATATTTACGTTTGGTAATAAATTATTTTTGAGTTAAATTTAAAAAAAAAATTAAATTGCGGCTTTTAGATAATATTTAACTACAGTAGTCAAAAACACATCGTATTAATACTTATGTGTTTCGTGGGGTTTTTAATTGATAATATTAGTCGTGTTTCTTGGCGTATGATCTGATCCGGATAAGATCATATCTGTGCTGGGATGTTCTAACATCACTTCGATTCGCTTCGATAGACATTTGTGTCTCTTTTTTTACACACAAAATTGTGCTCCATTGCGATTTTTGAATTACGATTTGTCTATTGCGATCTCAGCCTGTTAGAATAAATTTGCAAACTATCTCTTTTTCCTCTTTTCACTTGCCATCGAAATTAAAAATATTGGTGATATTTTATCGAATGAATTTATAGAAATTGAATCCAGTAGGCTATGATCACAATAAACATTGCGAAATACCATACAATTTTGTTCGTGAAAAAAAGACACAAAAAATGTCTATCGAAGCGAATCGAAGTGATGTTAGAACATCCCAGCACTGCTTTCCTTTCATTTGTATAGCCGCGTTTCATGAAATAAACATAAAAATTGTACTATTTTTTGTTTTTGTATCAAAAGTTTGAACCAAAATGCTACATAGGATCAATATAACAAACTTGATTTCATGAAACGCGGCTATACAAATGAAAGGAAAGCAGATATGATCTGATCCGGTTCAATAATAAATATATAATTTATACAGCTGGTTCATCCTAGGATTTTTTATTTATACTATACCAAACTTTTTCGTCAACACAAAAATATACAGTTATACCAAAATAATCATCCCAGACTTTTTTAATATGTAGAATTTATTTGGTGGAAAATAAATTCTTCTGCTAAATTTTAGGGTGGGTTCGTCATAGGGTTGGATTTTTTCTCATATCGATTGAGTTGCGGGGACCTTGCTGGACACCATTGCGCCAGCGTTGCTATTTATTTGACCATTAGAATTTCCGCAATATAAATAAATGTGGCGCCTTTGGAAACTTTTCAAAGAGGAAAATAAATTAACTAAGATTTCCTTAGCAGCGGCGAGCGAAATGGGATTAGCCCATTTAATTAAGCCCATTTACCATTATAATTTTGTATAAGAAGATAACTCTAGAGAGTCGTGTTGCTTGATATTGCAGCACTAAGTTGGTGGTAAACTCCATCTAAGACTAAATATAACGACGAGACCGATAGCGAACAAGTACCGTGAGGGAAAGTTTAAAAGAACCCTGAATAGAGAGTTAAACAGTACGTATGAAACCACTAAGAGGTCAAACCCAATGAACCCAAAAAAAAGAGATACATTGATATAATAATTGATTTTATCAAACGGAAATATGTTATGCACTTTTCTTTTATTACCGCATTGCGATGTGTTATCAATATACTACATTTGTAGATGTTTGTCAATTGTGATAATTATATGGAGCTCCTTTCTCAATCACTTGTGTATGTTTCTTAAGGAACTATAAAAATATCTGACAATATTATGACACATGCATCTGATCGTTAGAGCATATTTGCAACGAAATTCGCCACGGTTTATGTTAAATAAATGCAGTGTGAGTATCGATCTTATCGGCATTGATACGATTTGGGATACCTTTGGGGCCCGTCTTGAAACACGAACCAAGGAATTTAGTATATGTGCGAGTCATTGGGCTTTTAAGCACAATTAATTATATGTTATATTACATGTTTGTTATATATTCTATGAGTTAAAGCGTACTGTAAGCATACATAGTGTGACCCGAAAGATGGTGAACTATACCTGATCAGGTTGAAGTCAGGGGAAACCCAGATGGAGGATCGTAGCAGTTCTGATGTGCAAATCGATTGTCAGAATTGGGTATAGGGGCAAAGACTAATCGAACCATCTAGTAGCTGGCTTCCTCCGAAGTTTTCCTCAGGATATATCTGGTAAAGCAAATGATTAGAGGAACTGGGGCCGAAACGACCTTAACCTATTCTCAAACTTTAAATGGGTAAGATCCTTGACTTTATTGATTAAAGTCATCAGAGGTTCTTTAATGATATATTGTGCCTAGTAGGCATCTTTTGGTAAGCAAAACGTTATGTTACACCGCCAAAATTAATGGCTCATTCAGATACCATGAAAAGTAAAGATATCATGAAAGATTTTTCTTAAACTGCTCTTGTATAGGTGTGTTATGATCCCAGCTACTAATAGTAATGCAGTTAAACAGTTTACAAACACTTTAAGTTTCTAACAGCGTACACGATATCGCGTAAATTTTCCATAGTATTGAGATGAACTTAGATACTGTTGCTTTTTGCTCCAAATTTTGTATATTTTGTGTGACTTGTCAAATTTTCAATTTACGATTAGCTATGTTGATACCAAATTGTTATTATGCTGTCTTTTTAGATTTGTCACACTTGTATCGCACGATCAAACGATGTTAAACGAAAATACATTTTAGAATATGTTAAACACAACACATCAGTATCGTCGTTAGTATGGTGGTTAGAGTCGCAGCTACAGAGCATGGTGTGGTAACGATCGATGTAGTTTTTTCAGTAAACACCACAATATTCGCGAAGCAAGGTGTCAAATTGCAATGAATACGTCACATATTGCTCTCAAATAAATACACGCATACTTGGACAATTTTCATGCAAAGACGCAATAGGTGAGAACAGTGAACAAGTGAGATAAAGTGAAATAGAGAACTAGTGAAATTGTGAAGAGCTAAAAGTGCTGAGAAGTGTTCTAATTTATTAAAACGAATCAAAAATTTACGTTTACTTTTATTTTTTACCGCAAGAGGTGCTTTTCTACCTTTCCATTCGTCAATACACTTTAATCTTACAACATAAAGTAAAATTAACCAATTTCATAAAGTAAATAGAATAGAAGAGAGTTTAATGAGAACAATTTATTTATTCTTTAGTGAAACTAGCGACAAAGCCAATACACTAATTGTTGGTACTAGATTCAGAATCGGAAAAAACAAAAACAACAACCAAATAAAATTTCATTGTTGATAGTTGATCTCATTTTATTCTATTGAGTATAATAATATACAAGGTCATGTGCGCATGAATAGGTGATGCAAAAACAAAAGGAAAAAATGATTTTATATTTTTTATTTTTCGAGCTGTAAATACGAGAAGGAGATATGGAATATTTTTTTTAAATACATTTTACATAAAATAAAACGCAATTCCATTCTATACAACAAGCTGGATAGTATGAAATAGTACCTACACGTATTGATTAAAATTTATGGTGACTTATTAATTTTATTGTTTGATACGAATACAAATTATTCAATCATTTTCAAAAAATGTTATCATCCTTGATTCTTTAATTTTATTAATTATTTTAAAAAACAAACCAAAACACATTTTTTTATTTTCAAATTTTTATTAGTACCACATATTTAGTTTTGTAAATTGTAATACATATTTAATTTGGGTACAATTTCTGTGAATGTGAATTTTATTTTTGTGTTCATGGGTGGTCCTTCGGGTCATAAATGTGCTGTGATAAATTGCGACTCAAAACGGAAAAATGGGGCTCGCCTCTTTAAATATTCGCAAGTTTATGACAAGCACGAGTTGTGGTTAACAAATTGCCAAATATCGCCTTCGAGTAAAAAAAACATTTTCGTATGTTCGAAGCATTTCGATCCACAATGTTTCTTGAAGCGATTGTTAAAAAGAAATGCCGTCCCCACATTATTTTTGCCACAAGGAAACCAAATATCTGCGTCAAGATCAAGCGAAATGGGTAATTCTAACATTCAATTACAAAATAATAATGTTTCTATCGAGGTCAATGAACAATTAAATTCAGTTAATGAAATAGAATTTACTCCTAAATTTGGTAATAATATTTCGAATTTAAAAACTTATACAAAGTGTAGTGGCGTTGCCGTTACTGCTAATTTAAATTTAGAACAAATTGCCGGTTTGCCGGATCCTTATTTCGACAAAAAATCAGTACCATCCAGTTCATTTTCGTGCATATACTGTGAGCGGTCCGAAAAAAATATTGAGGTTTACAGAAAATTAAACCGAAAGTTACATTTTCAAATTTATAAACTAAAAATTGAAAAAGTTAATTTAGGAAAACAGGTGAAAAATGTTCAACAACAAAATCGCATATTGAATAAAAAAGTGAATAATTTAAAACTTAAAACCAAAATAAATTTAACTACTGTGATTGATGAAGAAAACAAAAGTGAGCAATCTAAAATTTTCTGCAAAATGATTTTATTAGATAGAAAGAAACGACAAAGATGGGCCGATGAATTTAAAACCATTGCACAAAATATGTATTACCGGTCGCCAAAAGCGTATAATTTTATGAGGGATCGATTAAATTTCGAATTGCCTTCGAAATCGTCACTTATAAGATGGCAACCAATAAAAAATATTCCCCCTGGCAACAATAATCCATTTATTTTCAATAAATTGAAAGAAACGATTCAAAGATTATCAGTTACCGGCAAGCAATGTTCGTTAGTTTTCGACGAAATCAAAATACGACAAGATCTGAAGTATAATATGTTAAGAGACTGCATTGACGGATATGTTGATCTTGGGGAAGATTCACGAGATTCTGAAATTGGAACTCATATATGTGTCTTTATGGTTCGGGGCCTAATAGAAAATTGGAAAAATATATTATGCTACTATGTATCCCATAACCCTATAAAATCTGATGTTCTAAATAATTTGATATCAAAAAATTTAGATTTATGTTTTTCATTGGGCTTGTCTGTTCGTGCGATTATCTGTGACCAGGGGTCAAATAATCGAAAATCTTTAGCATTCTTGGGAGCTACGAGGGAAAATCCAATATTAAATTACAACGGCCCTACAAAAATAGTAGGAATGTTTGATTCGCCTCATTTGTTTAAGTCTTTCCGAAACGCATTGCTCACATCCGATATCGATTGTTCCGATGGCATAGCAAGCTGGGATGTTGTGAGAGAGCTCTATAAATTAGAGCAAATTTCCGTAACTAGAATGTGCCCCAAGTTAAATGAAAAGCATGTGAATCCTGTTCATTTCGACAAAATGAAGGTGAAGCTTGCAACACAGGTATTTAGTCGCAGTGTTGTGGCCGGAATTAAAACTGTTGCTGATTTAAATAAATTTTCTGATTCGGTGAAATCTAAGGTTTATGCAACATGGAATTTATTCGACAAATTAGATAAATTATTTGACATTTTAAATTCAAAACACATGTTTGACGTAAATAAATTTAAATCGGGTTTAAGATATGATCACACAAGTGAAATATATAATTTTCTACTAAATATGGTGCAATATTTGAAAAACATAAAATTAACAAATGGTAAAAAAGTGTTCTCATTCGATGGAATGATACAGACCATTAACGGAATTCTTTACATCCTAAAGTCGCTGGTACAAGAATGCACCGATGTTCAATATATTTTAACGTCTAGGCTGAACCAGGACGCATTGGAGAACACATTTGCGCTTATACGGTGTGCTAACGGTAATAATTCTAATCCTTCAGTTCAAGAATTTAGTTTTACGGTGGCAAAATTATTATCAATCAAATATTTAACGTCTTTCACTACTATATCAAATTGCGAGGAGGATAATGACACAAACCTCCTGGAGATTATCCGTGAAATTGAACAGGATGAAACTGATCAAGATAAGAGATCAATCGACATCGAAAATAGTTCGACAAAAAACTGTCAAGTTCGTATTGATGTTCCAGACGACGATGAATCAGAGGAAATTGAAATGGATTTCAACAACGAATTAGAATCAATACCTGATGAACTAGGGTTTAACTCAGACGTATCGATCCGGTATTTTGTTGGTTACTTAATTCAAAGAGTTTTCAAAAAATTTAACTGCTTAAACTGTGCAATTGTGCTAGTAAAGGAAAATGATTATTTAGAATGTAAATCAGAATTATTAATTCATCATAAAAATTACTTGAGTGATACGTTCGGAAAACTGCAGACACCATCTCAGGAATTTTTTGAATTGTGTAGGCGCCAAATAAATCAGTTTGAACAAACTTTTAAAAGCAACGCCCATACTATTGGTTTGAAACAACGTATAGTGAACATGTTACTAAATAAACATATAGACCGTGAATTTTATAAGAAAGATAATACTTGCTTTGACCATCGTATTTTTTTATTGAATCTAATGATCCTAATATTAATAAGAAAACATAGTAAATGGCATATGGAGCGCGTAATAAAGGATAATCATACAAATTTTGAAGCCAGAAAAGAAATCCGAAAGAGAAAAAGAAATTTGTACAGTAAAGACAAGAGATGGAAAACGTTGCTTAATTGAAACTAGTATTTGATTTAAAAAAAATTGTAATCGTAATATATGTAAATGAATTAGGTTTGAAATAAATTATTTTTTCTATTATGGTTAGCGTTTTAGACTTCTGCTGTGGTCTAACCTGTGCGAAGTATTCTGGCAGTTTGCTTTTCATGCCCTATTATTAATCTCTAGCTCTTAATACACTTTTTAAGTGGTTTGTGAAGTTTTGAAATCAGTTATTCAGTGATCCTGGAATTTAACAGGTGAAACTTTAGATTGGAAATATTCTGGCTCTGTCAAAATGACGAAGGGTTCTCCGTGTATGTTGTGTTTTCTAATTAGCTAACAACAATTTCCGGTGCAGGGTCAGAAACAAAACATACTAAAGCCTAATTGATCCCGCTGTTAAATCCTATTTTAATCATATAATTTTAAGCACTTTTGGAAGATTACAATAATGATTAAGTGTGTAACTTGAAATTTCGTAAATTTAACTGGGAACACTGTCGAGTCAAAAATTCAAATTTTTAAACCACACTTCAAAAAAACAAAATATTTATTACCTTCAAGAAAATCAGTAGCAACCGTATTGCGTTTAATTCTTTTGCAATAATGGCAATATTTGTATATATACATACGTAGGTATATCCAAAATGACTTGTACATATTTATAAATTTATATATATATATATATATATATATATATATATATATATATATATATATATATATATATATATATATATATATATATATATATATATATATATATATATATATATATGTATATATATATATATATATATATATATATATATATATATATATATATATATATGTATATATATATATATATATATATATATATATATATATATATATATATATATATATATATATATATATATATATATATATATATATATATAAAATTTATATTATAATTTACTTACTAGCCGCATCCTCATATAAGCCTGTTTAAAAAAAATAAGAAAATGTATATTGTATAATAAAACAACGTACGATCAGAGAACAAAAATTTGTCGGCTCGTTGAGACATTGTTGTTGGTTTGCATAACAAAATAAAAACCAAAATACTATACCAAATACATCTACACAGTACACACCCGAGTAATCTACTAACATACATAATATGAATGAACGAGAATCGTAAAAACAAAAACAAAATGCAACAATCGAAAAACGATCTTTGATTTGGTTCAATATACACCGATACGCGCGCTGGTAACAGTAAAAAGATTTCCTCTTCATAAATTCTCTTGTTCTAGTTTACTTTATGCCAATTTTTACTTGTTTAAGTGTCAGGCACGTTAATTTGAACATCAAGAAAATCTTTTCCTCAAGAAAAGAATTTTATATAATTCTAGTGCCCGATGGCACGTAATATTTAACTACCGGTTCTCCAGTTAAAGTTAACGGGTCATTTTTTAGAGTTAAATATTTAACCGGCTGTTAATATTTCGATTTTGATTTTTTATTGTATCGTGGAAACAGTTAATTATATTTTCAAGTACCTAAAGTGCAAAAAATAATTAAATTAAATTGAATTTCGGTTGTGAAATGAAAAGCAATTTTAGCATTTAACCGGTGGTTAGCTAATCTCTAGTTAAATATTTTCGTGCAACCGAGCATAGGACGTATAATTTATAAAAATAGTCGATATAGTCTTCAAACAAGTTTATTGTTTTTTTGAATAGAAGAGTTGTGCTGTCTCCAGACATAACACACTTAAATACATTTTTTAATTATTTACATGAGATCGAATTTTCCAGATGGGAAATGGACTGATAACTATATCGTCTGAGAACTATCGGGTATATTTTTTTTGCTGCGGGTTATTAATTATGTCAATCTACATTACCGATTTTTATAATTTTCGGGAATTTATCGGCAGTTCAAAGGGATAGTTTTAGCAATATAAGATGTACGAGTATAACTTTAAAAAGGGTATATTGTGTCTATCATATTTTTAAAGTCAAATCCAAAAATTTTAATATGTTATTCTGAACCACCGAAAGATTTTAGTAAATTCACAACTTTTATGGTGATCTGAAATGTGACAAATGAAATTTTAAAATTTAAAAAATATGTTGTTTCGAAATTCGATTATATTCTGAAGTTACCATTTTGAGCTAATATTTATTAATTTTAAAATTTTATTTATTATTATTTAGTGGTTTTACACCAAATCAAATACAGCTAAGCCAAGAACGTAATAAAAATTTAAAATTAGCCACATGTGCGTATAGAATATTTTGAAATTACTTGTAGTTAAATGTAACTATTCAATTTTGTATTCTCCAAAACGCAGCAGAATCCTATATAATCAAAATAAGAAAGCTAAAACACGGTCTCCACCTACACACACACCCGTTTTCATTTTATTACGATTATTTTTCTTTTTTTATCTTCACTGAGAATGCAGTTCAAAAGAATCGAAAAAAAATAATGGATTTTCCAACAACACAAAAGAAAATTTATGTTTTTCTATTATTAGAAACTTTACAAACGCGTATATATATGTACATACATTGTTTCTATCTATATAGGAGATTCTTTGGGTTAATAATCTTAATTAAATATTTTAATTACATGACTTTTCGTTGCCGTAATTAACTATTTTCAGTTAATAGAAAAATTTGATCAAACACAACAAAAAAAGAACAATTTCGGGGTAATAATAAATTTTTCGAATGAAAGTCGTCATCATTAGCGTCAACGGAATTATGTAAATATAGTTTTAGTCTATACATACATATATGTATATAGGTACATGATAAGTGAATAATATAAAATATGAGTTTATGATCTTGTTATATTAATATCTATATATAAATATTAGATACATTATCCATAAAATTTATTATTTTGCGTGTTAAAACACAACTCTTCTCATCTTACAAATTATAAGTAGTACACATATAGAAAACAAACACATAAAATTAAGATGTAAATTATTACAACAATCTTTTTTATAAATACTAAAATATAATTGCGTATATTGTACTCGTACAATTTATTTTTTCGTTTTGCAATGGAATGAAAAAATAATAGATTTTTATGTGTGGCAACACCATAACATATAAATAAAAAATAAAAAATAATTTTTCATTCAAAAAAATATAAAATTTTCTTTCATAAATTTTTTTTAGTACATCAAAAAGAGTTATTTATGCTAATTATTTCTAATGTTTTAAAAAAGAAAAACTATTTTACAAAACATTTAAGAAATTCTAAAGTTTTTCAATTTTTTTAGTAGAGTATTCAGAAAAGTAGTTTTTTCGTGAAATATGAAACGGAAATGGAAATAACTATTAGATACGAAAATACTTGGCAATAGTTTTCATGCTTAGAAGTAAATTCGCTACAATATTTATAATATTATCCACAATAATAATAATAATTAAAGTAATAATATTTTTAATTTGCTAAAATGAAAATAGTTATTTTTGACTTTATAGAAATGGGGTTTTGAATCCGAAATGATTGAGTTATTATAACTGTAGCCAGTTAGCAATTTGATATATTAAATTTGTTGTGCGTTTGTATATAGTCGTGGTATATCCGGAAGAAAAGTTATATTTTTGGACTGCTGTTATGATATGGATAATATTACGGGAAGCATACATTTTATTTTTAATAGTTTCTTGTCTGTCTCCATAGTTTCTATCCCGCATTCATTCATCAATAATGTGATTGAAACCTTAGATGAAAAATCATTTTTGTACCAATACCAAATGCTGTAACATTAGCCACAACGCATGTAGCGGTCAGATTTAATAGCTATTTCACTTTGGACCAACAAATTTTTGGAATTCTGGATAAGCATATATAATTTAGATTACCAATTTGTATACCGTATCTTATAATGGTTGAAACATAATGTATCCATTTCACTCGGTTCGATTTTAACCCACACCTCACATACTGTATCCATTCTGTTTATCAAAGTATTTAATACTAAGGGCCTGTCCGAATTCTTTTTAAATCGACTGAATTAAAAGTAGGTATTCAGAAAGTTCTACTAAAACGATCATGTATGGCAGCCAATTTATAATTTTTAGCTCCCGAATTCATTCTATTCTAAATGATCTGTCGATAAGGCTTTAATTTTATGAATATAAAATTCTGTCTGTTCTCTACGTATTGCATAAGTTTTTACTGTCAAATTAAAATCTGATAAATATTTAATTGTATCGTGTCATCCTTGGTGCGGCTTTAATATTACTTTGTTATACAGTTTCATTTATAAAAAAATATTGATATGTTAAGAAAAAATTCCAAACATATTAAAATCAATTTATAATATGTACTAAACTTTTGCACGAAACTGCCGCCTCTCGCGGAGAAAAATGTGGTAATACTTCTAACCGACATTGTTATAAATAAAAAAAATTCTTTTGCTAAATCCTCAAAAATACGTGTCTCTACATTCTTCTCCGTTCATTATATTCACCTTTCTTTTTTTAGGGTGCCGTATATAAAATGTAAAACGGGACTGGTGTCCCTCTGTTGTTCGCCTGTCTATAATCTGTCACAGGCTCATGAAAAAATTAAAAATTAAAGTTTTCAACAGCCCACAGGTGCAAAGCCCGGACAAACACACATACTTATACACATTAAAAACATCCAGCTGTGGTTTTTCATCATCATCGGGAATCGAACCCGAGACCCTCGCGAATACCACAGCAAGCACGCTACTAACTGAGCCAACAAGGGCGTATAACTTTTGAGCTATAATTCTTAACGAGTGGAACTTTATTTAAATAACGCGTGATATGTCATTTTAAAGGGTTTACGTTAACGATTCTAAACCTATTTAGGCTTTATATTATGTATCCTATCTGTGACGAGATGATCGAAACATACGCACGTTGCTCTCTTGGTAGATGCATGCGGAGCTGTCAACAGAATGATCATCATTAGATGTAGTCGGTCTAGTGCCACAAAAAAGTTGCAGTTTGACATTGTGAATCGGGAGACACGTATCTTATACAGGCCATTAGATGTTCAGTGGACAAGAGTATTAATTTTATTGAATATGTACCTTTCGGGTTCAATAAGACGACTTCTCTATCAGCAGTATCATGCGATGGAAGACATCAATGCAAATTTCGTTAAACATCCTAATTACCAAATCTTTACCGGTATAGATGGTAAAGTTTCCAATCAACCTGTCTTTTCATCTTTCCGACTTTTGCAGTGTTTTTCAAGCTGAATTTATCGCGATAATGGAAGTCATGGATATGGTTGTAGTATAATGAAATATCTACGAGGGATACCGCCTGGCGGCTATTAAAACGCTACAATCATACTCCCTAACGTTCAAGGTAGCCCAGAACTGCCTGGCATCTTTAAATGAGATGGCCGATCAGTTCAACATCAGCTTAACGTGGGTGCCAGGGCACTTCAATACGAGTATCTCAGGGAATGTAAAGGCAGATGAGCTGGGCCGCAAGGGCACAGTATGCCTAATAACCCAAAGCAGGCGGGATATAATTATACCACTTGCTTCTTGTAAACAGCTGCTTCAGGAAGAAGCCATAAAAGAAACGAACGTCAGATGGTCTAACGCCAGTTCATGTGTATAACAACCAGGCAGATCTGGCATGAACTTGACCGGTCCAGAGCAGGCCAACTGATATATCGCTTCGACGGCACTATATTGGTGTGGTCGTGAGGGCTATAACGGGACATTGTCTCATTTGTATACATGTGATCAGACTATGGGTGTCCCTGCCCATGATTTCTGCCGTAGCTGCGGTGAAAAGAAGGAGGAGAAGGAAAGTGTGCTCCATCTGCTCTGCACCAGTCCTGGTCTAGCGTAGACCAAAATTTATGAGAAATTCGCCTTTGAACGACCTCACGGATCGTAGTAAGATCGAGGTTCGGGACTTTAAACGCTTCTTGGTAAGCTCAGGATAGTGTAACGAGTGAAGAGGGGGCAGCTCGAATTTGGTATAGCTACGGACCAATTTTGTGTATATATGCTAGTCCTTTAGGACGGCCCCCCTTACCTAACCTAACCTAAAGTTTTGAATATAGAGCATATTCAAGCAGGTACATATAAGCCGCGGTCTTTAGTCAACACAAACAGTTATGGTTGAGATTTCGAATAGTTTAGCTCACCCGAATTGTTTTCTAAATGTTATAAAATGTATTATTACAATTTAAAAGTGCACTGTTCCTTGAACCCTTGGCGCATACTATTCATGCTTGACCAGGCTTTTTTTTTATTTATTTACGCATTGCCAAATAAAAATATATTTATACGCGCATACAATGCATTCATAGACTAATTAGCCGCCCGACTTTCAATTTCAGTTCGAACTTTGAAAAAATCGTTTCTTCTGAAATGTCAAATTTCGTATATGTATATAAAGTTAACATTTTAATTGTAAATTCGAGAAATTTTAATTTATTAATTTAATTTTACAATTCTGAATTCGAATCAATAATTTTAGTGTTATCAATCATGGTATTTTGCAATATTCTATATCGGTAATGTACGAGCAAATTATTACCTTCTGTGTAACAAAGTGATAAAATTGCGCAATTGGTGAATATAGAATCACATCATATGTTTTAGTATGAAAATATAACCAAAATTTCATGCCCATAATCACGAAAACTTCAAAAGATTTTGTACAAGAAATGTAGTTGGTTTAGTGATCATATTTAAAATAACAATAATCCATTTGTAGTTTATAATTTAGTTCGAGATTAACTTAATTACTAATATAACCCAATTTGGACATTTAGTCTGCAGGCTATACAATCATACTAAAGGTGAAGGCGATTTTAGAAAACTGATACTTAAGCTGTAAAATGCTGGTTCGTTAAAAATAACAAAACAAACATTTATTAACATTATATGTACGTCATTGGACGCGAAAAAGTCGTGCACAACAACTTGCAGAAAATCTTAATATACATTATAAATAAAATTAATGTTATTTTTATATTTTTGTTATCAAACATTAAAAACATAATACACGTCATTGGCGGGGAAAACCGTCATCTATTTTCAAATAATAATAATAAACGTTCAGTTTCATTATTTAAAAGAGTTGTGTTTCCTATATAATTATATATAAAATTTAAAATACATAAATATTAAAATTAGTACATATTTACTTAACTCAGATGGTTCCGATTTATTATAAAAAAAAATTAGCGTAACAACATAACTATACATATTATGAGTATATAAATATTTTAATAAGTTCTTGAATAAATTAATTCATATTAATTTAATTTATAATGACTTTCGTTTACAAAATATCATCCATTAGCCACTACAATAAATCAGAGGCCCACCCAAAATAAAATACAAACAAAAATTCCCGTGTATCGCACGAGCTATACGTAAACCACACAACATAACATACACATTTTCTAGTATACGAGTATATGTATGTATATTTACATAAATACACACATTTTATATTTTTCATAAACTACATTTTTTGGTATAAAAATAAAATAAAACATTTATTTTTAATTTAGTGAAAATAAACTTAAAAAATAAATAATAGATATGTATATAATAATTTTAAATATATAACATTAAAAACCACAAAATAAAATATCTAATAAAAATTGTAGGAAGACAAGTAAAATTTTCTAGTGAAAATATTTATAAAAAAAATATATTTTCTTATTTATTTTATATAGGAGGACACATTCAGCAAAAAAAATACAACGGGAAACCACAATATCTGAAAATACTTGATTCGATTTCAATGAAAATGGCTAGATTACAACGGTGTGATCACCATTAAAGTTGCACGACTTCGAAATAATATTTAGATGACACTTTTCAAATATTATATCTCAAATTTCAATAATTTGCCAAACTCCGACATTTTTAATCCTGATAGAACTTGAAATTGTAAAAAATAAAACAAAAAATTAAATTTTTATGTAAAATATACTCTATAGCAGATCTCAGTATACTTTGACAAATCATCATGAATATTGAGTTTAAATGAATGTTGTTCATTTTATGTTTTTGTGTAATCTTTTGTCACTATATAACTTATTTTAAATAAAAAACTTTTATTTTTGATTTTATAGTTTAATTCTTCCTTATTGTGACAATTTTTATTTTTGATTTTTTCGGTAAATCGATTTCGACTTGCGTCTTCCTCAGTACCTTGTTAACTATTCTGTTAGAGTAGTAAGAGTGTAAAGAATAGTTAACAAGGTACTGAGGAAGACGCAAGTCGAAATCGATTTACCGAAAAAATCAAAAATAAAAATTGTCACAATAAGGAAGAATTAAACTATAAATTCAAAAATAAAAGTTTTTTATTTAAAATAAGCATCAGTCTCACGCTTGAAGGCGAGTTTATGCATTTCTTTCTTGCTGCAAAATATTCAACGACCATATATTAGCCAATCAAAACTAGCCATTTCGTAAACAAATTTCCCTTTCCAAATTAAAATAATTTCAAACCGATGCAAAATGTGTAGCAGGCTGGCAACTGCTACAAATTAAAAATATGCTCAAATTTTCACTCATTATGTCAATTTTAGCTCTTTTTATATTTATTTTTTTTTTTTTTTTGCTATATCTTGGAGAAACCGAAATGTTGTTGTCGTCTTTACGTTGTCAAAATAATGACATTAATTTGCTGAAACTACAAATATTTGTATGTATTTAATGGTAAGATTAATGTTAATTTTAATTTGTAATTACTAATTATATTCAGTTTTCATTTTTTTCATGAGAAAATATGTACTGCCATTCCAGTAAAAATGGCTAGACAACTTTTTGCGGGCGGTGCAAATAATTTTAAAATATCGTGTTTTTTATAATGGTGGATGATGTATGTGATATATTTTATTATTTAAGATAAGTATTTTGTATTTATTAAAATTTTGGAGGTTTATCTTGATTGTATATTTCTAGATTCATGTAATGAATGGACTTCCAGTTGTAAGTAAATATTTCTGGCAAAATTTTGAGACTAAATTATATTATAGTGGTAAATCATATACACAATCGAGTCATTTGTGGCAACATTTAAGATTTCACCGAGGCGTTAAGAAATTTGCTTGCAGTGTCGAAGGATGTACTCGAAAATATACGTTTCGCCTTTATTTGAATGATCATATTCGAAAATACCACACTGGTAAACGGCCGTATCAGTGCATAGTATGTGAAAACTGATTATCACCGGATCAGTATTTTAACAACACAGACTTATACACCGTGGAGAACGTCGATATGGATGCGAACTGTGTGGTAAACATGGAATCGAGCAGACGCACTACAAAATAATATAACGATTCATACTGGGGAGAAACCCTATCCCTGCGAGTATTGTTCGAAAGCATTTGGACAACGTGGCGATGAAACATGTAGACCGTAATTTCACTCCAATTGTGCCACGGTTCTATCAAGTTCGTATAGGCTATCTAGAATTACCGCAAGTCGAGAGGCCACACCACAAATTGGAACATAAGCTACCCATAGAAATATTTACATCTTGGACTTCTATCTAGATTTATTTTTAAAATTGTAATATTTTATGTACCTTACGCTTGTACTCGTATAATTTATTAAATTAATTAAAATTTTATTTATATGTACTTTTATACTTTTATTTCGATATGTTCTAAGGTCGTTTAGTCGTTCCGATAGTCTTAATTCATGATTATTCTAACCTCCTTTTTTGCATCTTTACAAGGTATGTACATACATACAATGATTCAGTATTGAGTGGGTTTGATTGTGAAACTATAGAGTGTACAATTGTTCTGAAAAATATAAAAAAAATATGGTGGAACAGTGTTTCCAGTATTAAAAATGGATGAGTTAGTAACATTTGGTTATCTCGAAACCACAAACCTCTCGAAAGTGTTATGCAAAGAAACTACCAACAGTAGTATTTTATGTGATATATTATCATCATACTTGCTTTGCAAATAACATCAATTTATTTACATTATGTTAAAATTATGTCAAAATAATGTCAAAATTTTTGACAACAACAATTTTAGCAAAAACCATGTACCAACATACTAGAATAAAAAGCGGCTAACTTCACCCTGCTTTACAGACAATTTTGCAGCAAGATAGAAATGCATAAACTCGCCTTGAACAACGCTACGAAATTATTAAAATTTTCTTTGAAAATCAGTCGTCGATTCGCGCAACTTATAGACAACTTCGTGATTTTTATGGCGCACATAATCGTCCATTTAAGCAAGCCATCCGTCGAACTGTTAAAAGATTTCGCACCACATACTCTCTAGAGGATGCAATAATACCCTACAGACTCCATTACATTCAGAAAAGGGCTACGTGAAGTCATCGGTTTATGCTGATAAACGAGCAACAATTGGCGTTATTCGTGACATACGGCCAGTAGTGCTCGAAAAAGTGGCCCAAAATCGGACGTCCAGAATGCGTTTCGTCAAAAACAGGCGCGGTGCCCATATGCTCGAAATCGTTTTCAAATATTAATGCCATGTATTGATATTTCGAATAAAAAAAAAGTGAGTCTGGAAAAATTTCCAAAAAGATAGAAATGGAGGAAACGCTAAATGCCTGCTATGTCCAAATAATGTTTTAAGTTATAAAGGAACTTCTACAAGCGGATTAAGACGGCATCTAGAAAGAGTGTATCGAGCTTATTTCGTTGCTTAAATTTCTACATACTTTGAATTTGGATTATGAAACCGAAACGGAACAACCACTGATATATTCGTTAAAAACATCAGCTACCAAATTTGCACGGAATGTTATGAACGCAGATTATTGTAAACAATGCATCGGAATCGTACTCAGGTTACACAGCAAATGAGAGTTTGGAAACAGCAGCAGAAGGTGACGAGCAAGAAAACCGGTAAAGTACAGAAATATCGAATTTAAAGGAAATGCTGGCGGCAATGATTACAGCTTCGATGATGTCTAAACCTGCCTCTTGTCCCGTTCTCCAAAAGAGTACTCTACAAAAAGATCACACAACAACAAATATAAATAACTTTTAGATTGTTCACTATTCATCAAACAAATTTTTGTATTAAAAAAAACGATCGTTGCTTATTTAATAATAGTGACCCTCTAGTCATATTTTAATTACATTGTGATTTTTCTTTTTTTATGTTGTTGTCGTAGCCCATACAGAATTTCATATGTAATAAAAACTAAATTTCTCGCAGGAGGCGACTACAATGCTAAACATCTGCAATGAGGTTCCAGATTAACAACACCTAAAGGAAAGCAACTATATGATACAATGAACTAAAAAAATCTAGATTATTTATCTTCTGGACACCCAACTTACTGCAGTCATGAGATAGAAATAAAATACCTGATTTAATAGATTTCTGTATAACAACAGGAATTGCGCGCACCAATGATCAGGTAGAAGATTGCTATGACTTATCATCCGATCACTTACCAATAATAAGATCTCTGAGTACCAGAGCTTTAAAAGCAGAACCACCTCAACGTCTAACAAATAAACTAACTAAATTGACTCTATATAGAAATATTGTCGAACAAAATTTCCAATTGGATATCCAACCCAGCACCGCGGAAGATATTGAGGCGGCGGCGAATGATTTAGCACATATATTGGAAGTAGCAGCAAAAAAAACCACCCCTGATATTAACAACTCTGGAAAGTTAATAAGCCTGCACCTAATATACTGCAGTTAATCCAAGAAAAACGGACAATACTTCGGCTATGGCAGAAGCAAAAATCTCCATCATGAGACAGATCATTCACTATAGAAGGCAACAAAAAACTTAAGAGACCAACATTATCGAATCCCCCAAATAGGCAACCAGATAGACATTGGGCCAGAAGTGACGTAGAAAAGGTTACTACTTGAAAAAGCATTCCCACCAAACGAAAAAACTAACAACAGTGAATTACCAAAGTTTACCGAGGATCTTTCGAAACCAATTCCTTTAAAATTTTAGTGGAAAAAAGTTAAAAATACCATTCAAAATTGTATAAACTTTATGGGTTGGAAAGCTTCAGGACACGACTTTATTATACCTGATAATTACCTGATAAATTATCTTCAATGCGATTATGATATGTGGGTATTTCGCTAAAAAATGAAAAATATCGCTAATTACAATGATTCCAAAGCCTGGAAAAGACGAAACACAAGTCGCATCGTGACTGAAAAGCGAATGAAAACAAATGAACACAACATTTACGTTGAATAAGTTTACATGTCCAGCAGTGAAATTAAACAATGTCACCATCCCTCAGCAAACAAATGTCATATACTTAGGTCTTCAACTTGATAGAAGATTGATATGGAGAAAACACATTGAATCAAAGCGCAACCAAATAAAAATAAAATTTTCAAAAATGTAGTTGCTGTTTGGAAGAAAATCAAAACTTTCCCTAGAATGCAAGCACATCAAATATAGATCTTTACAACGAACGCAATGAAATATACTTCGCTGTATTATCGGGACCACTAAAACGGGTAAATGATCTATAGATATTTAGTGTATACACTACGCAGATGATATATGCCTGCTAGCAAACAAGTATACCGACATACAGCAGAAAATACAGAAGATATCAGACCTAGCACATGAAGTAGATCTAAAAATCAACATCAGTAAAACAAAAGCCATAAGACTGAACAAGAACATTAGTACACCAATCATGATCAACATCACGCCAATCGAACAGGTTGAAAAATTCGTCTACCTTGGTTGTCCTGGAGCAAAACCAGGCGTCACTGAAGAAAACATCAGTCAACGCATAAACAGAGCAAGAAATACTGTCAACATGCTCCATAAGATGTGGAATGCGTCCGTCCTATCAAGGAACACGAAGCTACGAATGTTCAATGCATGTGTAAAATCAGTACTGCTGTATGGGTGTGAAACATGGAAACACACACAGAAGGTTACAAATAGACTCCAGGTGTTTATGAATAATTGCCTGCGGAGACTGATAGAATTCTTCTGACCGAACACCATCAGCAACATCGAATGACTTCTGCGGCAAACAAAGCAAACAAACATTGTGACCGAAATAAGAAAGCGCAAGTGGAGATGGATCGGGCACACATTGTGGAAAAATCCGAATGACATAACACGGATGTCATTAGAGTGGAATCCACAAGGTAAACGTAAAGTGGGAAGACCAGCTAAAAGAAATAGCCCCCAACAGCGTCAGATGGTATATATATATATATATATATATATATATATATATATATATATATATATATATATATATATATATAAATATATATATATATACATATATATATATATATATTTTTATTTTTATTTTTTATTATTAACTATGAGAATGTCGTTAATTTTATTGGTTCTCATTCCCATGAATGACAAGGTTTCTATGTTTAGACGCGTATAAATGTAAAATTAAATCTCTACATGGTGTTAAGCGAAAAACCACACACAAAATGGTTGGGAAATTTTCGGCTATATAATATTATGTGATTATGAGATGATGTTATGATGACAGTTTTGTAATGAATCATATATTTAGTTGTCGGTTCATGTTAAAAATATGATACAATATGTATGTGTTCACGGATTATTGAATCGTTATATGCCTAATTCCTTCCAAAATCAAATAACATATTTTATATTTCCATTAGTGCCCTGAATTTTTTAATTCGATTTTTGATTGCACCAATTTTTGTTACATTGACACATTAGGGAATTATGATTTATACCTACACTTACATATTTTTGAAGTGATCAGATATTTCGGATTCGCGGAAAGTATACACCTCAATATAGGTACGACGAGTCAATTTTGGTTATTGATGTTTTGATGTAAAAATGACGTAACACATAAAATAGTCGTTAATGTTTTTACCAATCTATTTAAGGGAGGAATCAAATAGGGAGCTCACAAAAACAATCGAGTTCATTACTAATGGAGAATTTTATATCTCCGTGATAAAAAGAGGAGATATAAAAGAAACAAAAATTCAACCGCTGAATGTTGACGCTTACAGAGCGTTAGTTAAACATTTCGACGAAGTTGGTAAACATTACTACACTTACCAACTAAAAAGCCAAAAAGGCTTGGTCGTCGTGTTAAAAGGTATAGAGGCCTACGTGGATGCAAATGAAATACGGGCCGCTCTCGCTGAAAAAGGATTTCAATGCAAATCAATCACCAACATTATTAACCGTGAGAAGTTGCCTCAGCCATTGTTCCGTCTGGAATTAGAACCAGATAATAAAAAAATCAAAGAGAAACATTCAATATTTGATTTAAAATATCTACTGCATAGAAGAATTATCATAGAGGAACCCAGAAAAAGAACTGGACCGGTACAGTGTGTTAAGTGCCAAGAGTATGGACACACTAAAGCGTATTGCACTTTAAGCGATGTTTGTGTTATCTGTGGTGAACTCCATAACTCAAATGCATGCAACAAAGAAAAAACGGAAGCATCAGTGAGAAAATGCAGCAACTGTGGCGGAAATCACACTGCAAATTATAGAGGGTGTCCAATTTACCTAGAATTGAAAAAAAGAATCAATCCAAGGCAGCGAGCAGAGCAACGAATGCTTAATCTTCATTCTTCCACTAAACCAAACGTGCGACCAGAACTTTCATATCATAACGCACAAAATAACCAACCAAAAGCAACTGTTAACAGTAGTGTGCATCCAGAGGTTTCCTATGCAAGTATCCTTAAGGGTACCACTCCTAAAGTGCAAACAAGCGAAGAAGGAAACATCGCAGCAGCTTTAAGCAAGTTAACTAACATGATGCAAAGCTTCATGGCAATGATGGAGAGAACCATGAATCTAATGATGCAGAATATGAGCACGCTGATACAGGTAGTCGTTAAAAACCAAAAATGACTGTCCTCAAAATAGCCATATGGAATGCAAACGGCCTAGCACAACATAAAGCAGAGGTTCAAGCATTCCTCACTGAGCACAATATTGACATAATGTTAATATCTGAAACACATTTCACCAAAAAAACCTATTTCAAAATTAATGGGTACTCTGTTTATGATACAAAGCACCCAGATGGGAAAGCACATGGAGGCACAGCTGTACTGATAAAAACAAGATTAAAACACTATGAATTTATGAAATATGAGAAGGAACATATCGAATCAACGAGCATCTGTCTGCAAGAGTGGTCTGGAAACTGTGTCATATCAGCAGTGTACTGTCCTCCAAAACATGCAATAAACAAACTGCAGTTCATGGATTATTTCAGCCAGCTAGGTAATAAATTTCTGGCGGGGGGTGATTTCAACGCCAAACACACCCAATGGGGTTCCAGATTAACATCGCCGAAAGGCAAACAACTTTATGAAGCTATAGAAGAACAGTCCCTGGATTACTTATCTGCCGGTCACCCAACGTACTGGCCTGAAAGAAAGTTCCTGATTTAATTGACTTCTGTGTAACTAAAGGCATTCCACGCACATATGCTAAGGCCTCCGATTGCTATGATCTGTCTTCTGATCACTCACCTGTAATTGTAAGAGTGAGCACCGGCGTCCTAAGAATAGAAACGCCAAAACGGCTTACAAACAAACAAACTGATTGGGATCAATATAAGAGGCTAGTCGAACAAAATTGTGTACTGAATATCCCTCTTAACACACCAGCAGATATTGATGCGGCGGAAGCAAATTTAAAAGATGTCTTATCATTATCAGCTGAAAAGGCCACATCCATCTTAAATAGTACAGAAAAAGTTAATAAACTGTCACAAAATATACAGGAACTAATCAAGAAACAAAATCACGTTGTTAAAATGGAAATTAAATCGAGCTATTAAGACTCTAAGATTTGCATTGCGGGAAGAAGAAAACCAGAGCGTCCAGAATTACTTAAATGAACTCTCGGCAACCGAGAGGACAGATTATTCTTTGTGGAAGGCAACAAAAAAGTTAAAAAGGCCAACAAACTCGAATCACCCGATTAGACTACCAACTGGAAACTGGGCGAGAAGCGATGAAGAAAAAGCCAATGCTTTCGCTGCTCATCTAACAACAGTATTCGCACCACACGAAGAAACTAATAACTTCGTGTTACCCGACCAAATGGATGATGGTTTGTTCTTCAAACCCATACAATATAAGTGGAAGAAAGTTAAGAATACAATTAAAAATTGTATAAGTCCAAAAAAGGCACCAGGGCATGATCTTATTACTGGAAAAATGATAAGGGAATTGCCAGACAAATGCATAAAACTAATAACATTCATATTCAACGCAATCATGCGGACTGGTTATATTCCTCAAAAATGGAAGATATCTTTGATCACAATGATACATAAAGCTGGAAAAAATGAAACACATATTTCATCATATCGTCCAATAAGCATGCTGCCTACAATCTCAAAACTATTTGAAAAAATGTTACTAACGAAATTGAAACCAGTATTAGAAGAACGGCATATTATTCCAGACCATCAATTTGGGTTCCGAAACCAACATGGTACCACAGAACAAGTACACAGAATCGTAAATGCAATCAAAAACACCTTTGAGGAAAAGAAATATTGTTCTGCTGCCTTCTTGGACATTGCACAAGCCTTTGATAAAGTTTGGCATGATGGGCTAATATACAAAATTAAAGGACTTCTACCGAAGAAATTTCACTCAGTTCTGGGAAACTATCTCCTTCAAAGGCAGTACATGGTTAAACAAAATAATGCAACTACTTGTTTAAATGATATCAACGCAGGTGTTCCACAAGGCAGCGTTCTAGGTCCAATATTATACTTGCTGTACACAGCTGACCTACCTGTAACCAACAAGGTAGTCATATCAACCTTTGCCGATGATACGGCCGTCCTGGTGTCACACGATAATCCCGAAACTGCCTCAAAGGAATTACAGAATCATCTAAACAAAATCGAGAACTGGCTGAAGACATGGCGCATAAAAGTGAACGAAAACAAATCGACTCACGTCACATTCACGCTAAACAAACGCACTTGCCCACCAGTGGAATTAAACAATATAAATATTCCTCAACAAACCAAGGTCAAATACTTAGGAATGCACCTGGATAGAAGGCTAACGTGGAAACATCATATCGAAGCAAAGCGCAAATAAATAAAAATAAAATTTTCCAAAATGTATTGGTTGATGGGAAGAAAATCTCAGCTGTCATTAGCCAATAAAGTTTTATTGTACAAAGTGATAATCAAACCCATATGGACATATGGTATTCAGTTATGGGGATCCACCAGCGCGTCAAACAGAGAACTCCTGCAACGAACCCAAGCAAAAATACTTCGTAGTATTACCAATGCTCCGTGGTACATTCGAAATAGTAATATACACGATGATCTTGGAATTAAAACTATCAAAGAAACCATTAAAGAATTCAGTTCGAAATATTACTCAAAACTAGAGACACATCCCAATGAATTGGCCAGGGATATATTAAAACAGCCGCGATTTAGGCGACTTAAAAGAGCAGATCCACTTGGACTGATGAACCTGTAAATATATTAAACGTTTAGGTTTTACATATAAATGTAATCTAAATTAATTAAATAGTGAGCACAATAACAAGTATTAACATTGGTTAAGACTTAAAATATGTAATAATTTTAGCTTAAGATTTGATTACTTCTTGTTAGTTTCTTTTGTAGAAAGATTCAAGAATAAAGCCATTGGCAGCATTTAAAAAAAAAAAAAAAATGTTTATTTTTTGAATAAACACAAAAATAATGAGCAATTATATAGCAATTCATGAACTTGCGGCCTAAAACTCCGGCCTGAAAATATATACATATATTTCGACGTAAGGCCGATAAATTCAATGTATCTTTTTTTAATAAACAATTTTTTTTACCGTCGGATAATTGTTAACAATTCGGAAATTAAATCATATTAAATTTTGAAATATCATCGAACTTTTGAATTCATAGATCACCTATTGATGTCGTTAATGAGGGAATAATATGTTAAGAGTTGTGGAATGCTTGGAAAAATTACTTCTATTTTTCAAGGATTAATATTAGATAAGGACCAAAATCGATATTTAAATTAAATTAGATGTCAAATCTGTTAAATTTAAATATTTCCCAAAACTGAAAAAGTGACAGCCAAACACTTTAATTGAACCGATTAATTTTCAAAAATGCCATAAAACTATAATTTTCACAAAGTTTTAAAAAATGATCCAGATTTGGTGGATATTTGCAAAACCTCGATAATTTTGGGTCTAATTTTCTTTAGAAAATTGTTTTGAATTTTTTAGCTCAGAATATCATGAAATACAAATCGTGACTGGTAGCGGTAGCAATCTCAATCTATGGTTGAGACACTGCGAGAGGAACACAGAGTGGAATGACTAGTCACTTCCATGCGAAGTAATGTTTAAGGATAGTTTCGCATGCGGATGGATAATATGGTAAAAATATATCACTGTTACTGAGTTGTTTGCCATCCTTCCGGTCAACAAAAAATAAAATATTCAAATACTCAAAACTTTCAAATGCTTTTCTTTTAATTCTCCTGTATACCTAATATGAAATTACTTCAACTCCCGGAACAGAGGCCAGGCTTTTTATTATTCTTATTTCCATCGAGAACGATACTGAATTTCGTTCCAATTAGCTTTTTCATCTTCTTCTTTTCGATTCAACGCCATAAAATTTGCCCGAAAAGCATCCCTTTACATTTGTGTAAACGTGTTTACATTTGTAAACGACAATCTTTCGGTGAATATATAGGAATGGCAATGAAACGACAAACGAATGAGTATGGTTCAATTCGGGTTTTGACATTCTGAATTTTTTATATGACATTTTTCCCCCGCCATGTAAAAATATCTTTAAAAAATTAACTCAGATATTAGATTTACGATTGCCATACTCATTTTGTCATTCCTCCTAATGCCCGTTTTAATAATGTATTCTGTTTTTTTACAGAATATTTGTCAAAAACGAGCCAATTAACGTAGCCAAAGTAAACTGAATTGAAGTAATTCCTACATTCTGTTTCGTTTCGTATTGTAAAGGGTGTCCCAAAATTAACGTAAGATTTGAATTAAATAGACAACACAGTTTTTAGTCTTCAAATTGAGATTTTTTTAATGAATCATATAATACATATAAGATATAGGGTTGTTTATGGAATATCACATCGGGCAAATGGCCTCCCCTGTGGCTGAATTTCGTTGATGCAGAGTTCAATTTCCTCCTGTAATGCACGGGTGGTTGTGGGCTTGTTGACATAGACTTTTGACTTCAAATAACCCCATAAAAATAAATCTAATGGTGTTAAATCACAAGATCTAGGGGCCAATTCTGATCACCAAAACGAGAGAGTACACGACTAGGAAATGTCTCATGCAGTAATTGAATTGTTTCACGGGCTGTATGGCATATGGCACCATCTTATTGAAACCACGTGTCTTCTATGTCAAAATCATCCAACTGAGGCAAAAAGAAGTGTGTTATCATGTCGCGATATCGAGCACCAGTAACAGTTACTGCATACATTACATTTCCAAAAACGTATGGTCCAATGATGTCTCCAGCCCAAAATCAGTGACACGCCGTGGATGCATTTGTTTTTCAACAATCACATGTGGGTTCTACGTACTCCAAATGCGGCAATTGGCGGTTAACAAAGCCACTATTAATACTATTCCGACCATATTTTGTATGAATATTCGAACTGCGGCTGCTAAACTTTCATTATTTTTAAGATATTCTTCAATAATGAAAATACGTTGTTCTATCGTATAACGCCACATTTTTACTAACCGTAACGTATTTTTTTGGGATTGCCAACACTTTATTGCACAAATGGCGGCAAATTCAAATCTTGCGTTAATTTTGAGACACCCTATATAATCGGTCCAGTAGATTTTACCATTCAATTCGTGTGATTTTGAATATACAAATTTACTATTTGCTTTTTTTATTGATATTTGCCAAATAACTTATAATACTAAAGGGAAATTGCTGCAGATTTGCGTATCAAGATATGGCAGTTTATCGTAGTTTACCTTTATTTTCTAGATGGCACCACTGGCAAATAAACGACATGTTACCATTTTTTTAACGAAATTTTGAAAAATAATGTAAATAAATCTAAAAAAAAAAGTAAAATTAAATAAACAAAACCAAATTGACAATACGCGGCTGAAATAACTTGGAAATAAAATGTATTGTAAAACGTATTTTTAAAACCCGTTTGGCGCGCTTAAAAAAAGTTTGGCGCACCATCTGGAAAATGAAGGTAAATTAATTTGTGTCGATAACATGATGTCACGCGAGTTTATTATGGATATCAGCAGTAATCTACCTTATATAGTATTATAAGTTATTTGACATTTTCTTATTAAATTTGCAGCGCCAGCTATATGTCAGACATTTTTCAACACTAATGAGTGTGCGATATACATATGTCGTGTGCGGAAAACACGTGGTTGTGCAATCAAATATGTACTTTTTGAAAATATAAAAAATAAATTGATCTAGTTTACTAACGCAACAAATACTGCATTTGAACATAAACATGAAAATCTATGGTTTGGTAATTTTAGTAGAAATGTTTCAGTTTTTAAAACATGAAACATATCTGTATATATGTATATACATATATGTATGTGAGGTTTAAGTATATAAGGAATATAAAAAATGGGTTTTTCATAGACAATGACAGATAATTGAAATACTAATTTTGGCAGATAACATACATATAAAAAATAATTTAAAAATCAACGATAAATTATAACTCAAATACAAATATTTTTGCTATCTAGGTGATAAATATAGCGGCTAACTACCATAATTGACGAATATGTAAAATGTTTCCAATCTATTAAGGATAGAGTGATAAATAATTCACAGTAGTAATATTAACATGGATTATGATTTTAATGCCTACAGCTAAGACTAACCACACTGACCAATCAGCTCTCCCAGAGCATAATTCTAAAATATTGATAAAACGGTATAAGTGTGAATGGTAATGGAAGATGTAAATCTAAAATATACGCTTACATTTGTATAATCCTACATAAAATATTAATAAACGCATATAATTGATTCAGAATTTTCTTGGGGGTTGAATTCAAAATATAAGTGACAACTTACAGATAATAAAATAAAACTATGTATAAACAAACCAAAGCAAGGTTTCAGATCACTGCATCCGGTATTCTACGCTCAAAAGTTATAACAATTAACAAACAAACAAAAAATCTGCTTACGTATTTTTTAAATTTTCTTTTCATAAAAAAATAAATACAGAAAAATATTATTTATTAATAATTTTTATGTAAATGTATTAATAGCGCATATTTTTTATTTTTTATTTAAAGCCAATCTATTTTATAGAAATAAATTAAAAATTTTAGAAAATTGCGCTGCTGTGTTGGTTTTATGTATATACAAAAGATAAACCAGCTGTAGATAATTCACTATCGCCTACTTTTAATATAGACATCGCTCGTAAATACGAGGCCAAGAAAACAAATGAAATGAAAAATGAAAATTCGTTAAAATTGGGAAAATTTATTGGTTTCGGTTTTCGTTTGATTGTTGGTTTTTATTGCCATTCTATTAATGTTTTTATTATATTTGATGATGAATTTATGTGTAATTCGGATTTTTAATTTTATTTATTAATAAGGAACCTGTTATCGCCTAAATTAATCACAAAGAAATAATTTGCATGCGACAATTAGTAAGACCATCCGCGAATTGATCTAAAATCTAAATCACGTGACGAAAATTACATGATTTGGTTAGCATAATTAAATATGCATATCAGACTAATCCAATTACATACATATTATGTATATGTATACAGATTTTAACGAAATATGTGTTTTTTTTTTAAATTAAATTAAATGTATTTTCTATTAATCCGCATAATTGCGCAGCATGACCTTCATGCCATATAGAAAAATATATACATATATTTATTTTACACTCTTGAAATTATTTCGAGTTTGGGTTGGTTCCAAATCTGCCGCAATTGAAAAAATTTTCAGATCATGTTTTATATGTTTTAAAATTTAAAGCCAATTATCCATCATTCACAACGCATCATTTCTCGTGTGTTTTGTGCTATATAGTAATTTAATTTAATTTCAGAACCGCAAACTACATGTACATATACAATAATAATTGTCGTATATTTGAAGCACTTAATAAAAATAATAATCTTACATTTTCGTCTACGTCGCTATATATTTCGAAAAAAAATACGCTTGAAATTGTGAAGAAACAAAATATACAAAACACAAAATGAAAATTCTGGGATCTGTTGTTACGCGAACATCATATTCAAATGATTTATCATATGAGCACGTGGGCGTAAATCAAAGAGGTTTCTTTTAATTCGGATATACTTATAATATATGTGAAAAAACAGCAAAATTCTTTAAAAACATGTCTAAATTTAACATGCTATGTTTTCATATCCATTTTAGAAATAATCCAGGCCATGCCATTTCCATATACACATATCTAAGAATAAGGTTTTGTAATAAAAACAAAAAAACAAAATTCGACCAACTGTAAAAATTTTGTTAAATTTTGTTGATTTTGAGAAAGATCAAAAAAAATTTTAATTAAAATTTGAAATAGAAATAATATTATAAAATTTTATCACTTTCTATAATTTTTTTATTTTATTAGTATCAAATATATACGTACATATATACTCGTATATATAATATTATTGGGATTGGGCCAATATTTTTTTTATGAGATTATTAATATACATAATTCATATTTATTTTGTCAAACACAAAAAAAAATTTAGAAATTTAAAAAAATAATAATAAACTTTTGTACTCACTCATATCAATTTTCAACGAATTTTTTCAAAGTCCATATTAATTAAATAACTGCATAATATAAATAAGTCCTTTTGTTTATAATCTTTAAAAAAAAAACTGTAAAACTATAAAAAATAATGATTATAATCACTTAATTATACAAATACAATATAACAATAATTAAAACACCGAACTCCGATTTAAAATAAGAATTTGTATTTTAAAAAATAACTTAAGATCTTAATTCGAAGACGCATCGCGACGTACTAAACTTAATTTTAAATGTTTTAAAATATATGGAAGAATTTTCTGTTTTTCACAGTGATCTCGATCGGTTTTTCTTTTTCATATTTTTTCATTTTTTTTTTAAATCATCATCTTCTTCTTAAAACATAAAGCACGTTTCATTTTTAGCTGAATTATTTATAAAATAAATAATAGACAAATTTATTTGATTGTCTGACGTAGTTTCGTGGCCGTGCTACCCTGATTCATCATATTTATGTAAATTGGAATTGACATTCCGATATTGTGCGGGAAACATGTACAATGATTAATTTGTAACTCACCCTTTTACCTTATATGATTTTTAATTTATTATATTTAATATATAGTTCGAATGAAATTTGTTAATGGCGCAATTTGAAATACACTGTTATAGCTCCATATGGGACCCACGATGAGACTATAGTTAAAGTTGTCTCAATTTTAGACTAATTTAGATAGCACAATTTTGTGTGTTGGTTTGTTTAGGTCAAATTTAAAAATTGAAATTTCATCCAATTCTGCTCGTAAAGTCCTCCTAATTTATTTGATATACTTTTATCTTCGATCACTCTATAATATTTCATAATTGAATAACATCAAAATTAAAATGTTCAATTTTTCCTTTACAAATGGCAAGTGGTAAGTAAGTTCAAGTCTCGGATAAAGCCAATAACTTTCCAACTAGTTTCATCTTTCAAATTGGTTCTATTCAGCTTCTGTCTCAATATTCTTAAACGTGGTTAACTAAAATACAAAACTAAACTAATCAATATAACCGACGAGAACAATTCGATCCTCTGACGGAAAACCATCACACGAAAATTACTCAAATTTAAATTGTATAATGTTAAGAGCAATCGAGAAGAAATAAGTAGAAGCTGGTTTGTGTCTAGGATGGTGAAATCCTGCTATAACAAACACCGTTTATAACAAACATTCGTTTATAACCAGGGATGGGCGATGGGTAGAATACGCCATGTAACCTACGCGGTTGTCGACACGTAAAATATAACGTAGATTACTTGGCACTGTTTTTTGTCAATCGAGTGCGCCAGTTCGCGGGAGTATTTTGTAAAAGCGTTTATCTAAAGCTGATTTTTTCATTTGTTTCTTTTTGAAAAATGACGCATGAATAATTTCAAAATGTCATCGTGTTTTTATTAATTCAGTATTGTTTGCCATTTTATCATGGAACGACTGAAAGCCGGTATAGCGTCTACAAATTGTTCAGCTTTATTACGAAAATCAGTTACGGTTGACATAATCGGCCTGTCGAGACCATTATTTGGAATACCATCGAACAGTTTGAATCCCAGTTTACAGTATTGAATGATTCGCGACTAAATAGACGGTTTGGTGTGGTTTATGCGCCTGTGAAATCATTCGTCCATATTTCTTCAAAAAAGAAGACGGCCGGGACGTACCTGTGAATAGTGTTCGTTATTGCGCCATGATAACGGAATATTTGCTGTGTGAAATTGAAGCCCGACCTCGACAAAATTTGGTTCCAAGAAGTTGGCGCAATTTGCCATATAGCGCACGAAGCAATGTACTTATTGAAAAATCATGTTGGCGAGCAATTAATTTCACGGTTTGGTTCGTTGAATTGGCTATTTAGATCGTGTGATACCTCTAGACTCTTTTCTTTGGAGTTACGCAAAGTCCAAAGTCTATTTGAATAAACCAGCTAGATTTGAGGCATTGGAAGCAAACATTACTCGTGTCATTCGCCAAATATCATTCGATTTTCTCAAACCTTTTCACTCCACAACTGCAAATTGCTGGCCATACATTTTTTTGCAAATATATCTTATTTGAAGTGTTTCAAAACCAATTTCATGTACGTTTCGTCATCCATCTAAACACATCCACTAAATTTTGTGAAAATTTTGTCATCAGTCTGGCACATATTTTATCGAACAAGTGTTGGTTATCTCAACGATTTGGCTTTTTAATAACTCGGTATATAGCACGCATAGCCTTCCTGAACTTGAATTCGTTTTACCATGGAGTAGGGTGTTTTTAATTTTATGGCACGGTCATAATGAAAGTTAATGAAGGTTATAACCTTTTTGTAAAGATTTCTATCAGTTGTGCCATGTAAAGGTTTCTATCGTTGTTCAGCACCAATTTTTAATACTCCAATGGTCGAGTAAGCACAGTCAATTCTCTTGAAATCGTGGATTCGAGTTCACGACTCGTCAACGCCAATATTTTTTCAATTTAATTTCTGTTGTAAAGTTTGTTCAACACAGCTGCTGTTGAAATTTACATTCAATTTCTGCAAGTATAAGAGCCATCTCTTGTGTATGACATAATGAAAATATACGATAATGGTCAAATAAGCATAGTCCATTCTTATTGCTGAAATTTTCAATTTTCTCTATTGAATTGGCAAACATAAAAGATTTGTATAGCACCAATTTTATATACGCCGGTGGCCCAGTAAGCAGAATCGTTGCATTTAAAATTGGGAACTCGAGTTCAAGCCTCAATTTTGGCATTAAATAATTTTTAATTTAATTTATTTAATTTCTCCCTTCAATTGGCAAATATAAAGAATGAGTATAGCGGCAAATTTATATATGGAAAAGATGTGGTGGTAAAGTAAGCGGTGTCATAGGATTTGGACTCGTGGATATTGTGTCCAGTGTTCGAACCTCAATAAGGGTAAACAAATTTTACTTGACCACCGCCGCATAGATTCATTTCATGCTACACAAAACTTTTATATCTGTCATTTGAATAGAAAATATTGAAAATTTTAGCAAAGGCAATGGACTCTGCGTTTATTTCACCATCGCTATATATACCGATCTTGTATGCATACCACTACTTGAAAAATATAAAAATGAACCAAAGCTGTGTGTTGAACCAATTTGAATACAGAAGAAGCTAAATTAAAATAACACCGTCGCTAATGGGACTCGAAACCCAGGTCAACGAATCCAAAGTCAATCACTCTGCTATATCGCCCAACACCGTATCTATTAGATGTTATGCAAATCTTTTATAATTTCCAATTAAATTGAGAAACTTGGAAAATTTTTTAAAATTTTTTAACAGAAGCTGAGTTGAACCAAAAATGTCCCAATTGGTGAAGACCACCAACTAAATGCATCAGATATTAATATAAATTTGCTAGATGCAGTATATCGCTAATTGCTTCAAAGAGGGCGGGTTTTATTTAGCGACGGAAATGGAAGAAACCGAGTGCGAATTGATCGTTCAAGACAGAGAAGCTATTTTGGTCAAATCCAACTTCAAGCGACATTACCAACAATATCGATTTAAATGATTTCGCAACAGCGGATGATCTAACTACCCGTATGTGAGGAATTAACTAACGACGATATGGTAGATTTAGTGCAAAATGTCTCCAAATGTACGTCGGACGATTCGGATATAGAGTTTGAATCAGTTGGTTCATCTACCACAGTTTCTTCGAATGAAGTCATAAAAGTTCTTAAAACTGTACGTATAAATCTCAATACCGAAGAAGAAATCAATAAATTATATTTTATTGAAAATTTCATTGATAGCTTAATTAGTTCATAAGAAAATGAGTCAAGAAAAATTACTTCTTTTTGAATGTTTATTATAATTTGTACTCGTGTTATGACTCGATCAATCGAGAGAGTTTATGGTCTGCCCTGGAATACCTAGGAATGCCAACAAAACTGGTACGACTATGTAGGATGACAGTGACGCAGTCCCAATGCTGTGTCAAAGTTGAGAACAGGCTATCGACAAGTTTTGCAGTTAACTCGGGTGTTCGGCAGGGAGATGCTCTGTCCCCGATACTCTTTAATCTCATGTTGGAGTACATCTTTCGTAAAACTGAAACACCGCAGCGTAACATCTTATATCGCCAGTCCAATCAGGTGCTTGCATATGCAGATGACATATGCGTGATTGGACTGAATAGCAACGGAGTGAAAGAAATACTTGATCCGCTTGTAGAGTTTTCAGCTTCAGTTGGACTTCAGATCAATGAGTCCAAAACGAAATACCTGATCTCTGGTTTTAGGGACAATGGCACACCAGATTTTAGGAGCGGCCACCACACGTTTGATTGAGTGAGGAGGTTCAAATATTTGGGCTCTCTTATCACTCACGATAACAGTGTGGGTGAGGATATTAAAGTGCGGCTGGCAGCTGGCAGTCGTTCTTTGTATCCTCTAAGGCCACTGCTAAAATCTAAACACTTATCAAGTGCCGTGAAGCTGAAGCTTTACAAAGCGTTGATCAGGCCCGTTGTTATGTTTGTAACATTTGAGAGAAGAGTCATGCGTGTGATTTACGGCCCAAAACGCGAAATAGATGTTACCTACCGAGCTCTGTACAATATCGAGATCAGAGATCTGATGAAGATCCCCGATATTGTACATGAAATAAGATCTCAGCGAGTACGCTGGCTCGGGCACGTTCTGCGTGCTGATCCGGAACGAATTGTGCAGCGATCTCTGAAAGGAGAGCCACCATATGGTAGGCGCAGAGGTCGTTGCAGGCGACGATGGCTCCACGGTGTAGAGAACGACTTGGCCTCTTCAGATTGTCTTAGACAGTATGAAGACCATGCTCGGGATCGAAACCGCTGGATCCGAATTGTTGACTCAGTAAGGGGCCAGTAATGGCCTTTAAAACTGTTTAATTAACTCGTGTTAAAATAGTTGTTATTTTCATTTAAATAAATTACTATACATGTTTTATTTTTATTGTTATGTTTTTTTATATATGTTCATTATGTAGGTCTACGTATGTATGCATTTACATAATTTTTAATGAATTACACGAAAGTACATTTTTATTAAGACGCTTTGTTTTATTATTTCACATCAGAATTAAATATTTTATGTACACAAAATTCGGTTATAAACCACATCGTTTGTTTTAACCGAAGTCTCGCTATAACATACATCCTTTTATAACAAACATCAGCGGCGGTCCCTTAACTGTTTGATGTAGCGGGATTTCACGTATGTATAAGACTTTGTGTTATATATATATATATGTATATATATAAATGGTTTTCCAATAAGAGGTTTCATTTTGAATAGCCTGCTATTTGGGCAGCTGTCAATTTTGCCGCTGTCGTCTGTTGGCATTTGACAAATAAAAACTACGCCTTTACTAAAAGTGAGTATAGTACCACGCATCAACAACGCATTGAAATTGATAAAATTCACTACAAAAATGGTGAAATTTTGCAGTCACAGTTCGCAAAACTAAACCACTTTTTGGCCGTCGTGAAGCACCTTTGAAACTGGTGGAAAAATTTGAGCTGTTGGGACAAGTTAGTGATGTGAAGAATCGAAACCGTGTTTGTGTCGCTCAAGAACAACTGAGTATCTTGCTGCTGCAGCCCGTAGTGTTACAGAAAACCCAGGTTTGTCGATTCCTCGTCGATCATTGGAATTAGACATTCCACAAACGACATTACACCGTATTTTTCATAAAGAGTTAGGTATTAACGCTTTTAAAGGTCGCTGATTGGGTCCTTCAAATGATCCTGATTTTCATCGAAAAATCATCTTCAGTGATGATTCAGGCCCATTTTCACCTCGGAGGCTACGTTAATAAGCAGAATTGTCGCATTTGGGGCTCAGAAAATCCAAGAATGATTGTTAAAAAGCCTCTCCATCCTCAACGTGTCACTGTTTGGTGCGGTTTTTGGGTTGGCGATGTAATTGGATCTTACCTTTTCGAAAATGAGACTGGTGCAACTGTTACGGTGAATGGATGGCGCTTCCGAGCTATGATTAATGATTTTTTATGACCGTGATTTTCTCGAAGAGTTCTCGAAGAGGTGATCACAATTCGCCACCGAGATCTTGTGATTTAACACCTTTAGACTTTTTGCTTTGAGGCCACGTGAAAGATAAGGTCTATGCCAATGCCCCACAATCGATTCAAGAAGTTAAAGATGGAATTCATGAAGTAATCGAAGACATACAGCCGCAAATATGCGAATTGGTCATGGAAAATTTCATGAAAAGGATATGGTGCTGCAAGCGTAGCCGTGGCGGCTATTTGGCTGATATCGTTTTCAAATGTTAATGGCATACCTTCCTCTTTACAGTGAAATAAACATTCATTGATTTCTATTAAAAAATACTCGTTTTTTTTAATATCAAAATGTAACCTCTTATTGGAAAACCCTTTATATATACACGAATAAATAATTATACTTATACTAAGATTGTTGCAATCAAACCCCAAAAAAACGTGAATTCAAAACCCCATATTTAAAACCATTCTTCCTTTTCGCATCTAATTTCCAAATAAATTTAATTTGTGAATAGCTTTACCTAACGCTTATACACATTCTGTTTTATTTAACCCATCATAATGATATATATATATATATATATATATATATATATATATATATATATATATATATATATATATATATATATATATATATATATATATATATATATATATATATATATATATATATATATATATATATATATATATATATATATATATATATATATATATATATATATTATATATATTTATGTATGTATATATAATATGTATATAAAAAATTAAAAATACATTTTATTTTTAATTATTATATACACAAAGTAGAAAACGAACGAAAACAGCCAGAGCATTTCTTTGGGAAATTGAATGAAATAATAAAGAAAATTAGAACTATATAGAAGAAAACAAAAAGTGTTTATATACCACAAGTTTTATTAGAAAATCAGTGATGGTACACGAAATAATATTTAAAGTTTCTATATTTCTAATCTACATACATTTCTCTACAAGATTTTAGATCTACGCACACCGCTTTCAAGAAAATTGTTCAATGGATTCCGAAAAATGTTGTTTATATAACATCGGAATAGAATTATGTTCTGTTAACTTTGTTAATTAATTGGATTAATTGACATTGATTTTTCATTTATTTGTTAATTCAACAAAGTTTAAATTAATGACGGAAATATGTTATTCAAATTTTATATATAATATAAACTAATTTGATTAGTATTATGTTAAATTATTATACACAAAACACAATTATATAGTGTAGGTATACGAGTACATGTGACAGAATTAATAAAATTTGTATGTGGCAACATACATCTAACATACTTGCAGAAATAATCACAGTGCAAGCCAATAGACCAATAATAGTATTATCTTTTTAAAAAAAATGTATCCCGTTGGTTCCGAATATGTGGCTCCCCAAATTAGGATTCAGCAATTCCTATTTAGATCTAGTGTGTTCATAAACTCGACATTAGTCGGTTTCACCCGTACAGCATAATCCACTACCAGAGTGTAGTTCAAACTTAGAATTATTGTCGTTTAAAATGATCAAGTTCGGTAGAGAATTATCAACTATACTTTATAATTCGATATTTTGTACTCCACTTTGGTAGTGAAATGTCGTGTGATTCACAGATGACAGACTCAAAAATTATGATACATTCAAAATGTGAAAATACATATTTTAATTCTATATTATCACCATAAAATTAAATTTTATTTTATAATTCAATGTGCTGGATATTTTTCAAGATTCTCGATATGTTGCAAATGTCGAAAGTAAAATCCGTATTTTTAGATTCCGTATTCCACTGAGTGCAATCAAACAATCAATGAAACATCACATTAGTCATTCTGCGTGTTTTCACCGAAATTCATTTTAACAAAATACAAATACTTTTAACTGATGGAAAGGAGTTGCAAATGAAAACGTTTCTAATGTCATATTCTTTGGTCTTTATGAAAAAACGGTAAGGTTATTTTCAATAGAAGGACATGAAAAAAAATGCTCTTGTTACAAACAAACAAGCCCCGCGAAAATGTAATTCAGAAATGAAATTGGAAAAGGCGCCTTGTTTTTGTTCATATTTACGTTTCATATTTCTATGTATGCGTGAACTTGTTTATTCTTTTTATTAAAATCTATGAAAAAATCGCGATTTTTGAAAATAGAACTCGGGCAAGAAAAAATGTTCTCTGGTTTCTCCAAAGAACATGTAATGTCAAAGTAGCACGTGTTTTCAGTTGTCAGAGCACTTTTTTAGCTGTCAGAGCACTTTTTTTTGCCCTAAAGGTTTTTTTTTTGGCCAAAGAATACTTCCGGAACTTAATTCAAATTAGGTGTGCAGCTATGGTTAAACATGACACATATATTTTCATTGAAATTATATAATTAAGTATAAATTATTCTTACGGAACTAGATATGTGTTAGTATTATTGATAGCAATAATATTAGATTTATGTATGTCAGAACCAAAAGTAAAGGGTGTTTCAACAGGTGCGCTTCAACTTTTTTCCGATAGGGACGGCGAACGACGCCATATTTTTTATTGTTCTTTTGTCATTTGGAAACTTCATTAGTATACATTTCATCATGGAACGCTACACACTTGAACAGAGATTGTAAATCGTGCAAATTTTTTATCAAAATAATCGTTCTGTTGCTGCTACTTTAAGAGCATTACGGCCATTTTACGGTCCATTTAACAAGCCAGCCCGTTCGACAATCGACCGTATAGTGGCAAAAATTGAGTCTAAGTTTTCGCTACATAATGTTCCGGTGCCCTCGAGAGCAAGAAATGCTCGAAGTGTTGAAAACATCGCAGCCGCCAGGGCTTCAGTTCAAGAAGACGCGAATGTGTCGCTCACACGACGTTCGCAACAATTGGGCCTTTCTGTGACATCATTGTGGCGAATTTTACGTAAAGATCTTGGCCTACATCCGTATAAGATCAAGCTGACACAACAACTAAAGCCGTTTGACCATTTGAAGCGACGCCGATTCGTGAATTGGGCTCAAGAGCAAATCGAACGAAAATGATGCAGATTTTCACCGAAAAATCATCTTCAGCGATGAGGCTCACTTTTGGCTAAATGGATTTGTCAACAAGCAAAACATGCGTTACTGGGCAGGAAGCAACCCACACGTGATTCATGAGGCACCGTTGCATCCCGAAAAAGTCACTGTTTGGTGCGGATTACATGCCGGCGGCGTCATTGGGCCATATTTTTCATCGACGATAACGATCGCCACGTTACTGTTATTGGAAATCGATACCGCGATATGATAAACGATTTTTTATGGCCACAATTGAATGGAATGGACTTGGACGACATGTGGTTTCAACAGGACGGGGCCACATGCCACACAGCACACGATACAATCGCGTTATTGAAGACTAAGGTCGATCAGCGTGTTATTTCGCGAAATGGGCCCGTCCAGTGGCCGCCGCGCTCGTGTGATTTGACACCTCTAGATTATTTTCTTTGTTGTTATGTGAAGTCATTGGTCTATGCCAATAAGCCGGCGACGTTGCAAGAGCTCAGAGCCAATATTGAACGTGAAATTGCTGGAATTTCGACCGATTTATGCGAAAGAGTGGTCGAAAATTGGGTTCAACGATTGGACTTCGTAAAACGTGCACGCGGTGGTCACGCAAAAGAACTCGAGTTTCATACTTAAATGTATATGTTCAAGTTCGTTAATAAAAAAAAAGTTAGCTCAAAAGTCGAACAGTTTGTGTTTTATTCAAAAAAAAAGTTGAAGTGCTCTTATTGAAAAACCCTGTATTATGTTGTAATACAATGTATGACAATGCTTCAAACAATTCGTGCAATAAATCTGTAATCTCATTTGTATGGTTGTAATTTAGAAAATCACAAGCTGATTGATGACAATGTGACATCCAAAAGTGGCCATTCCGTAAGTATAATATATATACATATATAAGTGCATAATAAGTACATATAGAACAGAGACCATGTGTCCCAGGGCTATACTTTGTTGTAGACCTCGGAAATATTGGAGCTGGATTTCTTCTTGGGCCGCAGGTAAAGAAGGCTGTTGTGGATTGCCAAGCAGCCAATAACCGATTGTGTATAAGCTTCGCTTGCGCATGAAGTTATCTAACCTGTTGATAATTTGTGTACATGCGCCCACAGAAGTCAGCCAGCCTCAAGATAAAAACTCATTTTACAATGACTTGGTTCGATCTGATGTGATCTATACCCGAGCACGATGATAGAATGACGCAGTAAGGGCCAATAAGTAATAAGGGGCCTTTAAACACTGTATTATTAATATTATTTAATAAGTACATATAAATCCCTAACTTAGGTGCTAAAATTATTAAATCAATATATGTAGTACAAACAAATTTTATGAAAATTTGATTGTCAAGCCATTTTATAAAAAATTTGTGATGGAAATATGTTAAATATGAATAAATTATGCAATAATTAATTATAGCACTAGAATTAAAAATATGTATATTCACAAATTTAATTTTCTGCTTATCATTGGGATAATAAAATGACCTACGTTAAAACGTGAAGATATAGATAATTCAATTTATGCAATTATAATTTGACTGTTAGTACAATAATAAATAATTATCGCATCAACACAAGAGATAAATTCATTTTATGCTGAATAAAATTAATTTTAATATTTATTATGTAATTAAGGATCATATGGTATCTACTATAGTCGTGAAGATTATCGTGAGAAGAAGTTGTAAAGTATATTTTCAAGTTATGTTTTCATAAAATGAGACACGTCGTATTATCAGTCTCAGAAACCACTAAGAATCCCATTGTAAAACTGTGTATTCTAAGCTTTTACATATTGTCCGCACCAAAATTGTTTTGATAAAATTAATTTAATAATAGTGAGTTTCTTGTGGGTACTCTCCTGGATATTGCAGGAGCCTTCGATAATACATCGTTCAGTACGATTACTAGTGCCTGTATCAAATTTGGTATCGAATCTACCATTGTCAAATGGATCGAATTTATGCTTAAATCTCGCATCGTTATCTCCGTGCTAGATGAAAGCTCGGTTTCAGTTAAAGTTGCCAGTTGCGTTCACCTCTGTTGTGGCTTTTGGTGACGAGCTCCTTGTAAAACTTCAGGAATCCGGTCTCATCGCTCAAAGTTACGCTGATGACTTGATTCTGACAGTTTCTGGTAAGCATTTGAATGTCTTATCTGATTTAACGCAACACGCTCTTCTTATTGTAGAACAGTGATGCCTTGATAAGGGTTTACATGTGAACCACTCTAAAACTGACTTAGTTGTATTCACTAAACGTAGGAACACTGATTAATTTTCTGTGCCATCTCTTTTTGGGTGTAAGGTAATTGGTAACTCTCTTGGAAGTATCATCTGGATTACAAACTAAAAAAATCCACAGCGATTTTTTGACAATACAGAAGAGATTTTGATAACTCTTGGGGCTCGTCACCCAAAATACTTTTTTTTATATACAAATCACTGGTTCTACCAATGCTAACATATGCATCTGTGGTGGCCAGTAGTCAACTTTAAATCATCACTTCCCAAACTCAACAATTTGCAAAATATCGTATGTAGGGCTCCGCTATAGCGATGGAGTCTATTTTATCTCTGCCCCAGCTACCTTCATTCATTCTTAGAACAGCTTGCTCAGCGGCGTTTCGCTTGAATTGTGTTGGGGCGTGGAACGCATTCGATACTATATCGGGACATAGGTTAATTCTTAGTGTTTTCAAACCAGCTGTGTCGGAAATTGACATGTTTAATGACAGGCTGTTGCCTGAATTTAACTTTTACAAATCATTCGAGGTGGTTTACCCATCGGGAGATATGTGGGTCTCACCTTTCTCAAGCGAATATCTGAATCGCTATAGCATTTTTTTCAGATGGCTCACTTTCTGAACAGGGTGCTAACTTTGATATCTGCTGCCCATCGCTGGGTCTGAGAACTTCTGGCAGTTTTGGTATTTACTGTAATATTTCTCAAGCGGAATTAATCGCGATTACTCGCTGTGCCGGTACAGCTATTAATTTCGCCGTTAATGGTGAAGATATTATTTTCTGTACTGACAGTAAATCTGTCCTCAACTCCTTAAATAATCCTTTGACCAACTCAAAACTGGTGAAGGATCGTAAGAATTTTTAGAATGTTCTCTGCCGTAATAACGAAGTTACGATCTTGTGGGTACATGCGCATTGTGACAATGAAGGTAATGAAATCGCAGACTGAATTTGGCAAAAATCGGCTCACGTTCATGTTTCATTGGACCTGAAACTGCTGCTCCGTTGCCTCTTTATATTGGTAAAAGAATAATCAAAAATGCTGCTTGCGAAATACTTTATTAGTGAACCCAACTGGAAGCTGACAAATTACACTCTTTCATTAAAAACGGATAACTTAAGATTACTAGTATCGATTCTTACTGGCCATGGCCGTTTCAAGGGTCATCCCCATCGCATAGGACTAGCCGGCAATGCTGTATGCGATGAATGCCTTGATGATGATGAATACACTTCATCGGCAGCTGTATTAGGTATTGTATTAGGTCTTATGTGTTTAATTCCAGGACAATTCCTGTAGATGCCTACTATCCTCTCTGCCTTGGTTCAAACTTCTCCAATTTGCTAAGGATGGAGAACGCGTGTGCGTGATTTGATAGAATCCAAGGTTTGCACCATGGGTCCTTTGTGGCATTGAGTGCGGAACCTTAATGGGTTCCAGCCAAAAAAAAAAAATTAATAATTATTGTTTAGATTACAACTTTTATTTCAAAGGTCACCAACCACTACAATGTTATTGAATGTCCCTCATAGTATTTCAATTTTCTTTAGTTACGCAGAAGCCTGGAAAACATTTCTTTTAATTTGAGCTATATGGGATTATATTCTTTAACAACTTACTAGAAGCAGTATTAAATGGTTTTAGGGTTCCGTACATAAAATTTGAAACGAAGCCCTTATGGTTCGACTCCATTTATCGTCTGTCTAGTCTGTAAGATATAACTTCTGAACTGCTTTTCGTACCGAGTGGAAATTTTGCATGAACGATGCACATTAAAGTGATTTAATCCGCGCAGATAATTCAAAAGTTGTTTCAGAAAAAATGATTTAATTAATTAATTAATAATTAAATGAAGATACCAAAGAATTATATATTTGAATTGTAAAAACCTCGATTCATCGAGAAAGCAAATTTCTTCCATAATTACCCTTTCCAAGATGATTCGGCGTACTTATATCTTCCGCTCCATATAATACAATAAATTAATTTTGGTGTCTGTTCATTGGAGATGGTGGTGAAGATTTGGTTTTACGTAAACTATTTTTAACCAGCTTTTCGAGCTACTTTGAATCATTTTACTGAAAACTACGGCTATCCTTGATAAAATATTTTCCACGTTTTCAGGATTACAACTTACATTATATACGATGTAGCTTTTGAAAATGACATCGTAAGTCAAATTCATTAGTAATAAATTAAATACAAGAGTTCAAATACCAGTAAAAATGGATATTCATAAATGACCGAACATATATCACCACATATCCAACAGTTGGTTTGCCATTGTTCAAAAATAACTAGTTTGTTTTAATAAAAATAAACTTTTACTTCGATTTGTGAAAAATCTACTACAATTTTTGTGTTGATTATTTATGTACAAAAAATAACAAAAGCTGTCATTTGGAAAATAATTGTCATCGTGTGGAGGTTTAAATTTCTAAAAAATAAATTAAATCTTGCGTCGCATGTAATTCAATATAAAGTGTAAAGAATTAAAAGATTTGGGTTATAATATTTATATAAGTAAACAAAAATGTCAAAGTTTCAGCTAGTTACTACAACCAAATTGAATGGTACAATCCCTGTGCATAAATATAGAAGTGATCGCACTGGATTAACAGTGGTTTTGGGTGAAGTTGAAGGACCAGTTGTCAATGGATATTTCACCTTGGGTAAATGACGTGTCTTATCTAATGCGGTTAATAAATGTTGTTTTTATTTTTTATGTGTCGTATAGCAACTGAGTCTCATGACGACGATGGCCTACCACATACGTTAGAACATTTAATATTCTTAGGATCGAAAAAATATCCGTACAAAGGGGTACTCGACCTATTGGCTAATCGATGTTTGGCTTCGGGTACAAATGCGTGGACTGATACCGATCATACATGCTATACAATGACAACAGCTGGAAGTGAAGGATTTTTAGCGTTACTACCCATTTACCTGGATCATATTTTGTATCCCACTTTGACTGAATCGGCATTCACAACTGAAGTTCATCATATATCAGGCGACGGAGAAGATGGTGGTGTAGTTTATTGTGAAATGCAAGGACGCGAAAATACGGGCGAATCACGAGCGCATTTGGAACTTTTACGTTCAATTTACCCAAATTGCGGATACAGTGCCGAGACGGGTGGTATACTGTATAATTTACGGACAACTACAACAAACAAAAAAATTAAAGAATATCATGCCGCATTTTATCGGCCTGAGAATTTATACGTAATTATTACTGGTAAAGTAGATAAGGACGATGTATTTGCAGCACTACAAACAGTTGAGGAGTCAATAGTCAAGCACGGTGCATTACCTCCATTTGAACGCCCTTGGCAAACACCTGTTCCACCGTTAACTGAGTCTGTGAACACAAAAATTGTGTATCCTTCTGATGAAGAAGACTGCGGCCTCGTCAATATTGGATGGCGAGGCCCTAAAGCCAGCACAGAAGATTTGTTACTTACCGGTAACAATATCCTCCTACGATACCTCTCTGTAACTTCAGTCAGCCCACTTTACCGTGAATTCATCGAAATCGATGATCCATACGCGAGTAAACTTTCTTGTGATATTATGGAAAATTCCGAATCCCTTCTCTATATATCGTTTAATAACGTTCCCATCAAGAAGGTTGATCTTGTGTTCGATAAATTAATGTCGGTTCTGAAGAATATAAGCGATGGTGGTGAAAAAATCGATATGGTGCGGATGCGAAATGTTATCGACAAACAAATTATGGAATCGTTGAGCAGCTTGGAAAATCAACCGCATGATGCGGTCACATTTTTGGTCATCGGCAATGTTTTATACGGAAGCGATAACAATGATGTAAGTATAGAGGTTATAGTCGTATATCAGAGTTTGATATAACACATTTTATTTGGTTTCAGTTCGATGTCCGTTTAAATAACATCAAACAATTGGAATTTCTTCGGGACCAGCCAGAAGAGTATTGGATCAATCTTCTTCGTAGATATATGGTTGATGCAAATTATGTGGTAGTTCGTGCAGTACCCAGCATTGAGGAACAGAAACGAATGGCTAAAGAAGAATTGGAACGTATCGAGAAACAACGAAATGATTTAGGGCCGCAAGGATTAAGTAAAAAAGGTGATGATTTGCTCGAAGCAATGGAAAAAAATGAGACACCGCCTCCAATTGAGATGCTCACGCAATTACCAGTTCCCAGTACTGAGGGAATCAATTTCCATTCAGTCAAAATATACCGATCAAATGATGGTATAAATCCTGCTGGAATTACATTGGAATCTTTACCAGTTTACGCTGAGGCCTATGATGTTCGCACAAATTTTATTTATATGATTGCATCTCTAAACACCGATGAAGTAAAACCATCACTTCGTCCGTATCTTCTCATATTGCTCGAACTTTTGATGGAATCACCAGTTCGTCGTGGAAACGAACTTATACCGTATGAAACGGTAGTTGCCGCCTTAGAATCAGATACCGTATCATCCGGCACAAGACTTGGTCTAGAATCTACCATGAATTTCAGCTGTGGCCCATTTTCGCACACCGCCTCAATGATGCTCCAGGTCGAGCCCTCAAAATATAAAAAAGGAGTTACTTGGTTAATCGATTTGCTAAAATCGACAGAATTTAATGTCGATCGGATTCGAGTGTGTGCTGCTAAAATGGTGAACGATGTGGCACAAGCTAAGCGAGTTGGTAATTCAGTAGCAAAAGATCTGCTAAAGTCTATGTATTATGTCGATGAGAGCAATGTTCGTTTGAACTCGATGTTGAAGCAACATAAATTCTTGAGTGGAGTACTCGAGAGATTGGAAAATCCAGATCAAGCTAATGCTGTTATTGATGATTTAAATACAATTCGTGAGATCATCATCCGGCCTACAAATATGGCCATACATTTGGCAGCTGATTTTGAAAAAATCGCAGCACAAGGGATTGATTTGATGGAACCGTGGAATCGACTTGGTGAAAAAGATTTACGAAGCGACAGTTTAGTTGTAATACCAGATTCTTCGATTATAAAGCCCGAAGGAGTTTATGATTCGTGTGGTGCAATTGTTGGAATGGGTTGCGTTGAAAGTGCCTTTCTATATCAAGCTTCACCAGCAATCAATAATTTTATGGATACCGATCTACCTGCTTTGCTACTCTTTCTTCAATATTTATGCCAGCTCGAAGGACCATTATGGCGACAAATTCGTGGACAAGGTTTGGCTTATGGTTACGCTATTATTCCACAACCGAACGAAGGATTATTATATTTGACGCTATATCGTGCAACGAATGTTGTCGCCGCGTACAAAGAAACCAAAGTCATCGCCGAATCCCAAATTAAAGAACACGCCGTTTGGGACGAAACTCTTTTGGAATCAGCGCGTAGCTCGCTAATCTTCGAGATAATCGAACGCGAGAAAAGCGTTGGCGATCTAGTCGTACAATCATTGCTATCAAGCTTCAAAAAAGTACCAATCAGCTATAATCGTACAATGGTTGAACGAATCGCTCAAGTTACCGAATTGGATTTGGCTCGCGTAGGCAAAATTTACGTCGCGCCATTATTCACGAAAACTGCGCGAACGGCAATCATTTGTCATCCTGATCGGGTGGCAGAAATTTCATCTGGATTCGAGCTGCTTGGTCAAAAGTTAACCGTTGAGACATCGCTCGATGACTCATTTTTGGGTAAATGTTAAGTGTGCTTTCGAGATTTGTTTTCTTATCTTTTTTTATCTAGATAGTGTCTATATTAGTTACAAAACCCCTAATTCCATCTGAAGTAATAGTGTGAGGAAAAATGAATTGTTGGTGTGATTTGCGTATAATCATGATATTAAAGTTGAATTTTCTATGGAAATAATCTATTTATGTGAATTGTTTTTAAATATACGTAAAAAGTTGCACTCTTTAGTTTAACATTAATAACCATTTTTTTTTTTTCATAATTTTGGAATTAGGGATTAAACTCAGACACTGTTATATTGTCCTTTAGAATATATATTAACGTTCACTTTAATGTATTAAACAAATAAAACAATCACGTCTATATATATACAGTGAAAATCCCCTAAGCCGGAAATCCAATATCGCGGAAAATCCTTTACGGCGGAAAAATTCAAGCAAAAGAAACTCTTTCGTTTCAATTTACATACAACTTCGACCCTATACGCCGGAAATCCTGAGACACGGAAGGAAATTACATTTCTAGTATAAAAAACCAAAATAAAACTCCACTAAGCCGGAACTACAGCTAACTTCAGTTGGCTTTGAAAAAAAAAATCACATACATATGTCAAAAACTGCATCATCATCAATCACCATAGGTTGTATGTACGTTATAAGTACGTGTTTGTAATTAAATACTTTTGTAATTTTAAATATGGGGAGAATAAACAGCCTTAATTTAAAGCAGAAATACGAAGTTATCAAAATGAAGTTCTAAACTAAATTAGTTTCTACATACACATTATGTGTACAATAACCTCAAAATTTTCTCAAAGTCTTCAAAGCCGGAAAAATCCTCAAACCCGGAAAAAAATTTGGGTCCCATCAAATTCCGGCTTAGAGGAGTTTCACTGTACATACAAATAAATTTGAAATTTTATTCAATCATCCCGTGGCCTTATAAATTTACGTTTTTTGTGATGAGGCTCTGAATTGTTTTTACGACCAGAGTCATAATTCTTGGCATAATTTTTATTCGACAACAACTTTATATTATCCTGCCGCTCAAACCTGTTTTCGGCAGACTCCTTGAACTTTTTCATCTTGCTGAATTGAGCAGCCATCTCATGGTCATCAACTTCTTTCTCATCCTTTCGCTGTTCGTCGATTAATCGTTGCTTTTCAGCATTTATTTTTTCCAGATACGTTTCCAACTCCTTGTTCATACCACGGAAACTTAGTCGGCCATCGATTAAATCTTCACATACCGTGAAACTCGATTCAAATATGAAATTATCGTTACCACTTGAGTTTGCCAGCATTTGAGATTTGTACATTCGTTTTGTTTCTTCTATTTCTTCTTCTTTTTCCACTTTTTCTTTTGTACGTTTCATGAAAGTCATCGCCGAATCCCAAATTAAAGAACACGCCGTTTGGGACGAAACTCTTTTGGAATCAGCGCGTAGCTCGCTAATCTTCGAGATAATCGAACGCGAGAAAAGCGTTGGCGATCTAGTCGTACAATCATTGCTATCAAGCTTCAAAAAAGTACCAATCAGCTATAATCGTACAATGGTTGAACGAATCGCTCAAGTTACCGAATTGGATTTGGCTCGCGTAGGCAAAATTTACGTCGCGCCATTATTCACGAAAACTGCGCGAACGGCAATCATTTGTCATCCTGATCGGGTGGCAGAAATTTCATCTGGATTCGAGCTGCTTGGTCAAAAGTTAACCGTTGAGACATCGCTCGATGACTCATTTTTGGGTAAATGTTAAGTGTGCTTTCGAGATTTGTTTTCTTATCTTTTTTTATCTAGATAGTGTCTATATTAGTTACAAAACCCCTAATTCCATCTGAAGTAATAGTGTGAGGAAAAATGAATTGTTGGTGTGATTTGCGTATAATCATGATATTAAAGTTGAATTTTCTATGGAAATAATCTATTTATGTGAATTGTTTTTAAATATACGTAAAAAGTTGCACTCTTTAGTTTAACATTGATAACCATTTTTTTTTTTTCATAATTTTGGAATTAGGGATTAAACTCAGACACTGTTATATTGTCCTTTAGAATATATATTAACGTTCACTTTAATGTATTAAACAAATAAAACAATCACGTCTATATATATACATACAAATAAATTTGAAATTTTATTCAATCATCCCGTGGCCTTATAAATTTACGTTTTTTGTGATGAGGCTCTGAATTGTTTTTACGACCAGAGTCATAATTCTTGGCATAATTTTTATTCGACAACAACTTTATATTATCCTGCCGCTCAAACCTGTTTTCGGCAGACTCCTTGAACTTTTTCATCTTGCTGAATTGAGCAGCCATCTCATGGTCATCAACTTCTTTCTCATCCTTTCGCTGTTCGTCGATTAATCGTTGCTTTTCAGCATTTATTTTTTCCAGATACGTTTCCAACTCCTTGTTCATACCACGGAAACTTAGTCGGCCATCGATTAAATCTTCACATACCGTGAAACTCGATTCAAATATGAAATTATCGTTACCACTTGAGTTTGCCAGCATTTGAGATTTGTACATTCGTTTTGTTTCTTCTATTTCTTCTTCTTTTTCCACTTTTTCTTTTGTACGTTTCATGAACTTCATTTCAAGAATTGATTTGGACAATTTACGTTTCTCAGCCATCGTTATTTATTTTATATGTATGCGGAAAATTTAAGAAAATAAATAAATAAAATTCGCACGAGGAATTAAAAAATGCGAATCAAACGATTGTTTTGTCAGCAATGTCATGTTGTTGTGCACTGAACTGAAAATAATATACAATCTACTATTGTACCATCTAGTATTTGGAGAATCAACTAAACTTTCAATAGTACATAGTTTATTTTTTAAATTAAAAGCACGAATTAAAATATTTGCATTATATTAATATTTAAATTATTAATTTGTGATTATATTTTACTTTGGAATAATTATTCTATACGCAAGTTATGTCAGCTATACCAGTCTATATAGACTGGAGTATTGAAATTTGTTTGGCACACAGAGCTTTCTAAAATGGTTTGTGCAATTTTGAGTTTCTGTTTTAAAGTTAAAATTCAAAAATTATGCTTTTGTTACAAATAATTAAATGACAATAACAACTTTAATGTTCGACTGGGAGGTAGCATCTGTTATCCGGGTTCTCAGGTGGAGAGTTCTGTGTATTGATGAGATCATGTTGACGAGACGTCCACACTAAGCTCACCATCAATATGGGTACCATGGAGGAGTCCAAGTTATACCTGGTAACCAGGTTGAGTAAGGAGAGGTGCAACGGGTCAAGGATGAAAACCAGCAGCCAAAAGTTCACATGGTGCGCAGAAGTGGGACACGTTTCGGAATGAAATCGCAATGCCAGCCCGAACCGATGGCTTAAATTTATTGCAAAAAAAAATTAAAATATAGTTTTCTTCTTAAGGCGCCCGAGTTCGAATCATCATTTTTTAGCCCCAAATTTCAGTTTATTAAAGAGTTGGAGGAAATTGTTTTTTGTTCTAACTAATCCAATACTGTCATATTAGTTGGCTGAAAAGTCTGTCACTGTTTTCATTTTGAATTAGACTCAATATGCCTCCAAAAATTGAACAATAAAATCGAACTGGTTTAATTAATTTTCAGATTTTATTAAATTTATTAATAATATTATAATCAATAATTATAAATATTTGTATTATGCATAGAATAAATTTGTAATATATGTAATATAATGTATGTATTATGTAATAGTAATAAAAATAACTTGAAAAATATTATTTTATTTATTTCTTGTAATAAATTTCTTAAGCAAGAATTTTCAATAAACTATTCTGTATAAATTTAATTAATAGCTTTAATTTGCTTTTCTATATTTTTCAGTCCAAAAATGAATTAGGTATAATAATATAATAATAAGAATATAAATTAAAACTGACAACAATTATAAGACATAGTAAAATGTATAATCAAATAAAATAACTTCACCAAAATTATAATTAAATTAGTTATTCTTTTAATTTCCACAGCGGATCTAAATCACTAAACGGATCACTTACTTCTTCTTTTTCAAGTAGTTTACTTGTTTGATTCGCTAATTTCATTTGATACGAGGTCATAATGCCACGTTTGTTCAATACATCATGACCATGCGCCAATACGACCTGTAGAGAAAGCTGAAGATTTTGTATTTCACGCAAAGCACCTTTACGTTGGGAACAAATGCGATACCAAATATCCACGACATCTAAAACAGCAATTAATTTTATTTTAATTAAATCTCAATACACTTCAGCTAATATCCTAAACTTACTAATTAAAATTGGCCGTTTAATTTGCGTAGCTAATATTGTTGCTATTCCCAACGCAATAATTCCTGATCGATCAGATCCATTTGTACAATTTAGTGTAATTAAAGTGGATTGTTTAAGTTCTTTAACACGCTGGCGATAAGCCGTTATAATATTGTTCGATATTCCAAGAATATTAGCAGTCGAATTCTTTTGCCACGCTTTGATTTGAATAAGTGATAAATTCAATATAAAATCCGTGTTATGTTTTACTAGCTTGATGTAACTCTCCGTACTATGCGATAACTCAAATTGTTGATATAGAGTGACGGAGTAATCACCGTATGTTGCTTCTTTATTTAAATCGGTTGGCCAGTAAGGGTCGAGTAGCTCATTCGATGTATGAAGGCAAGCTACGATACGCGATTTTTGCGAAAATACCATACACCAAAAATCTTCAAATGTATTTTGCATCGGCAGCTGTGTTATTATGAATTGAGGACAACCGGGTCCTAATTCCTAAATTAATTAGAAAATAAATTCGATTACAATTGTACAACAACCATAAAAGTAGAATTTAAACTAGGGTAAGCATTTCAGATTAGTCATGCCCAACTTACCGCCTCAAAATCCTTATTGGACTTTTAAAGTAATTTAATAAATTATAAAATAATAAAGAAAAAGCTAAAATATAATACAGTTCGTACCTAAAACTAACTTCACTTACCCTTACAAAAGCCGCATTAATATAATCATCGGTATTTGTCGGTAATAAAACTCTGGAATGATCATACGGAATGCAATCGACCGATCGATTTTTCTCCGGAAACAATTTTGCAATATTTGTCATCCGCTTCGACTCATCCTTAACTGATAAATCTTGTAATTCTTTCCATTTGCCATCGAGCTGCGTAGTCCCGTTCAACGTTTTCACATTAATCGTTTCAATAAATTTCTCCAGCCGTTCGATATCCTTGTGAAATTGTTTTAATATTTTCGGATCATCAAACGGATTAACAGGCGGCTTATTATTTTCGCTTAAAATAATATCGTTATTTTTAACTGAGGCACTATCCCAATAATCTGAACTTAATTCAGACGAGCACACGGATGAATTATCAACACTGGATTTACGATCGAGCGTATGATCTGATGTTTTTATCGTACTGTATTCGGTGTTTGTTAAATTTTCAACGGGTTTCGTTGTTTTAGGATCAAGTTTAGCAAGCACATCGTTTAAACTTGATGCGGCTACTGGTTTTAATATAACGATTGGTGTTGGTTCTAAAATTGTTGATGAGGCGCCATGTGGTTCATCTATTAGAGAAGATGGTTTTAAAATATCTCCAGCTGGTGGTTGAAATGAGAAATCAATGTCAGATAATAAATCTATATTTGATTTTGCTCGTGATTTTGGTGCCACGGCCGCAGGAGGTGTCTGAGCTGGTGGAATTGTTGCTGTGTTTTGTGGTGTTGCAGCAACTACCACCGATGGCGGTTGTTGTTCAGGTGCTGGTTGTGTTGGTATTGGTTGGTGTACAGATGGCACAGGTGGTGGTGGTTGTTGTTGAATTTGAGGTGGGTTTGGTGATATTTCGGGAACGTTTTGTGGTATTTGAGTTTGTTGTTGCAAACTTGGTTGTTGAATTTGATTCACTTGCGGTTGCTGTATATTTGTATATTGATGAACTGCCTGCATTGTATATTGATTAGGTGGTTGATAATCAGTTTGATAAGGTGTCATATAAAATTGTGGTTGAACTATTTGCTGGGCTTCTGGTTGATACTTATTACTCATCGTAATAGCTTGAGGCTGAATTGGTTGAAATTGATTTTGTTGTGAATAAGCTGTCTGGTCTGTATTTTGATTATCGTACCCGATTGTTGTTGTTGCAGTATCTTAAATGTATTTATAAATATATTTCAGTTAAGACGGTAAAGTTGCTTTAGGATAGGAACCTAAAGGAAACCAAAATTATGAGATTAAAGAAATTTGTGTTTTTTCTGCGAATTCTAAACTTGGAAGGAGTTGTGCCGTTTGCCAGCATACCGCATTTACTTCGTTGTGTCGTAATTTGTGAGTGTGACTTCTTGTATGTTCTTGTCTAATTATGTTTTTGGTGAAAATTAATAATATATGTACGCTGTACGAACAAAATAATAAATCATGGATGGAAAACGGAAGCGCAACTACTTACTACAATACAAATTCCAAAAGCATTTATAGAACAGTGCAAAACAAGCGTCTTTGATTTTAGTATGATTGTGGCATTCGCAAGATTGGACACGCATTTATTTTATTAAATTCTACGAGAATATGACCCAACTTTCGTCGGGCACTACAAAAATTTCAATTTAGACTCATTAAATTGCTCCTCTCCACGGAAATCTTTAGTAAAAGGCGAAAGATTTATTCGACAGTTGAAGAGAAACCAGAGTACATAATATTGCATTCAATATAGTATTTATATGAAGCAAAAACATTTTGTTCTAGCGAATTTTACTGACAATTAACAAAATCAAGCTTTCTGTTTTGTCACTTCATTACGTAAAATACAGTATCACCCCATCACCAAAACTAAAAGAGTATATATATTGTAGTGTATGAAATATGTAGATGAAAATTATCACTACAAAGAAATACATGGGTTTTGACATACATACAGTAATACACTAACAAGCCAATATGAACATATAAATTTATGCAATTTTTTTTATTTTTTATGAAATTTATGAAAATTGTTTTTGTTTGTTTAGTACATGATTAGAAGTAAATATGATTTTAGAATTTTCTTAATTTTGTGATTTTGACTTACCATATTGATTAAAACCCCCACTATTTGTAGTTGATGTGCCCCCATTATTATTACTGTTCATATATGTTGCTTGACCATTATTGTAATACTGATTCTGTTGTTGATTCATCATTGAATCGGGTACAGTTGTAACTGGGGGCATTTGATAGCCGGTAAATACCGCCTGTGTCATATACTCGGACATATCAGCTGTTGTCGGATTTGGGTACTGATAATTTATTGCGTCTGGTTGTAAATTCATTGAATGATAACCATATTGAATGTTATAGTAACTACCTGGATCATTAGAAGATTGTGGTGTTGGTATGGTTGGCGCGGAAATAGCAGGTTCTTGATTTACCACGTGTGATTGTGGTAACTGATTAGGTGGATACTGATAGCCTTCTATTTTTCCATCACTCAGCGTTGTTTGACTATTGGTACTACTTTTTTGACTGTTTTCACCTCCAGCTGTTGTATATTGTGGTTGATAGAAATTATTCTGCGTTAAATTATTATCCGCCTGGTAACCACTACCATATTGATATTCGCCAGTATTTGTGTTAAAGGAATAACCGGGATGTGATGAATATGCTGTGTACGTGTTGTTCGCATCATTAGGCCCCATATTATTTGAATAAGCTGGCGTTTGATTATCATATCGAGTAACGTATTGTTTATTAGCGGTGATTTGAAAATTTCCATAGTTTGTGGTAGCATAATTATAGCTGTTGGTAGTTGGAACTACAGGGGCTGAAAAAGAAGCGGCCGGCTGGGGCCCCACTTGGTGAGGTTGATTAAAATTCATCTGACTCATTTGATTAACAGTCGAATGTATCGTTTTATCCCAATGTTGTTGATTATAGTTGGGTGGTGGTTCAGCCACCGGTGCAGTCGTTGATTGTTGATAGTTTGGGGGTAATTGTGATATTGTTGTTTGATACATTGGATTTGTGTAACCTACGCCACTCATGGTATGGTATTGATTAGCACCACTCATTCCATCAACATTCATCGCGGGATAATTAAGCGAAGCCATATACGTTGGTGGTGGCTGATTATCATATGCATTAACACCAACGGCAGTACTAGGAGTTTCCGAACCTAATGGATTTGGACGAACCGATGGCAAATTTGAATTACTCATTTTATGGATAAGATAGTCTTTTAATTTTGGTCCTTGGTTTCCCGACTCTAAATTATTTTTGTTACCACCAGCCGACGAAGATTTTAATCGTTGATGTCTCTCTTCATCTTGAACATCGCGAGCCGCTTTAACGCGAGCAAATAGCTTTTGAATATTAGTCTGTAATTTTTTATAAAATTCCAAACCTTTCGAACTTTTACCTAATAAGTCTTCGTACACGTCGTACGAGGCAATTAGGGACGAATAAAACTGTTCTCGTTTATACTTAACATCAATAATTTGCTTTATAGTAGGAGCGCACACTGCATAGCAATCGGTTAATGCTTTGAGTATATTCGACTGGGCGGTTAAATTTTGATCAATTAAGGAGACTGTCTTATCGTATTTCGATAGTTCCTTTTTAAATAGAATTTCCAATTCCTTTTCCTGATCACCCAGCGAAACAATTTGGCTGGTTATATCATCTTTAATAACCGTCTCTCGACATGACTCGTATAACTGAGTTCTCTGTACTTGCATCTCATTAACTTTACTGAGAAGATGCCTTAATTTGACAAAACGTTCATCCGAGTTCATATCCAAGTCCATTTGAAGGGTTGGAATGTTATTTCTCAGATCTCTTAATGGCTGCGATAGAATTTTCAGATTGGTCACATGGAGTCCCATTGCCTTGCGTAACGTTTCATTACTTTCACCTGCCTTTGAATGGGCTTCTTGATATTTCTGAAATTCACGATTTAGTTCACCAAAATGTACACTAGCACGACCACCAGTCTTCTTTTGATAATTTTTCTCGTGGATCTCCTCGTCTTTCAGCAACTCCTTAATTTCGTTTAATGTGGTTTCAACATCGACACAGGTCTCAGCCAAATTCGACATGGATTGTATTAAATCAGGGATAGCATTCGGCTTGGAATTAATAGCGGCGCATCGATCAACAATTTCTTGTGGAAATTTGAAATTCTGAATACTATCGAATTCGTTTACTTGATCAACATTTAGAGAGCTCATAAAGGCGTTTAACTCAATATTTCGCTCTTCTACACGAGATGAAATACTGCGAAGGAAATTAGCTTTTTCTTCGCTATATAATGAACTGGCTTCGTGTGCTTTCATTGGGACAAGACGGCTAAATATGTCATCACCCAATACATCGGTGTCAGTTACATTAAAACCGATCCCATTTACTAAATTAGCACCTTTGACCGCCGATATTATACTTATATCGGGAATCTCTTCATGATAAATAAATTCGTTCTCATTTTTCGCGTTTTTACGCTTGGCCTCGATTATATCTGTTAAAAATATTAGTGCTTCGTTCACCTGATCAAGGCCAAACATATTTTTGGCGTCTTTTTTCGACTCTTCCAGTTTATCCCATGCAGCTTGAAATAAAGTAACTCTTTCGCCCATTTTTTGCGCTTCTTCCGATTGTTGTCCTTGGTATAATAGTAATATTGAACTCAAATATAGAATTTTAAATTTTGTATAGCGTTTCCATTTTTTGAACGTTTTATTCTCGGTGAATTCGGCAAGACGTCCCTCTTTAGTACATGAAATAAGCGAAGCGAGTGCTGAATTATAGTACGAAATAATTTGGGATGTAACTTTTGCCACGATTCCAGATTTTCGATTGTCGGCCAAACTTTTTTCTAAAATGCATTCCTGAGCCTGAGCCAAACTCAGTTGTTCCATAAATGAAAGGATATCAGGAGACATATCACTATTATTTAAGTTTGCTGCATACGAATCATAAAGTGTTTTAAATGCCCAAGCAGCACACTGGAAATGCGTACAAGATAGTTTCATGCCCTCATTTGTAGTACGTGCATCCATTGAACCCAATACTGTATGTAAACAACCGATATTATATAAAATCGATGCCATTTCAATTTTCATGTCAGATGATCGTGATATCATATCCGTGTGTACATCACTCCACGAAAAGTTTAATACTTGCTTCTCGTTTATCATTGGGAAACGGCTGTGAAGCGAATGCAATTGGGAATAGTAACGTTTTAGCACAGAACAACCAGAAACATCTAGGGCTGGACGCATTGCCGTATTTCGCAATGTTTCTAGTGCATATATCTCTTTGGAATATGTTTCAGGATCTTCATGATAACATTCGGCAATATACTATAATATAAATGAAAAATTTATGATTAATTAAATTAATCAAGAAAATTTTTGACGTCATCCCATATCAGTCGGTTGTCGTCCATATACAAAAATTGCATCTTCGCTAATCATTGTGTACCCCAATTCACATTTTACTTACTCGTTTCAATTTCGAAAATGATGTTACTTCGGGGCTATGTTTTAGTTCAAAACTAAGCATTGGAAGACGAGGTATCGCCTCCATTATATATTTTTCGATTTTACTTTATTTAATTTAATTAAAATACAAAATTGTTTTAATAAATATTAACCAAATTTCTTTCTTCTTTGCTGTACTCTTTGACAAACAATAAAACCATAAAAAAAAATACATGAAATGTCATTTTGCCATAAAATATATGAAGCTTTTGTATAGTCGAATAACGGGTTATTCGTTTTAGTTATAGCGCAGTTCACATGACATCAAAATTTAGAATACATAATAACATAGAATTATTGAAAATATATAAGCCGATAATCAAACATTTACAACACGTATTGACTTTTTTTTAACCTATCGTTGTAATCATACTAAAATCATCATTATAAATATATGATAAATTAACATATGATAAAATAATCTTTAATTTTTATAATGTTTGTTTATGACGTTTGTTAACGGAATTATTTTGTAAACCAGCCCTAATACTTTTACTGTAACGATTAAAGATAATCAACTGTCAAATTTGTGATAGAACTTTTATTTTCTTTGTAAAAGATTTTCAAAACACATCAAAGAATTTAAAAATTAGCATAATTTAATTAATTGTTTAATTTTGTGCGAAATAATTCGCTGAAATAATAATATAAATCTCTGATTTGTACAATGTTTAGCCGTAAAAAACAATCCTCCGGAAAATCACGGGAACGCGGCGATCTATCACAGGTAAGTGCGTTTCAGTACGAGTGGTTGAAAAGCAGAAGTAAATAAATTAAGCGATGACTCATTTCACTTATTATTTTCTTTATCTAAATCGTAACTATTTATTTGCAGTATGGATTATTTAATGAAATTGTTTATTTGCAGTATGGATTATTTAATGTAGACGACAATTTTGGAATGGGTAATGATGATAATGCTGATGATTCAGGAAGTGGAAATGATGATGATTTGGAAGCAGAATTAGCTGCTATAACAACGGGTGGTAGTGCCAAAAAGAATCCTAAACCTAAGACCAAATTGATGCCGGCGGCAAATTTAGATAAAATGGTTGCTGATAGCTTACGTGATATAGGAAGTGATGAGGAGTTAAGTGATGGCGATGAAGACGATCCCAATTTATTGAATGAATTGTCAGCGATTACGGGAGAGCCTGGTGTTGATGAGGACGAGGAAGAAAATAATAGAGAGGCTAAACCTCCAACTCCAGCTGGCGAAGATCAATTACAAATCGTTAAGACTAGGCTGGAAATGTATAAAACGGCCGAGTCAAATGCTAAATTAGCAGGTGATGTGATGAAAGTAAGACGATTTAATCGTGGATTTAAGACATTACAAGACATGCAACGTAAATTGGAAGCTGGACGGACAATTGATCCAGGCGATATACCACCTGAAGTGATTGTTAAACCGATTGTCGTAAAACCTGATGAAACTTTTGAACCAACTACCTCAGCTGTATCACGCCCAGCACCAGCGATTCCAAGTCCTGAAGTCGCAAAATCTCCAGAGCTAAAAACTGAATCAGAATCGGAAAATCCGAAAATCGCTATTCTAAAAGCCCGTCAACAAGAGTATAAAATAGCTGCCCTGGCTTACAGGAAATCAGGAGAAAATGCTATTGCTATAAAATTCATAAAAGTGGCCAAATTATTTGAGCCTGTTATAAAAGCAGTTCAAGAAGGGCAAGACGTTGATTTAAGTAATATGCCACCACCTGCCGCTGAGTTTGATTATAATGCAATAGTAGAAGAGGCTCCACCTGAGACAGTTGCTGTTGTTGCTGAGCCACAGGCAATGCCAGCAAAAGAAGAAAGTGAAGTTCAACATAATACTCAAGAAGAAGAGGATCCTGGCCTAATCATGGCTTCCACAGTTGAGGAAGCCCTACAGCAGCGTTTAGCGAAATACAAAGAAGTCGAACAAGCCGCTAAAGATGAGGCCAATAATAGCAAAGCGCGGCGGTTTGGTCGAATTATTAAACAGTTTGAAGATGCTATTAAACAACATAAGTTAGGTCGATCTGTTGCACTAGATGAACTACCTTGCCCTCCTGGATATGGCCCATTTCCTGGTTCTGTATCAGCTCCAAAACCAATCCCTACCGAACTGCCAAAAGCGGTACCCCGATCTGCACCCGTAGCTTCACCCGATGACGATGATGCCAAGCCTGTCGCACCTCCTCGCCCCAAATTAAAGAAACAGGATTCTAGGGTAAGTGGAAACCATATAAATACTCATGTTATGCAAGTGCAATTAGACGAACTGCTAAATCGACAACGTGAATTTAAACAAGCCGCTTTGAACGCCAAAAAGGCGGGAGATATCGATCAGGCTCGTGAATTTTTGAAGATATTTAAACAATTTGATGCCTTAATAGATACAGCTCAAGGTGGTCTACCTGTTGACATGGCCACACTACCAATCCCTCCATCACAACGTTCCAATCTGGAAGATTCATTTACATTTATAAACGACAAGGATTGCACGTCCAATGGGGATGGTGATTTAGCTATGCGACTCGAAGAACAATTACAACGTCAAATAGGAATGTGTAAAACTACCCGTGACCAATTGCGTGCCATGGGCGATGTAACTGGAACAAATCGTTTTGAAAATTTAGCGTTGAGCGTACAAAAAGATTTAGATTTTTTGCGACTATCACAAAAGAAAAATCTATCAATTCCGAAATTTCACTATGAAATGCGAAGCTTCAATATCGTCAAGTGTAATACAGATTTAACGGATAATCAGGTGGATGTAGCTGTAATACGTGGTATAAACTATAACGTTCCAAATCGAAAGGATGTAGATACTTATGTGCGTGTAGACTTCCCATTTCCACCCGACGATCCGGTTAAAAACAAATCGAATACAATTAAAAATACCGACAATCCGGAGTACAATGAAAATTATCTGATTGATATTCAACCAAAGAATCGACAATGTCAGCGTGTATTTAAACGAGGATCAGTAAAATTTGAGGTTTATTCAAAAGGGTAAGCATATCAATTAAATTTGGAATTTTTTTTATTTAATTATAAATTGTAGAAGTAGAGTTGCTTGGCTACTGTAATGGCTTGTAACAAGATAAATTTGATATGACGTAACCATAAAATCCTCAAAAAATTATTATTTTGGGGAAATTGTGTAGGTGTTGTTGCACATTCCCATCATTATTTTGTTTTAGTGGTTTCCTGAGATCTGATGTCCTGATTGGTACAGTTTTAGTTAAATTACAACCATTGGAAACTGTTGTAGAAATTCATGATTCATTTGAGGTAAGATATTCGCAAAGTTCAAGCGAGCCATCAATAAAAAATATTTACGATTTTCAGTTAATGGACGGCCGAAAGAAAGTTGGCGGTAAATTAGAAATAAAAATTCGAATCCGTGATCCAATTCTAACAAAGCAAATTGAACAAGTAAACGAAAAGTGGCTTATAATTGATCATTAAATTTTATAAATTAGAATATTATTGGGTTCATTGATTGCTTATGGTGAGCTGCTTATAAGCTAATCCAACCATTCATATTTTTCTATGGAAACTGCATTGCTTACATAAAACTTTTTACAAACACAAAAAAGAATAATAACACAAATGCTATTATTAATAAGACTTTGTTATTGTTATTAAAATAAATAAGTATATTATTTAAAATACATATGTATAATGTGTTTTATTTGATTCATTTTTTGTTTTACTTTATTCCTATAATGGTTTATGATGACATCTAGTCAAAGTTTTGGTAATGTGTTTTTAAATAGTGACATCTTGCGAATTATTTTGTAACATGCGATTAATTAAATAACACATGATTGACAATTGTATGTTGTAGTTTCGACTGGGAGGTGGCATCTTCTGTAATCCGGCTTCTCGGAGGTCAAGTTGTGGACTGATATGAGGTTGGGAGTTCTGTGTATTGATGAGATCATGTTGACGAGACGTCCGCACTAAGCTCGCCATCAATATGGGTGCCATGGAGGAGTCCAAGGTAACCAGGTTGGCTAAGGAGGGGCGCAAAGGGCCAGGGGTGAAAACCAGCAGCCAAAAGTCCCCGTGGTGAGCAGTAGTGGGATAGCGTTTCGGAGTGAAATCCCAGTGCCAGCCCGACCAATATAATCATACCATAACTTTTTAATTAAATTTATTTAAATTATTGAAAAATAAAACTTATGTTGGCTCCGAAGGAACCGAGTTCGAATCCAGAATTTTTTATTGTTCGAATCCAAATTTTAATGATTTTTTATTTAATTATTTTATTTCATCCGACATTTTAAACTTATTTATAATTATTAAACATTACGCAATGAGAACCCAATCAAAGGAAAGGTTGGTTAATCAAAAAAAAGTAAACTGTTTTCATGTATATGAAAAGTATATGAGAGCCAATACAAGAATTTAGTAAAGTTAATTGCACAGAAAGCGTTGGCCTGTAAACTTTAGCTGTTACTTTTCTAATGTAATGTATTTTTAGAAACTTGATTAATCTTCCAACCATACAAGTCGAACAAGACGCTATTTAACACGATATCGGATGCTAAACTAAAATCTTGAACTAGCGGAATGGGTTTCGATTTTTAATTGATTGTTTCGTGATGGTTTCGCTGAATGTGTTGTGTCTTAAATGTATATCAAAAGAATATAAAATCTTTCGTCATTGAAATTGAAAAAAAAAACTCCGGGGTAAAAAAAAACCAGTAAAGCCCAAAATAAGAGGTTGGTTTATGGGTTACATACTACAGTACAAAGAATATTCAACTGTACAATAAAATAACTTTTGAAACAATCTCACCAAATTACGCACAAATCACGACAACGATAACGTGTTTTTTATGATAACGTAAACCCCGAACCATTTAACAAAATGATTTGCAGTGTGGATTATAAAAAAAAATTGCATTAAAATTAAAAACGTAACAATGTCGCACATTGATATAAACGGTGCGAACGAAAAAGGTTATCGGTTACAATACTGTTAGAGATACGCGTTCATCATATAAAAATTATTTGTGTTTTCATGTTTGTTTTATTTTGGTAATATGTACATGGTTGAAGGAATTAGAGACGAAGTGACGACAACTCTGATATTCCTTACATCGAAAGTGTTCCATTAACTGCTCACAGTTATTTGTGTAGATATTACAACAATGTAGTCGAATACAGTAAATAAATAATTTGACAATTATATTAATTACAATGTAAATTTTGTTGTCCATTTCAATTATCAGACTAGAACAATTAAATTTTATTTAATTGCAACATCGCGATGTCTGAAAATCGTTAGTTTTTTACATTTTGAGTGGTGTTCTTAGTTCATACAATTTATATTTTAATTAAAGGTTTACATCGTAATGAACATTCGTCCTCGTCTGAAATATCAAGTAAATGGTGTACATCAGGATGTGAATATACAAATCCAGCTTCATCACTATTTGGTAGCTCAACAGAAGATGTCATTGTAAGTATATATTTTAAGGTATTGCATAAAATTGAGTGCTTTTAGTGTCAATTGTGTTTTTTAGATTGACGATATAACTGATCAGCAACCCACATCGATCATAATAAACTATTGTCGAAAAAAATTTATTCAACCGTACATTTTAATTCTCGGTGTGATTGGTTTACGGCCCTCATTCGATAATACGTCACTGCTACTCACATTTCTCGGCCATATACAAACAATCATTATTGTGTCGCTATTGATTTTTGGATACTTTCTCCAGTTTATTTTTAAATATCATCATGGGTATCGACTGGAATACGACACGAGCGATGTTAACATTACACTAATCGATAATGAACTAGTGAAAAATGATGCACTATTCCATGAAATAGTAAATAAAAATACGATATTTATCTACTTCATCCCGTTTGCCATTAATTTTCTGGCATACGTATCGGCGATTTGTGTTTTTCGTATAGCCGATAACGAACAAATCTCATCCGTAATCGAACGTGTCTTTATAATTCTAAGCGACACAAAAGTTAATTTACTCGTAAACTTATGGCTCCACTTTGTTTACGGTGCCATATGGTTAACGCTAATCATAATTTTGAATATTTTTCTAATCCTGAATAATTTAAAAATGGAGCAAAATTTTTTTTTCAAAAATTTCCCAAATTCGAGCTTTATGAATTTGATTTTCACAAATAATTTATTTAAAATTTTGCTAATCGTGATTATTGTGGTAAATAATTTAATTAAAATTATCATATTCATCTCTTTTTGTATACAAATCGTGTTATTGCATAAATATTTGTTGAAGTTGAACGAAAAACTGCTGCAGCATAATATCTCGATACTCGAATGGATGCGCGAATTAAACGAATTTGAAAAATTTTTGTTGTATATAAATAATAAATTTGCCGTTCCAGTATGTATTTATCTGGTAATGAATATAATTAATTTTTTAACACAAATTATAATTATATTTAAGACAAATAACGGTGATATTAGTAGTAGTAATATCGATAGTAATACCATAATCATTTTATTTAATTTAATTCTATTATCATATCTAATCGTGATACCTTTCTATCAGGTAATCCGAATTAACAATTTGTGTAATTTAGTTACAAAGTCTGGCCATAATATACGCATTCGGCCTTTTGTTCATCATAACACGTTAAGCGAGGATTTAGATTCGATTATCCTGTATGCGAGTACTCTAAAAATATCCGCAAAATTATTTGGTATATCGATTCGTAGCAACTACATTTCATTTATAATTTTATTATTTATAATAGTTTTATTAACTGTTGGAATGTATAATAGTAACTTAATATAATTAAAACGCAAATAACTTATAATTATTTGTTAAAACGTTAAAAATGTATAAAAAAAAATGGGTGTGCATTCGATGCGGGTGACATCTTTTGTGTAGTACATACAATAAATAATATATTTTGTATCTGTTATGAGGTGTTTTATTATGCGAGCTTAATTTATAATTATCGATCAATGTTAATTATATGGCCCTCATTCGATATAAATATAAAATATTGTTAAATTTTGTTTAATTTTAAAATTTTAAATTACATAATTTAATTTGGGCACGATATATTCAAAGTTACAAATCAAATGTTATAGCACATTACCATTACTGTACTATAAAACTGCAAAATCGACCTCAATATGATGATGACAGGTATATATTTGACATTTGATTCGTAAAAAATAAATTTTGTTGTGACTTTTGTGGATGTAAATAGGGAATTAAATTATTATTTGAGAAATGACAACAAAATTAATTAACAATAATAAACCAATCGCAAAAGAACAGCTCGAAGAAGATGAAGTACAAGAAATCTTAAAAACTGGTACCGATTTGCGCCAATACAGTCGACAAATTGAAAAGGAATTCAAAGAGGTCGAGAACAAGTCAATCGAGGACTACATCAAGGAAAGTCAGAATATTGCAAGTTTACACAATCAAATTGGTGCGTGTGACCAAATCTTGGAACGAATGGAGGATATGTTAATGAATTTTCAACATGTTTTGAGCAATATTAGTACAGAAATTACAACACTGCAAAAGAAATCCGTCTCAATGTCAGTCCAGCTTACAAATCGACAATCGATAAAGGCCCATCTCTCTCAATTTATTGAAGATATGGCAGTGCCCGAAGAAATGATTACAAAAATTATGGAATCTCCGGTGACCGAAAAAGATTTTCTCAATCAATTGAATCAACTAAACCACAAGCTGAATTTGATGAAGGAGCTTAGTTTTAAAGAATCGAAATCGGCGCACGATGTTAGTGATATTCTGGAGAAGTTGAAAATCAAAGCTATGTCTAAAGTGCGGGTATATTTGCTGGAACAAATATATAAATTCCGTAAACCACTGGCTAATTATCAAATTCCTCAAAATGCAATGCTGAAGTATAAATTTTTTTTTGAATTCATTTTGACCAATGAACGACAAGTAGCTCAGGAGATTTGTACGGAATACATGGATACTATAAGCAAAATTTACTACAGCTATTTTAAGGTAGGACGTGGACGTCATAATAAACATGTTAATGTAAAATAATAATAATTTGTAATTATAGAGCTATTCATCTCGTTTAGCAGCACTTAAGTTCGAAGAGGCTGTTGGTAAAGACGATCTGATGGGGATAGAGGATACGGCTAATCGTAGTATATTTACTAAAACTGCGTCGTTAAAGAATAAGAGTACCATATTCACAATTGGCAATCGAGGCGACGTATTAAATCAGCAATTGGAAGCTCCAATTCTTGTACCGCATGCTCAATTAAAGAATCGTTATCCGTATGAGGCGCTATTCCGATCGGAACAGTATGCTTTAGTCGATAACGCATGTCGTGAGTATCTTTTTATAACCGAATTCTTTATCGTACGTGGCCCACAAGCCCAGGAATTGTTTAATCATGTAATGGGGAAGACAATGTCGTTATTAATTGTAAGTTAAATTCTTGAAGTTTCCATGTCTTAAATACTTAATCATTTAAAATATTTCAGAAAAATTTGGAGGTTTACATTCAAGACTGCTACGATACCATAGCCATGTTTTTATGTATCCAATTAATTCTGCGATACCAATTAATGTGCCACAAACGATGCGTACCAGCTTTGGATAAATACTGGGATTCCTTACAGTCAGTAATATGGCCGCGGTTTGAACAAATATTTCGACTAAATATTCAAAGTATACGAGAATGTGATCCAACCAAATTTAGCAAAGAGCTAGGCCCGCATTATATAACGCGGCGATATGCTGAATTTTCAGCCGCCATCGTTGGTATTTCAGAACATTTTCCGAACGAGACTGTTAGTCGCCTGTTACTCGAATTACAAAATGAAGTCGAGTGTTTTATCTTACGAATGGCCGCAATATTTCCATCACGCAAAGAGCAATTGATTTATCTGATCAATAACTACGATTTAGTACTCGGTGTGTTAATGGAGCGAACGCGAGATAACTCCAAAGAGGCTGAAGCATTTCGAGAACAATTAAATGCTCGCAGTGCTGAATATGTTGAGGAAATTTTAGCACCACATTTTGGTGGGATTATTCATTTCATCAAAGAGTGTGAGCAACTAATCGAAAAGGAGCAGATGGAAGAATATCGTAGACAAGAGCGACGATCACTTCAGTTAGTGACAAGTTTCTCCGCCAATTGGAAAAAATCTCTCGAGGAACTAAATCGTGAAGTATTAATCTCATTTCCAAGCCTGGTGACCGGGTCTACACTGTTACAATTAGCCCTAGCCAGTTTAATTCAATACTACCACAGATTCCATAAACTACTTACACCAAATGCACGAGCTCAGCTTACAAATATCCATGTAATTATGGTAGAGATGAAAAAATATAAGAGTAATTACTAGTTAACTGAATATTTTCCATTTTCAAACAATATTTATACTGTAAACTGTGCAAACTGTAATAGACTGTGAAACTGCAAACTGTAAACCTAACTAAATAAAATTAATATTATTTAATCCTAGAATTAATAAAATCACCTATTTTTTTTTTATTGAATCAGCTAAAAATTAACAGTAAATTGATTTTTTAAATAGTTTTACTGTTTGTGGTTACGCACTGGGTGAATATATTGTGCCAAGGTCTACAATTATTTCAGTCCAGTAGTCCTCGGATTTATTAAAAGTTAATGGACGCATATGCATAATAATTTTTACACAATAAATGTTATATAATGGATAATGAATAAATAAACACACAAAACTTATAAATGGATATATACAAATATATAATATAATAAAAGATTTTATCTACTTATATTAAACAATGATTTTTAATTTATAAAACATTTGATTAAAAATCAATGGCCCATGGGAGGATCGAACTCGCGACCTTCGCGTTATTAGCACGACGCTCTAACCAACTGAGCTAATGGGCCGATATAACAACGATGGAAATAATGAATGATAAGCTAGAAATAATTCAACAATTACTGCTAAGAAATAAAATTAGACTTTATATTGGATAGCAAACTAACCAAAACTAACTGTCTATTACATACCTTGGCAAAGGTATATTAATTTCAAATTTCGAAACATTTCAGGCCTCGGATATCTTGACATCATGAACAATCATTCATTTTAGCCAATGAAACAGCATATCTACTTGGTATTCTTATCAAACTGGCTAAACGTAGACAACAACTTGTATATGTTTCCAAAAACAAATTTTAGCAAATCTTCATTGCAACGTAAGTAGCGTGGGCACGTTATTTTATCAAGTTACTAAAAGTAAGTGTAAATAAATTTTCCTGGTCGACAAAGAGAAAAAACCAAATCCAAGTGGAACAGAAGGCATTATTCCTTGGCTGAATTTATCCGAAGCACTCTAAACAATCCTAAGTTCATGTCAGTACTACAGACAGACTGGCATAGAATTACATATGTAATATGGTTAAGTAAAATAGACTGAGTAGTCGTGCGTCTTCGATTTGTCTTATTGCGAAAAAGTTCGAAGAGCCTCGAGTCCCAGAAAAGATAATAAAATAATAAAAATGCACAAATCTTAATCATTGTGCCTTTAGAAAGTGAAATAAAACTTTTACTAATTTTACAAAATATACGGATTAATTGACCCCGACGTGATTTGAACACGCAACCTTCTGATCTGGAGTCAGACGCGCTACCGTTGCGCCACGGAGTCACTTTATTGAATTGGACAGATTCACTTACTGGTTCTTTAAAACAAACTTTTAATTTAAATTCAATAAGAAATTATTAATTAATTTAATTTATATACGTATGACTTTCCAAAACCGATGATACATATTTTTTTGTACATTTAATTTTGATTTTCGAACTTCGAATTTTTTTTTTTTATTTATTTTTTTAAATCAATTAATTTTTACATACATTATATCAATTCATTTTTGATATTCGTCGCAAGTACAACGCAAAAGAATTTTTTTTTTGGTATTTTAATATTTTAATTTTATTCAAATATTAAATAAATATTTCTTAACGAAGTGTTTTCGGCAATATGAATTTGTCCCAATAGTGTAATAATAGTGTTTGTAATAATTTGCTAAAAATGTGACTTCAAAAAGATTTATTTGTTTACCGTTATAACTTTAACACGTTATAAAAACACGTTTTCGTGTTTTACGACCGAAAAGATACTTGATTTGTTAAAATCAATCTTAGTGTTCAGTATATATAATCCAAATAATATAATCAAAATAATCCAAATAATTTTTTTTGTGTTATAGTGTGATAAAAAATTACCACGTTTTTTTTACCTGATACCGTAAATTTAATATATTTATATACTTTATAAAATAGATATATTTTAAAATAAGTGAAAAATATATAATCCAAATACATATTATAATTATTTCATTAACAATTTTTTTTGTGTTTTAATGTGATAAAAAATTACCACGTTTTTTGAATTTCTGGTATCGTAATTTGAATATATGTACATATATACTTACTTTAAATAATATATATATTTTAAATTAAGTGAAAAATGCCCAAACGTAAGGTCGAAGGGGAACAAAATCATAATAAAACAATAGTTAATGTAAAGTGTGGCCTAAGGTCAAAATGTTTAAACCCAAAAATTTTTAATAAAATACAAGAGGATGTTGAGGAAATGTCTTCACTCTTTGTGGAAGTTTCACGTTATATACATTTTTGCCTATATAAACAATGGGAGAATGATAATTTTAAACCAATTAAATTTTTGAATTTATATTATCATCTTTTGATTGGATCAAAATCCAAATAAAATTAGATAGTGAATATAAAGATTTGAAAAATAAATATAATATTGGGCTCTACGACAAATCGTATAAATCGAATTTGTTTGTGGCATAAGCCAATATAATTATGAAACAATTTTTCATAATAATATTTGGATGCATGCATATTCAAGAATTAGTAAATTTTTGAGATTCTTTTGAGAAATAAATTGAAATATCACAAATATATCAAATTTTTTTATAAATTGCAACGATGTAATGAAGAGAATAAACTAAAAAACTGTTCATTAGGACCAATTTTAAAACATGGAAGACATCATGTAAGATATGATTCAGTGGCTTTATTTTAATTATTATGTTCTCAAAAATTATTCAAAGGACCATGCAAATTATTTGATCGAGATTTAGAATGGAGAAAATATTTCTGCTTTCCTGAAACTCAGTTTAAAAAATTTGATTATTCAATTATGACTGATGGAGTTGCCATTTCCTTTTCTATGGCCAAAATTGAATTGAAAGAACAAAAAATTAGATCAAAAAAACGAAAATTGCACAATGAAGATGAAATTGTACAAGGAAATTTATCAAAAATTCGGAATAATATTGATAATTACGATGTAATGATTGGGCTAGATCCAAAACGCAAATTAATTTTTGGTGGAACAAGAAATGATGAGCCAATAAAATTTAAAGGTTCAGTGTTTCGTCATATGACTAGTTTTCACCAAAGATTAAAGAATTTGAAAAAATGGACACCATCAACATCAATGAAAAGTTTTCGTCAATGACAAAGAATTTTAGACAATATACTGATCATCAATTGTCAATATTCAAAATTTGTCAAAAAGAAAAATACATCAAATTGACCAATAAAAGGTTATGTTAAAACACCACAACCAAAAATATTAGAATATTTAAAAAAGTATGCAGATGTTTTACAAATAGATGAATTCAGAACAACAAAATTATGTGCTGGATGTCACGAGGAGCATTATACATCTAAATCTCCACATAAATATCAATTTTGCAAAAAATGTAATATCACTTGGAATAGAGATGTAAATGCGGGAAAGAATATTTTGTATTTAGGCTTATGTATAATTGATCAACGAAAAAAACATCCAAATTTTGTCAAAAATCTCAAAGTAAAACCTTGTATTACTTTGAGTTGATTTTTTATTATATTTTATAAAACATTTAATAGTTTCAAGACTCTAATTGATTTTATCAAATCAAGTATTACGGTCGTGAAACTCATATTTAATTCTTCAACTTGTCAATGATCCTATAAAATTATTTAGCCAATATTTAAACCGCACTATAAAATTATTAACCATATGACAGATAAAAACAATTAAACGTCAAAACAGACAGCAAGTACGAAATCAATCGAATTTCTATTTTTAAATAATTAAAAACAGAATTGTATATCTAAATAATAAAAATAAAAATGTTAAATTTATAATACACAATCCTCCAGATAATGTTAAAATATTTAATAAAGCTATTTATTGTTATATTTGTATCGATAGTCAGTTTCAACATTCCAGAAACTTTTGTTGCAGGTGAGGTGGTCGAATAAATTTATAAATTCAATTATTATTGGCCAATTAAATGTTTTTTAGGTACAAATTTTCATATACTCGATGGTAATAGTATTAAGACCCAGGATATTATTGCTGGTGATATATTTTTTGAGATAATCGACCCGAGTGAATTAGAGTACACGTATCGTGTGCGGCCAGCTAAAGATTTTGGTGCACCGTTTAATTCTAGTTTTAAGGCGAATAATGTTGCACTAGTACCAACCGATCCGTTTGATGCGTGCACCGATGTGTTTATAAATGCGGATGATATGAACGGGAACGTTGCCCTTGTTGAACGGGGGTAAGTTGTCCATCACATTACATTTATATCACGTGCGGTAGACCCAGGTGAAATATGTTTTGGGTTACATAATCTAATTTTGCGTCACTGCCCACGACACATTTATTTGTTTAATGGATTTGCATTATCACATTTTACTTGTACACAGCACGCACGCACACTAAAACATATTCTCTTGCTTTCATTTCAGAGAATGTACATTCGTAACAAAAGCAATAAATGTTGAGAAAGCTGGAGCACGGGCCGTAATCATCACGGAACTAGATGCAAGTATCGATTTTGAATATTACATAGAAATGATTCATGACAATTCTGATCGGGATGCTAGTATACCAGCTGGATATTTAATAGGAAAAAGTGGCCGGATTATAACACAAACTTTAAAAAAATTACATAAACGATATGCTCGTATAAATTTACCAGTTAATTTAACGTTTACACCACCTCATAAAATAAATCATCCACCGTGGATGGGATGGTAACGTTAAAAATGCTGACACTACAGCATATAATCATAATTTCATTAAAACTAAGCTTAATACAGCCTCAATTAATTACCATAAATATAAACCCTGATTTTACCTCAAATTACAAATTAAACAAAGAATTTTGGCAAAATACGGGAATGTGCCCACCACAACCATTAAATGAATCAGCTACATGGTATTTATCGAAAGACATGACATTAAATTTAAACTTCATTTCCTGCTTATCGCCCAGCAATGACATATATATACGATCACATTGGTTATTTGATTTAATACAACAAAATAATACGAAATCATTCGACAAATTTTTAAATAATTTATATAATTTTAATTTAAATCCAACTATTGAATTTATGGGTACAAATTTAGATTATAATTTGATTTTTAATTTATTCACAAAATATATTGATTTTTATGGTGTAGCTTGGTTTAAACAGTGGCGATTTGAGACGTGGAATGAACCCGATTTGATGAATTTTAATGTTAACCATTTTGATTATGACGCGTATTTAGATTATATTGTTAAAACAAGAAATTGTATTGATCTCTTAGGAAAATATATTAATAGTGATATTCAATTACATGGACCTGCAGGCCTTTTTAAAAAACAGCTAAAACATCCATTTTGTTGGGGTGCTTTAGATGAATGTAACCGTAATTTAACAAAATGTCCATTCGATGTGATCACTTTTCATCGAAAAGGGTACGAGTCAGGAGCGTCAAATGAAATACTAACAGGTACACTAGATTTGGTTAACATATTTTCGGAGAAATACCCAAACTTAAAAAATTTACCATATGCCAATGATGAAGCGGATCCGCTCACTGGTTGGTCAAAGCCAAACGAATTTCACGCTGATGTTCGTTACGCATCGATATTTGTTTCAAACATTTTATTGCATTTAAAGGCAAAATTTGAAAATATACTACCAAACTTATCATTTTTGAGCAATGATAACGGATTTTTAAGTTACTATCCCTTTCAGTTTGAGCAACGGACATTATTAGCCAGATTTCAGATCAATAACACTAGTCCACCACACGTTCAATATTTCGTTAAACCAATTTACGCCTCCATGCACCTTTTAAATAATTTAGACAAAATAAGTGATGGGATTACAATTTTAGACAATAATTATACATATATCGTAACGAAAAATCGAAAACGAAATGCCACATTTTATTCGGCCATATTAACGCCAACTCTTATCGATCAATTTACAATCGATCGCAACGTAGTGATAAAATTAAACTTAACTAATTTTGCTAATTTAACTAATTATATTTTTATAGAACTTTTGGAAAATAATAAAACAGATCCATTTAATTTTTGGAAATCTAATTATCGCCGAACTGCATATCCGAATTATAAAAAAAGATATTTGATAAGGACACGTCAATATCCGAGAGCATTACAGAATTTAACAGGCATCACAACTAATAATATCGCTATCTTTCAATATAATGTAACAAGCCCATTTATTATGTCAATCCGAATCATAAACTCATCATTAAATTTGCCAACACGTCTCGCCGCACCTAATCATTTGATGTACACGAAAATTTATAAAAATTTCGAATTACTATTAAGCTGGCACCAAAATAAAACGAAATATATTCAAACGTATCAGATTTATTTTCGAAAAACGTTTAATTGGATATGCGTTACTTGTAATCAGCATATGCCATTTTTACATTATCAATACCAACGATACGGTGTTGGAAAAAATATTTTGGGATCATATAAAATACGTTCAATTGATTTGTTCGGTCGAAAAAGTAAATTTTCGCAAATTGTAAAAGTTTATTAAATAATTGTTTTTGTTATGAAATAAAATAAATATTTTTTGGTAAAATGTATGTTAATTTTATTTTACTCTCTCCCCACTAATTCTGGTATTCTGTTAGACATGATAAAGACACATTTGACTGGCCTTGGTTTGGTCCTGAAAGATTGTAGTAATACCCAGCAGAATGGTGAATACTTGAAAGGTAATTTTAATTAGATCAATTCAACTCGTTCAACTTAACTAAATGTTCATTTTTTTAAATTCAAATACGCTCATACCATAATACAGTTTTGTGATAACGTCAGACTTGAGCATATCATTCTGTGACAAAGTTGAGCAAAAATTTTAAATTGTAAAGGTTTTAAAAATGTTTACATTGTATCAATAATAGGAACTTTTACCATTGTTTGCGGTGTGTTGTACAACTTCTAGTACAATTTTTCTATTACCTAATGAACCAACCTAATTTCTCTTACAATAGTCATGTTTGAGAAATTGTGTGGTTAATAAATATTTTCCTAAAATAAAACTAAACAAATAAAAATTAGAAGAACACGGATTGCAAACGGTTTTTTATAGAAATTCTTCTGCTGGTTTGTTCAATGATTTTGGAATGTCAAAAACTGCTAAATAAAATATCGCCAAGTTTTGCTGGAAAATGCCAACACATCAATAAACAATTTAACAATATTCTTATAGTTTTATAAATTCAGTAAATTTAAAAATTGGATTAACTTCATTTATGAAATTCTGATCTTTGTAAATTTTATTAATTTTTCTAATTTAAAATTTAGTTTCGTTAATGGTTAGATTTCCAAAACGAAATTGGAAAATAAGACAATTTCGAATATTATAAGAATGAATATTTACTAAATTTCGAACGTGCAGACTTAAAAGTAAAAGAGGTTCTTTCTTTTCTTATATTAGATTAAAATTTGAATAAATTTAAACCTCTTCTATTTTAAGTCTTTCTATGTTCTTAATTTACTAGATAATCTTCTCAATTGTTTGAATATTATAATAATTCTAATTGATCTTGATTTAGATCTTTTTAAAATATTACTTTAAAATTTTAAATTTTCCGAACAATTAATATTAGAGGTTATATATCTTGAATTCTTTACAATATCAAAATAAATTGTGGAGGCATCCCATGATTATTTCCATAAAAATGTAAACTCATTTTTAATCATCAAAAAATATTTGTTTTTATTATAACATAAATAATAATCATATATTGAATAATATTATATTTAAACTTAAATTAATATATAATAATAATTAATTAATTATAATAAAACAAATTTCAAAAAAATACATTTTTAAATTTTTAATATATTTATATAAATGGCGTACATATATACAAAAGCAGCAAAAAAGCGTTTTTTGTTTATATATATATTTTTTTAATTTCTTTATTAATTATAGTTTTATTTAATTATTAACATTTCTTTTTCTTGTTTTGTGAATACTAAAATCATATTATATATTTATATTTTGGAAGATGTATTATTTTTATATATCAATTTCGATTATTTATTATTCAATTTATTTATTTACATAAAAATTGTTATTTTTTTCTTCCCATTTAATTATTTTGTATGAATATATACTTTTTTTTAGGTTATACTGTATGTTAATTTATCATCTATTCATTATATTTATTTAATTTACATAAATAAACTTAATAAAAAAATATATATGTAGCTATTTTAATTTTATTTAAAAATTAGAAAATAATATTAATATTGGTTTAATTATTTATTTAACGTGTAGGATTTCAAGCAACATGTTCTTAAATATATGAATTTCAACTGAACAAAATGGCCGAGTGCATATTTCTAAACGAATTTTATAATTAAAAAACCATGTGCCTTTTTGAATTTTATTTAAATAAGAAAAATTATTTCAGTCGATTATGTTGCAAATTGCATTAAATGTTGGCAAAATTTATAATGAATGTTTAATAGCAAAAAACTAATCTGTTGGCATTTCGTTTTTCTATCGCATTGATAACAGCCTTAACGTTACTATTTTTGTGTTTTTTTAGTTTATTTCACGCATTTTATAATTTTGTAAAGGCACATTAAAAATTGCCTTTAGTTAATTTTTGTAGTTCTAAATTGTGTAATTAAAAAAGCAGACGATAATACCAAAATTTATAAAGTTTTGATGAATAGGATATTATGACGAACGATTCATAAAATTATTTACAAAATAAATTTAACTAAACATTATTTAAAAAAAATACTATTTAAGTTTGGTTAAGTAAATTTGTTGTTTGCATGTCTAATTGAATTTATTTAATAATTTTAAACTATAATAACAATTAGATAATTTATTTATTTTATAATAATTATTATATTTTATATAACACACATGTTATCCCTCCGAATAGGATGATAAACTGCTACGAGTTGAACCAGTCAAATCGTTCGGTGACATATCAGGCGGCATTGGCACTATTAGATTACCACCGTATAGTGATTCCATTTCTTCTAATTGTAATGCGAATGTTTCCTCAAGACGCTAAAAATTGTTTAGAAAAAACAAATAGCACATATTAGAATTTATTGTTGTTGTTCGTTTTTAAAGTAAAAAATTATTAATTAAATGGTTATTAATTTGATTGTAAACCCTTTTAGGCATGGGTAATCGTATCTGATTTATAAATCGAATGGATTATTTATATTTTACCACTAACTTCGAAAGAGACGTATCTTTTATATCACCGACCATGAACCAATATTAAACGATCTTTTATTAAAGAAGCCATTTTAATTTAAACAATAATCCATATCCCTTTAAAAGCTATGTTCATAATATAATATTCATTCCAGCCATTCAACTCAAATTTGGATTTATTTAATATGATAATCTACGCGGAACATTTTTAAACTAATTCTATTACATTAAAAATGTCAAACAATATTTGTACAGTGAAATTCCATAGATTTTATGTCGAGCTAAATTTCAAATTGTTAACAGAATTAATTTGAATATGAAAAACATACTGAACATACAGTACAATTAAAACTGTTATTATCCTGGTTAAGTTTCGTATCGATATTTTATAATTCATTTATTGTTTTACTCATCTTACTAGGAAATTCAATAAGTTGTCAGAAATACCCAACAAAATCTAACCATTATAAGATGCGGCTAGACATACTGATACTATATAAAACATCATAAATGGTACAAATAAAGGTCTTATACAAAATGATCAAGTGATCTCCATTATTTAGTTATCCTCAATCAGGCTTTCTAATTATATTGTAGTATAGAAGTTCGAGCTACGCAGAACACAACTCAGACCGTGATCATTAACTTTAAAACAAACGAATATTGATCTAACAATCACAATCGCTATAAATAAATCTATGAAATAAAATGAGACAAATTGATTTAACATAATGTTTGCGATCAGTAAAAGTAAATTCCAAAATAATCATTTAACACTAAATTCAAATTAATAACACATTTTAAATATCATTTAAATAAATATAAATTAAAAACTATTAATAAATAATATATAAAATCCACAAACCTTTTTAATTCAAAAAATATTAAAATTGTGGCATATTTGTGTTTTAAAGAAAACTATTAACATAAATAGGAATCACAATTACAAAAAACAATAACAAAATATAAACGTAAACCAGGATTAAGCTCAAACAAAAAAAAACATTCACAAAAAATTATATACATATATAGCATATATTATACATATATGCATGTAGGATTAATAGTACAAGACATATGGAATTCAGGAGGATGGATGTACATAACGACGAGTAGTAAAGATTCTCAAGCCGCCGATGAATCTTCATCTTTAGGTGTAATTGTTGTATTATCCTTGAGCATAATTTTTTGATCGAGCGACACTCGTGGTAAAGTAAATGTCGAAAGATTGCTAACATTTAAACTGTCTGCGTAACTATTCGAACCGCGTATATCACCCCATCGGCTATACGATGTATTATGCGGCGTTGCAAAGTTAACTGTTCTATTCGATTCAGCTGCAAGTGATGACGTAGAAGAGTCGATTGAACTAATCGACGAACGAGAATCGGAATTCAACTCGATAATTTTAGAATTTTTAGCGGTAGAGTTTGAATAGTTGAGATTTATTTTTGGTTCGGAACTATTTCGTGTGTGATGTAAAGATTTTACAGAAGATGCGTTCGATAGTTGATGCGATAGTACTCGAGTTGATTTACCAAATCGATTATTCACTTGAATCAAGGCATCTTCAGACATACGACGTATTTCCACTGGTGATCCATCAGATTGTGGTATTATTTCGCCTGTTCCAACTTTCGTGTGTACCGACATTTTTTCGCTATTCTCGATCATCGCAGTATCGACAGTCATTTTATGCGATATATTCGGAGTCGTGGGTAAACTACGTGTCAAATCAGGCACCGAACCATGAATACTACCGCCGTTCACATTATTCGTAGGAAGATTAAGGAAAGTACGGGAACGGGTTAAACTACCAAGTAAGCCACCATGCATTTTTATTGGACGTGAGCTTAGTGTTATATTTTTTAGATGTGGTGGTACTACAATTTCTCCATCGAATATTCTACGATCTTCAACTGGACCATATTTTAATTCGTAATCATCCACCTGAGTTTTTAGTACGGATTCCAGTTTCTAATGGAATTTATTTTTGGCGAGCATTTTAGAATTGTATTTTTGTAAATTGTGATTTTGATTAGAAAAAAATAGAAAGAAATATATTTATTTATTAGTAAGTTACTCATGCATTATGTATTTAAATGTACTGTAATGAGATTCAATGAAATAAATATGCACCGGTTATTACCAGCATACTGATCTCAGCGAATATCGTTAATATATGAGATTACTGGTTTCTAAATTTATTTCTACCTCGATTTATTCGAGGTAGGATAATTTTAAACGAACCTGTTTTCTAGGTAATAATTTTGCCTTCCAATCTCGTATCTCACGTTGTAGCGCCTCATCACATTCACGTAATTTAGCTGTCTCATGTTCTAGTAGCGCTTTGCGTTTCTCATTTTGAAGCTGCTCCAATTCTCTGAAAAAATAGGAGTACAATTAAATAAAATCTTGTATCGTTACGACCTCTACAGTAATCAAACATACCGTATTGTACCTTCAGCCGTTGCCCGAATTTCTTCTAATTGTTTTATATGTTTTGTTTCAAACCTAAGCTGCTCTTGCATATAACGTTTCTTTTCCTGTTCTTGGAACTGCAAACAAAATGAAAAAATAAAATTTAGAAAGTTTTCTAATGACGACTAATTTTTCTAATTACCTTTTTCAATTTTTCTCGTTCCGCTTCTGGATCTAAGTTGGTTGAAATTCTTAGTGATTCTCTAAACATCATATCTCTAGCTTTACGTTCATTTCGAATACGTTTCGGTAATGCCCGCTTTTCAATAGTTTGTCTTTTAACTACTTCCTCCTCTTTCCGTTGAAGCATTCTGGAAATTATAAATATTTAGTTTTTTGTGCCAACCAAACCAATTAATCATAATCGTCGTATTGGTCACACTGTTAACGTTAAAAAAAATTAGAAATATTCATTCAGTAAAACTAGAATGGCCCGGTATAATTTTTTCTAAAATTAAAATCTTATTGCTTCAAACGAATCCCTTTAAAGCGTGTAGGCAGTAATATTTCATTTTGTAAGCAATATTGGTAGCAATTCGATATTGGTACCAGTCTGTAAGCGACCATAGTCTAACCTTAAGTAAAATATCTTAATTGCTAAAAACAATTCACTTACCGTTTCACTTGTTCAAGTTCCTTATCATGCCGCACAATCATTTGATGTCGCTGCATAAAGCAAAGCTCCTTTACATGCCGTTTCGCAAGTTGATGTTTTTCATGAATCTGCTTTTCTTCCAGTTCCCACAGCATAGCTTCACGTGTTCTCATCGCTGTTTGCTTTTGTTGCAAGAAATTCTTGTCGATCGTAGCTAAACGATCACGATGTTTCTCACTTAAACGCCGTAGTGCCACTTCATGACTCTCCGACAATTGCTGTAGAAAAGCCCGTTCTTTTTCTTCGTGCTCAATTTCCATAGCAGTTTTTCTTTTACGGAATTCATCTTTCCGCTTGTCTTTTGGTAGCAAATCAATTTCCTGTTTCAGCAATCGCAGTTCTTGTTTCAAATTATCACGGAAATGCTTTAAGTCACGTTCCTGTTCGCCTCGTATACGTTTAGATGCGGAACGCAAATCAGATTCCTGTTGTTGTTCTGTCTTTTCGACCAGTTGTCTATGTTGCCGTGCTAATGTGTCCATATCCGCCTCGTAAGTACGTTCCAATGCTATACGTTCCTGTTCAAATCGCTTTTCTTGTTGTTCGCGCGCAATTTGCTCTTTGAACTGTAACTCATCGAATTGTTTCTTTTCTTGTTTTTGTAACATTTTTAATTCGCGGAGCTCTTGTTTTCGGAGTATATGATCTTCATACATTTTGCCGTTCTCGTCATCACCATAGATAACTTTACTTGTCGTTGTAGTCACTTGTACTCCGTCAATTTCAAATTTACGCGTACGCTTTCGTGTTTTTTTACGCAAGTTCCGTAATTGTATCTCCTCTTTCGTTCGTATAGTCTGTTCGACCACTTTTCGTCGTATTATAACATCATCGTCAACGGGTTGTGTCTCGCCACGACTATCATGACTAGCGGTCGTTGCTATACTCTCAACATCGGAACGATCCAATTTATTACTTTTCTTGTGTTCATCCGATCGTATCGATCCGCTGGATTCAGTTTGTGATTTGGAATCCATCGAACCGACCGAACTATCGGGTGAAATACGGTGATGATGCTGCGGTTTGATTAATTTCTTATTATTTACAATTAAACTGACATCATCGGATTTGAAATCGGTTTCTTCGAGTTCCGGTGTCTCAGGAATTTTGGTTAAATCGCCTAGTGATTGGTTATTATGATTTACAATATTCGATGAATCTTTCACCTTTACATTTTCATCGCCAACCGTTACTACGGATACGTGAGATGTATCAAGTAATTTTGATGAATCATAATCTTCTTCGTTATTTAGATGCTCATCTTCTTCTTCGATCATATCATCAACAAAACCAGGACTAACTATAAGAACTTCACTCTCATCTAGTTTCCGTCCTTTCACAGGATCCGGCTTACTATCCGTAATTATAATCGTCCCGGAAGTTATTAATTTCGATGAATTCAATGAATTCTCTAGACTGTCCAATGACGTGTAATCATCGTCGGTGGATGATTCATTGACATGGGTCTTATTTAACTCGTTGGAGACGATAATAACTTCATTACCGCTCGTTTCAGTAATTCGAATAGAATTGTCAATTATAACAGGTGGATGTGAAGTAACCACGGTGACTTGATTCACGGCTGATGATGATGATGTGGTTGTTGTTGTATTCGACGGCGTCGATGAATTTATGGTTATGGTTGATGTATTAAATGATTTATTTGGTGTTGATGCAAATGATGCGGGAGGAGGTGGAATCTCGTTGATTGGAATAATGTTACTGTTAGATGCAGACACTACAACGTTAACTTCGTTATCATGTTGGTGTTGAAGCAGGTGCTTAGCTTCCTCTGTGGTTTGTTTTAGTGTGGATGTTGTAACGGTCACAGGCGCGACTAATACAGGCGGAGGTGGAGGGGGAATTGGAATTGGAGGAGCTTGCTCTTTTTTAGGTTTCGTTTCAGCTACATCGGTCATTGGCGCAGGGGCCGGTAATATTGCGGCTGCCACAATTACGGTTGGTTGAGGTGGAGCGTCTAATTGTTTATCAGCCTCAACAATTGGCGTAATCGGCGAACTTGATTTAGATTGAGCGGTTGTGGGTGCTACAATAACCGATGAAGTAGAAGATGTTGAAGTTTGTGTAGATAGCGGAGGTGGTGGGGCTTTACCTTTATCCTTTTTAATAATTTTACCACTCTCGTTCGAAACGTCTGATTCATTATTTGAATCATCTTTAGATGTTGGTGTTATCATTACTGTTGGTTTTTGAACATTATTTGGTGTAATTTGATCCTTCGCTTCCTTGGATGATTTTGATAAGGATGTAGGTGTATCTGGTAGTTTATCGGTATCTTGACTTTGCAACGAAGATGAGTCATCGTCCAAATCGAGAGGAGAAACCGAACTGCGGGGTTCCTGTAGAAAAAGACAACAAAAACTCATTCAACTATTTAGATATCGATTCGAATATTTATGATTTTGCATCATCGATATAATATTTTTATGACTCTAAAGTTAAACAAAAAAACCCACTAAATCACAAAATATTTGTAACTACAAAATAAAGTCAATCGAAAACAAAACTAAAACTATGTAAAAGGCCAGATTAGACACCATTCGAATAATACACATTTAAATAGAAATAGAAAAGTATAAATTAACGAAGTTAAATTTTGGCTTAAATTTTTTATACATCAAGTGTCTAGTCTGACGACTTACCAACCCTCTGATAAAGTGATCGCCGTTTAGCTTGTCGTTTTGCCTTCTAAGCAGCGTTTTAATTAGAATAGACAGTTAAGAATAGGATTTATATACTAATATAATCATAAACGTAATAAATACCTCAGTCTCTTCATCCACCTCTTCTTCCACCACGTCAGCCTTATACTCTAGTAATAAATCTTTAACAGGTTTTGAATCCAATTTACCACTAATAAATGGTAACGCTTTCAATATATCGGTCGTAGGTCGCTGTTGCGGATCCTTCACAAGTGCTTTGGCAAGAAAATCATTAAATTCCTTCGACCATTTCGATGGTTGGTCTAATTTTGGTGGTTCGCTCTTTTGAATTTTCAACAACACACGCATCGGTGACATTTCACTATTGGGCGGTTCCATTTGTGCAAATTCAATCAATGTTATACCTAGTGACCATATATCTACTTTAAAATCATAAGGATTATCACGAAATGTTTCACATAATACTAATTCGGGTGCCATCCAATACGGTGTACCAATAAACGTATCATGTTTTTGTAGCGTGTTCTTATTTTTGGCGGAGACACCAAAATCAGCTAGTTTCACGCCACCCTCCATAGTAAGTAGCACATTGCCTGCCTTTAAATCACGATGAATAACTTTATTTTTATGTAAAAAATTTAAACCTTCAATCATGTGTTTACATATATAGGCTATTTGTGGTTCACTTAAAGGTTTTTCTAATTCAACCATTATACTATCTAAGGCACCGCCGTCACAATATTCTATTAACATCTGAAAGTAAATAAAAAAAACATATGTTTAGCACATGCATTCCAGTTTACGAGTTTCGCGAACAAAACTAAATATATTTAATCCAAGTACTTGGAGAAATTCAGTTTTATTATGTAAATATGAAATCAAATAAAAATCTCTCTCAGTCTAGCAAGACCAATAGCAACATATATTGTCTTATCCGTCTTCCGGTTGATAGTTAATTAATTTGTAATCACTTAATGAGCATAGTCATACTCATAAACTTGTATTAATAATTCAATTAATAGCTATAGGAAAGAAATCCAACACGATCATAATTTTAACTATGTAGATTCTACATAAACCTTTAGAAACTTTTTCACACAACAATTAATTAATTTGAAAGTTAAGATCGAGTAATCGAAGGAAGCAGCAATTTTGATAGATTATTGTTGTAACTTACACGTTTGACTGTGGCTATTACTTTTAAACATTCAAATTTCACAGAAATTAATTGGATGTATCATTCGCTAACTCTTCATTTTTGTAGTTTTTCAACAGCAAACTGTATGTGTTTTGAGTAATTATCTTAGCACAAATTTGATAGAAGAAAGTCACTTTGTAAGTAGACTGAGAGGGATATTTATTCGATTATTTCACGTTTACATAAAAATAAAGTAAGCTAAATAAAACTTGTGGGATCTTCGTTAAATAATATCAATCTCATATACTAGAAAATTTTTTTAGTTTTAAATATTAAATCGAATAGATACTCGCAAATAAATAAATATAAATAAAGGAAAATTCAAAGACTTACCCATAATTTATCCTCTAACGAAAATGATTCATATAGTTCAACAATATTTCCATGTTTAATTTCCGATAATATATCGATTTCTACCATATGATCACTCAAATTTTCCTCATCCTCTAATGTACACATTTTAGCGGCTGCATACCGCCCAGTCTCTTTATGTTGAGCTTTATAAACTTTTCCAAATGCTCCGTCACCCAATTCTCCAACCATATCCCAATATTCGCTAACATCTGTATCCATTTTTATGTTATTGAACACACGTTTCTTTTTGGCTTCGCCACCACCGAGGTGGAACACTTTTTTCAAATTATTTAAAAACGACATTTTCACAGAAGTTTTCGTTACTTTTATAAACTTTATAAAAATTATTATTATTATTTTTAATTTGTATATTATCCAATATTAATTTATACTACATTTCTTATAAAATATAAATTAAAAAAAATAATTTTCGTATTGTTTTGGTTATCACAATTGATATGTTTGTTGTTTGTTAAAGAAATGAAGAAGATGCGCTTATTTTTTATTATTAATAATAATTAATATTTTATTTAAACTTATCGATAGTAAATAAATAAATAAAATTTCAAAAACAATTTATCGATTGATAAAATAATTAAATATTTTATTGATAAACCAAGTTTGGAGCTTATAAACTATAATTGCCATTATTTGATTTGCCTTATACAGAATTCATTATAATCACAAAAATGTTAATTAATTAATTAATTAAAAAAATAATAATTATAAACCCAAGTAGTAGCAAATAACTCTGAAAAGAAACAAAAAATATAAAAAAAATTATAATACATATATGATTTACGTAATTTTTATTTATTTTATTAAATGTAATTAATTTTTTTTTAGTTTCAGACTAATGCATATAAATTTAAATTATTAACATATATAAATATATATATAAATTATATAAATTATTAAAATTTGTTATTTGTGTGTACGCTAGATTTGTTGAAATATAATTTGCGTAAAATAAACGACATTGTACATAATAAAACACAATTGAATTTGAGTATTTAATTTATGCAATAAATAAAATAAATTCTTAAAATTATAAGTATAACACATTTCTATCAATGTATAATCAATCAACTAGATATTTATCTATGATTGTTAAGCCTAGTTATTTGCATCATGGGCCTTTGTGGCATTGAGTGCGGAATCCTCGTGGGTTCCGGCCAATTTTAATAATAATAATAAGCCTAGTTTATCCAAGTAGGTAGCATAATGGATAAACGTAACGCTGTATTTAATTAAACATAAGTACATAACATGATTTCTTGATTTACCCAAATAAATTTAAAAAAAAATCAAAATCTTTGAAATTTTTCGCCGTTATAAATGAAAAGTTTATAAATAGGGTTGTGAAAGAGAACTTATTATGTATATATACTTTCCGAGAACGAAACATACTTTCTGAAATATATTGAACAATGAATATTATGACTGAGTCATAAATTATGTATTCGACTGGCTCTATTCCTAATTTGTTACAGCCCATGATATTTTAGCTAAAGTTATATTCAATAAAATATTTTATTTGGAAAACAAATATAAATAACTTGGAAAAGAATATAATAGCTTAGTAACCATTTTTTTTAGATTTTTCATATTAGCAAAAACGGCTATCTGGCCTGCATCTACCATCTATGTATATTACGGAATTTTAGCAGATACAATTTTAGCGAACAAAAAACTTGTAAAACGAATATTTTTACGTAAATTGTGCAAGCGTTCAGCAGAGAGTGAACCGAATTATGAATTATGGTGTCCGGAATGTAACGATTTTATTATTAATAGATTTTTAAAGCCTACAACAAATTTTGACTAAGTAGTAGAATATCAATTATTGCTGTTCCAAGCGATTTCATGTATTTACGTGCTTAATTGTAAAGTAGTAATAAGAGTGAGAAAATCAATTAAGTATTCTTCTATTATTTATATTACAGAAAGTAAGAAACAAATCATCTATTTTGGCCCCCGAAAAATAAAAAAAACGGATGACAATTTTAACATATTAGCAATAATATTTTCAATATCATATACTAATGTTATGATGAATATGGACATCCGTCGTTGATTGATGTTGTAACATTTAAGTTTTGTACATATCCAATGACAAGGTCGTACAACCAAAATACAAAAAACAAACAAAAATCGAAAAATCAAAATTATTGTCTATTTCCTCATATTCACTTGGTTGTCTTGTATGTAAATACATATATTGTGTATTATACGCACGATAATTTTTAAAAAGAAACCCTCACTAAACCTATATACATATTAACATTATAGTTAAAGATATTCTACTATATTTGTTTCTATAAGACGATAACAATAATTAACACGAATCAATTCGATACACTCTACACATACAGCACATTAAAAATACTTCTTAGTTTTATATTTGTAATATAGCCATAAATGCAATTTTCTTATAAATTGTGTATATATGTGCACGAGTACAAATATGCTGTTACATGTAATTTACTTCTCTCTGCAATAAGTATGTACATATATACATAATCATAATAAGTGTAATGTAGGTTATGTTTCGATTGTTGTTACATTTTTTTGTTTCACGGTTAAAGAAATTGTTTTATAAATGAATTACATTTCAATTCTAATTTAGAAAATGGAAGAAAAACTTCAATACTTACTAAGTTATTATGGATTGATTTATATATTTGAAAATATATAAAATATGTATATGTATGTATTTTTAAAATATTTCCGGTATAATAGACGCGTATGAAAATTTGTATAAATTTCATGCAGTCACTCATTGTACATCCAAAAACTATACAGATTATGTATTTAGATCTCGCAATATATTTTTAATAAGTTACACAATTTATACATATAGTATGCTGCGGTCGGCAAGTATAAACCGTTTTAAGTGCGATTTTGTTTATTGGTCTAATCTAATAAAAGAGCATTATTAATAATTCTTGTAGTTAAAAATAATTAAGTATGGGTTTGCTATTTTTGGGTGTGAAATATCATTTTATTCTTTCATAATGAAATCAGGATAATAAATAAAATGGGATCAGATGAATGGAAATTTAAATTTTCCAAACGAATGTTAAAATAGAGACGTCATCAAGAAACGGGCTAATTTATTTATAGAATCTACAAGATTGTTACTAAAATATAATTATCATTATCACAAATTCGATCGACTTCTGATCCGGATAGTTAAAGTTAAACACTTACGCCATCAACCAGTGTTAAAAATTTCATTTTCTTCGTATTTTGATTAATTTACTTCATTATTTCATATCAGCATAAATGAATCAGTCACACAATGAATTGTATACTGACATACATACGTTCAAATAAACCAAAACCAGACAAAACCCACCAACACAGAACGAAACAAAATAAAAAATACAAAAAGATTTATTCAACTTAATTATCACCTTTATGGTTTTAAATTATTTTGATATCATCATCATCGCACCGCGCAATTCACCATCGGCTACCATACACACAATCTCATTAGATCATAGTTGATGCGTCAGAACGCAGGAGTCATAAAGAGAGAAAACTATATCACAAATGTTCAAATATATTTTTCAACAAGACTTTTCTTTAATTAAAAATTCATAAATTTATTCTTTGTTTTAAAAAATAAATTTTATATTACATATTTTTTTATTTAGCTTCTTGCATATATATACATAATTAAATTCCGGTGCTGAAGTTCTTCGCTATATAACATAATGCAGCTGTTTGCATTAATAACAATTTTGTCTTAAATAAGAACCATAACATTTATTATACATATTTAACCCTTAATTTAAGCAAAATTTCAGTAAATCAATTAATCTGTTAAATCAGTCAGTAAATCAATGTATCCGTTCGATCCAGGCGCTTCCTAGTTAAAATTGTCGATCCAAACATGCATGCTTGTGAAGAATTAAATATTTTAGCAGCTTTCAGCTCAGGTAATAAATATTAGTTTAGATTTCGGTCGATAATCAAAATAATAAATTCCACTAGTGCACGAGATTGGCCAACCTGTTGTAATTTGTGTAAATTCCCTACTGAAATTGACCAGCCACAAGATAAAGATTCTATATCTGAGAAAAACAGAACGAAGTCTGTACTGCCAACACAAGATAGTGACTGATAACGTTAAGAGAAATGACGTACTTTGCGATCACGAACATTATTTTATATTTTGAAGTTATAAATTTGTAATAAATTTTGTATAAAATTACTTGTAAAATTACAAATACGTGGTTCACATATTTGGCTATACATATTATATTCACATACTGATCACGTTTCAGTTATAAAATTCAAGCAATTAAACGATATAAATTCCATAAATTCTTATCAACTTAAACATGCGCCAATTCCACTATCAATTACAACAATAGAGTAACCAAAAAAATATTCACATACTCATACATTTTAGATTTAGATCGAATTGTACGTATCATGCCAATTAATATTTATAAAAAAATAAACCGCGATAAACTAAAATCAAAACCTATTTTTTATATGTTTTATAAAAAAAATATACTAAATTTTGGCTTCCAAGATACATTAAAGTTTTGCGTCAAAATCACTTGTTAGCTTGTTTACATAACATAACATCAAAAGTAATTAAGTGTAACATTAAATCGAAATGTATGTATATACATGTATATTGTTGACGTTTGAACTTTTAAACTATTCATAGGCTCGAATGATGTTTATGAATTTTATACTGTATAATGCTATATTATGTTAAAATATACTGTAATGGTATATGAAGAGTTATATCATTTTGCGATAGAACGGGATATGTTTTATGCGGATTAGATATAGAATAATAGAATATTATCATGTTGTAGATTTTGGAATACAAATTTGTCTACGAGTTTTACACAAACAGTCATCTTTCGGAATTTAATTAAAAAGTTTAATGAAATATTTAATTAATTGTATATGGCGTAAAATACTACAATTGATTTTATTTTTATAAATAAAATTGTTTAACATTCTTAAGTGATTCATAAATGCTGATCGCCATTAAATTGGAAATTTTCTACCTAATCCACTATAGAGTAAGCGTCAATGGCCCAAATAACAAATTTATGCAATTTTTAAATGAAAATGCCCGCATTATTCTGTGATTTCTAATTATAAGTGTTTCTTATTTTAATAAAAAATTTCAAATATACAACGACTGCACAATTAAAATTTCATATATTAAAATAAAATTTGCTTTTTTACAACGTTGATCATATCGGGTATCGGGTTTGAAGTCAGAATAAATTACTTATTATTTGAAACTTTTAAAAAATTTCTTAATAAGTTAATTCAGTAATATTTAAGAGTTAGATCTGATCAAATTACGAAATTTCATATAATTACATAAGCTAATAAAACCGAAAATTCTGTAAATATTTATTCTTCATACCTTTAGATAAAAAAAAACTAGAATTGAATAAAATTTCAAAATTTGATACAAAATCAAGATCAGAAATTTTAAAGTTTGAAATAGACAGAAGCTTTTTAATTATTATTAAAAGCTCCGAATTTGATAATATTCTAAAGTAAGAAAGTGTCACAAATATCAGATTTTGATAAAATTCGAAAAACAATTTTCATAATTTTGTAAAAAATAAAATGCAAAACACATATCAAAATTAGTTCGAAAACTGGGAATTTGATGAATTCAAAATGCAAGAAACTTTATAATTTAAATTTTTGATATAACTATGTACATATAAGAAAAATATTCAGAATTCGAGAAACTTATAAGAATTATCTTATATATGTATATATAACAATTTATAGATGTTAGGTAACAAATATTAATCATTATTAAGTATTTAAAATAAATAATTTGAATAACAACATTTTTTAGATAGAAATCTAATATTTAAATTATAATTAGCGGTTGTTAATAAAAAAATATTTTATGAAATTCTAGACCAGAAAAAGAAATTTGAAATTTCACAATATTAATTATTATATGTATTAAGAACAGAAGGATTTGAAAGCCAGACCTGATGATAAATTAGATTTAATATATTTAAAATATTCACCATACCATTTCTTAATTACCTATTATAAAATGCATCAGAAAATCAAATCATTAGATTTAAAAAATCATCTAGGATTACAAAATAAATTTATTTCACCCCTCAATCCGTTAAACAGAGCGATCAAGAAAACAAGCCAATCTTATAAACAATAATAACCCATCGACCATATAATTACTTGATTGTAATAGATACAAACAATTTAACATCCGTAATTATTTTATTATACACCAGCTATTATTTTATCGCTTCAACAAAATTGAAAGTGCCCATCAACAATTAATTCAACCTCAAAAAATATTTCATCAAAATAAAATACTTCACCAGTAGGTCATTCAATGAAGACGGTTAAAAATGTTAATAAAATCAAAAGTTTTTTTTTGGTTTTAAATTTTTTATTTCTTTTACGTATAAGAATGATTTTATATTTCTTTTAAGTATACCAAATAATTTGCATTCTTATAGTCTATTTTAGTTAAATTTTGAATTCTTTAAGAATAATAAATAAATAAATAATTAATTTTCTAATGAATGTTGTTATTACTGTATCAATACATATGTATCTACAATTAAAATTTTGTAAGAACTGTATAAATTAGATTGGTTGAAATCGAGGATTTTAATCGCAATGCGTTTACTAGACAAAATGGCGATTTCTGAACATAGGTGATTAATTTTTTTAAACCGGTGTATACTAACAAAACAAAACGCCTATTACATAAGCATTTATTTAATTATAATTATTTTAATTGATTGCATTTTCAACTAAAAGTATTAATATTAAAGTGGTGTGCGAGCAAAGTGATTAATTATACAAGATTACTATGTTAATTTATTTGTGATTTGTTAAATATTATTGGTGAATTTAATCCACACACAGACCCACTTGATTAAATCAGTTAAAATATCAACTTTATATATTATGTGGAAAATACAATAATCTAACATTCTTTATTGACATAGATAATAATCTACTACAAACACTTAAACATAATATCACGATTATCACAAACGCCTAAGTACATATCACCGTCGTTGTATAGTAATATAAGTTATACAAACAAAACTCCAAACAAAAATAAAGAATTTTTTCGAATTTTTATACCTATTTCCATATAATATGTATATAGTATATACACAATTTGTATTTGAATATGAATAAATAGATTACTTACGATTCAGTCATGTATAAATATGGTAAGCAGTAAGAGACTATGGGCCAAATTTATAAATTGCTATTATACGCCTTTAACGTTGATAAACGTTTAGTGCGCCGGTAACAAAATAATTAGAATCAGGTGGAGCAAAACAGTTACAATTTCCCGGTATGTGACAATTGGCAGAGGAAATCATGTGTCAACTTTACATAAATAATATATTAAATGAAAGTTGAGATACATAGCATCAAATCGATATGTATGTATGTCTCAATTCGCATATTATTATTCATCCGTGGAAACATATTTAATTGTATTGTTTGTACACGAATGAGACTAATTATTGAAATATGTATGCACATAAATGATAAAATACATAAACTATACGAGTATAAATAACGTAATAAGTGTATAGTATTTATATAAATAAGTAGTTTCTAATAAATAGATGAATTGATTTTTCCTGTCGAACAATAACAACTTACAAAATTTCGATTACATCATTTCGTAAGTATGTAAAAAAAATCATGTTCAATTTCAACTATAGGTTTCCCTCGCAATCGCGATATATGGTTCAACAGAATTATCTACTATGTACGTACATATATAAATAAATGAAAAAAAAATAACGAATATAAGATTATGGTTTCATAAGGTTTCATCTGCAGTTAAATTTCTTACTGTATATGACTCAGATTTATTATCGATTCGATTATTTGTCACACCAGAAACGATTAAATAATCAATACTTTATAGGAATAATAAAAATGCGTACTTATGTATGTTAAATCAATATTTAACATATTTAGGCCAATGTTTCCCGTGATTAAAATACAAAAAAATTAAAATAACATTTAAAATGAATAATTAGAGGTCAGCTGATTCCTTAGAGTTTAGCAATCTGGAGGATCATCACAAAAATTGCGACCGTTTTGCAAGGTAAACTAGAATAATCTACAATCAGTTGCAAGATTGAAAATCGCTGTTATTTCTGAAATGGAAAACTTAAATTTGTTGAAGAAATATTAGGTAGTGTGAGGAATAATAATTTTAATAAAGGAACACTCACAAATTTGTAATGATTCTGTATCTAATTGTCATCAATATGTCCGTCTCAGGCTAAATAGGTAATTAACCCGAGACGAACTCCTACTGTTTATTTCATCTAACCAAAGTCAGCCGATTCGTTCCTATAATTATATTTCTAACTAATGAAACATTATGATAGTAGAATAAATTCTACTAATAATTTTATTGATACACGACGCTACATGCACATAATTTTTAACATATGTAATTCCACGAATTTCTAAGAAATTTTTTTTTTTCTAAATAAGTAGTTTCGAGTTTCTCACGTTGACATTAAATTCCGGATTATAGAATAAATCAAAAACACATCAGCGGTATATAAATGATAGTTGGTAGACGCACAGTCTATAGAGATTAAGACAAATGGATTTTTTCTCAGCAAAATATCCTCGTTCAAATTTAAATCTATAAAATGTAATTACCCAATTTACATACAAAGCAATTAAGTCATCTAGTATTTTCTTAAAATGCAAACCAATTAGAAAAGAAATATCTTTATATTCATTTGAAATTGAGGTCATGATCGCGATCGGAACATTCAATACAACACATTATTCATTATTATTGTTATAATCCATAAATCTAAGCACTTGTTCTCTACTATATAGTAAAGCTTAGTTTCAAAATATGCAAATTATTTTTTTATATTATTTTAATTCATTCACATCAAACGTAAAATAAAAATCATATAAGCAAATAAAAATACCATCGCAGTATGAATCGCGCAAATAAAGGTGAGTCAATATAGCGATATAAGATGATGATGATGATGAACACATCTTATTTTTATTTATTTTGAGCAGTGCTCAAACTTCTGACAAAACACAAATAAAGATATACAACTTTGTGTTATCGCAGCACACACAAACAATTCTGTTTTATCAGTAACAGGTTTAAAAATCTAAATCATTTTTGTGTTTGTTATCTATGTACATATTTCTATTTAACTGATATTATATTTAATTTTGTACAGAAAATCACTTAAGTTTAATGTCTCACATTTCTTATTGTGTAAGTTTAATGTGGCAGGGAAAATATGTTGATTGATATGTTAGTTTATGCGAGAAATTTAAAATCAGACACAACAAATAAAGTATGCAATAATAAATCAAATTTAGCACATAAAAACAGACTATAAATTAAAATTTCAACATATTTATGTAATTACATATTACATTTGCTAGTTCTCAATGGTTTTAATCATAGAATAAATTGATTTCAATAATAAGACATGAATATTCAAAAACAAAATGATAAAAAAGGAAATTCAATTCAATGGCGCCCGTGAAAATGTTTCTTCTTGCCTTCTTTCTGGTCACAATTAAATGAACAACTTCAGGTGACGGTGTTAACAAGAACATACAGTGTACAGCTTATATTTTTCTTACAGCGAGAGTCACAATCACAATAAACTTCGTTAGAAAACATTTTCCATATAGTTTATATAATATCGAACAGTGGTTTGAGATGGTTCCTAAAATCACCAGATTAACACCAGACGTATTTTTGACGTACGTGGATTGGTAATTCAATTATTTCTATACTGTCTTTGGGCTAAAAATTCCGACTCACAGTTTCGTTCATGAAAATAAATTCGCGAACAATATTCGAAAATCAATATGTTAGCTAAAATTTATTTTCGAGCAGTAATGATGATATAATACTATGTAGTGCGGCTATTATAATAAAGCAAATAGCTTTTAAAAAAACTTAAATGAAGGTGGTGGGTTACATTAAACAAATTAAAAAATGGATAGAGGACGGAAGCGGCTTTACAAAATTTTTATTTATCAAATACTTAATGATAACCAGACTATCATTTAAATAAACGATAGTAATAGCAAGAAATCCAAATAAGTTCAATTTTTATAGTGAAATCACAAAAAATAGTGATATCGCACGTGATATAATTTAAATAAATATCATCATCAATATAGGTATGTAATTGAATTATAAAATAAATAAAGTAAAATTTAACCAACACTACCTTTCTAAAAATTGGAAATTTGTCAAATTCAATAAAAATCAAGAAAAATGAAATTATGTTGTACTTATATATGTACATAACATATACATATGTACATACTTTTATGTGCTAAAAATACCAGCAGTTAATTTTTATTTCAGTCTCATCTTATTTATGTTTGATTTGAAATTAGATTTTCTTTTTACTGTGCCATATGACAAGATGAATGATGATGATGATGATGATACACGAGATACTTATACTAAATGGAAGTGGATTGGTACTTTGGTAGGATATTTCTACATCTACTAATATATTGTATAGTTTCCATTTAACCTTTTAAACTTGATATTATTTATTGTTGTTTAGCTGAAGGTTATCAATAATTATACATAGTAATTTTATGTAGGATTATTAGTAAATGCAAATTTTTTTTATTAGTTTTGCTATTTAATCAACTAGATATGAGAAATTTGTATGTTCACTGAATAGTGAATACATTAGAATATGGAATTAGTTTTGTTAGTGTTGTATAAAACTTAAGTTACATAGAATCATTTAACTATTAACTGTAACATGAATACGACCTTGAACTGCCCTTAAATAGGATATGAAAATAAAACTTTTACTTTTAAAACAGCGCGCGATTTAAAAAACATCTAACTAAGTACATATGTATTTATAGTTAACATAAGTACAGCAAAAATCGCAGTGACATTTCAATTTTCTTTTTAATTTCTCTTTTTATTTTCTTATAGTTTATGATAATAATTATAATTATTTTGTAGTTTTAAAAGTAAATAAAACATGAATAGAATATGAAATATACTACTTAATACATTTCACTTTGAAATAAAAAAAATCATCGAATTTACTCTGCTAGTTATGACTTGTCTTCTCTTGACTATGTTTTATATGTACATATATGTATATTTAAAATTATAGATATAATCAGGGATGGATACTTTATTAACTAATCTTTGATATGTTTTATGACACGTTAGAATTTAATAATATAGCTTTCAATTTCGTTTTGGTTCACAGCCTTCGTATATTGTCTATAAAGTTTTTACATTAACGATGTCACACAAGTGCCTTTACATAAAAAAAACTGGTTATTTTATCAATATATTATAAAGATATACATTGTTTATTTTATATTACGCTAGCCCAGGGTTTAACAGTAAATACATGAAATTTGAGAATACATACTTACTTAAATTATCCCAAAAATTATACATAAGTAAATAACAGGTTTATAACTATTTTTATAACTACATACATAGTTTCGATGCTAAAAATGATATTGATTTCAGTCTATAATATAAGCATTATTATAAATCACGATTGAATTAGAAGTGCGCCATGTTCGTGATTAGCCAAAATTATTTAAAAATAAAAGTTCACATGAGTCTGGTACGATTTTTAAAGATTTTTGCCACAAAGGTCATAAAACCATCCAAATTCTATAATACTCAATCGATGAACTGTTCATTAATAGTGACATATTTTAGTATCATATTTAACGAAATAATACCTACTTATAAACATTTTTAATGCACTGGTTAATTAATAAGGAGATGCCCCGTTGAATAACCTATTATTAAATTCGTAGCATAATCGTCATTTTTCAAGTACGAATTTGAAAACTAGCGAAAGATAAGGACTGATTATATTGAAAAGCAAAACAATAAAATTATGGTTCCCACTTTAGAAACTGATTGCATGAAATGATACATATAATTTTCAGACTGCTAAACACTGGGCACATACTTACATATATACATAGATTATTAATTGATATACCAAAGGATTTAAATTTAACTACTTAATCATTAGATTTATATGAAAACAATAATCCTTTCATCCGAATCTACATTATTCTTATCATTAATTCCGTGAGTAGTTTTAACATTTTCCTTTTGTTTAATACAGAATATTTAAAGCCCTTCATGAATTACGCGGTATCTATATTCAGTATAAGCACTCATTTTTATTAATCTTTATATTCTACATGTGTAATATACGAAAGCATAGTAAATTTAAGGCCGAAGTATATTCTTAACTAAAAAACTTAATTAGTGATCAATTTTGGGGATCCTTTATATACATATTAAAATACTTAAGTACAATTCCGAGAAATTGTATTATATTCCCAAAAACCCAACAGGTTTTCGCCCAAAAGGTCATTCATGAGATACTGTGGCTAGTATATTCTGTAGTGTACTACAGCAAAGTGTAGTGATAATCGACATGACAACATACAATTTACCCTGAACTAAATACCCAAAATTAGAAAATTTATTGATACATAAGTAATATGAATTTCCAAAATAAGATTTTAAAAGGATGTCACAAATGTTTAATTTTATTTAAAAAGAATTCACAAAAATGACCTTTCAATCCATTTTTATTTCAAAATAAACAACCAACTAAAACTAAAAACTCAAAGATGGCTGTCCTTGATTTTCAAAAAGCAAAAATATTATATCATATGCACACAAAATATATATTATGCTAATATAATTTTGATTTTCTAAAACCGTAAAAAAATTATGTGTAATAATTAAATTACATTAATTAATTGATTTATGTATGTATATAGAAATTAGAACCAACCAAAAAAAAATTAGAAGCATAGGTAGACGTCATATTTGTTTTCGTTTGCATTTCATTCATTCAACATCCCATGAAAAACAGGTGACACACAAAAAATACTTATAATGTACTTACAGATTTTAAATACTCAGAAAGTAAATATACGGCGCCCCAATTTGTATCCACAATAAATTACTGGTTATTAAAGGCACTACAAATTATATAAATTATTTGATCACTAAACAACCATTTTACATTTTTATTTTAATGAAATTTTCATTTTTCTTCGTTCCATTAACTCTACACACTGCCCTTATTGTGAATTCGTCGTCTATAGCGGGGAGCAATGGAATTTTTATTTTATTTTTACTAAATACACTCGCAATTTACACAACGCATAATTCACATTTTAACTATCGGAATCACTATTTAGCATACACGAAACGAATTTTTATTATTTTATTATCACTTGAAAATAGTTTTTTTATTTTTTTTAAAATTTATTTCAATGAAAATAACACGAAATTTGCTTAGATTTTTTATTAAACCACCACCACGCCTGGATATGACGTCACAAGTATGTGAAAGTTTGTATTTTCGTTCAATAAAAGAAGTAAAATATTCGACGAACAATATGTCGGTTATTTTTTTTGACGAATGTAGTTTTGTTGCATGTTAGCATAATATTTTAATTAAAGATTTATCATATTAAATAATTGAAAATTATTATTATTTTACAGTTTAAACTTATAAAACTACTTATATACATAAATTAATTAACCGAAACGTCAAAAACTTAACTACTGTCGTCGGATTTTTTCAATCAGCTGTACACTATCTTGACAGATTGAATAATCATCCACACAGTACACACCATCACAGAAATCAAAATGTCAAATAAGACTCGAGATGTTGTGAAAATAATTTTCCAAAATTTTTGGAAGTCACTTCAACCACGGCAAATTAATGGTACATTGATAGGACAAGATTATTTTGGTAATAAATTCTATGAAATACCAGCTAATCCTAAAATAGGAAAACGTAAAGCGTCTCGATGGTTTGAACCGCCAGATAAGGAGGATTTTGAACAGGAAATAACAGCCGAATGGGAAGCGTGGTTGAGAGGCCGAAGGTATTTATTAAAGAATATACATATTTATTTTTATAAGAAGCGCATTTCTAGAAGCAATCGACCAAGACATGTATATATTTAAGGCCTTGTGAATAATTATATTCCATATCGTTGGAAATTTGGAATAGAGCTTTAAACAATGTTGAGTATCAAGGTTTTTGACGTGCCCAGTAACATCAATATTGTGTCTTATGTTTGATTTGAATAGACCTATTGGACATGTTCTATTTATAAAATAATATTTCAATCTCTATTATATTCTACTAGAAGGTAGGATATAAATTCGCGCTGTTCTATTTGATGATTGATCTAAGTTCACCGGAATGATGATTCTGATATTCATAATAGTAATTCAACAAAGTGAATTTACCGTGCCATCAATTTCACAAAAAACTAAAACACACTTTTTGTTTGATGATTACCTAACTTCCAAGTTTATTCAATGTATGCACGATATTCTATGAATTTTCTTTTCAGTAGTAGAGGTTGCTCCGGTACATATCTCAGTAACTAAATTATCACTTAATTTAAAATGATTCCTCACCAATTTCAATTTTCTTCTCGATTTCAGAATCGAACCGCCAACCGAAGAGGAACTTGTTAAAAATTACACTATCATGCAAATGAAGAAGAAAAATGCAAAACTTTTAAACGCAGAGTTCGCCAAAACAAAAGATGCTGCCGAAGTTCCTAAAGAGGAAAAAGGATTTAGCACATTTCCGAAATACGACGAGTATGAATTGATGGCTGGACACAAAAAGAAAAAACCGGATTAGGATTTTTTTTCATTTGAATTTTTATTTAGTTACTCTTTTTTGTTGATTTTTAAACTTGTGTTGTGATTTTTGTTCTTAGGAGACATTTAAACTTAAAAAAGAAAAGAAATAAAAATTAAATTAAATTAGAAAAAAAAGTTTTGTGTCTATGTGAACATAACTCAATTTGTACAAAAAGGAAAATCAAAAGAAAATAATAAAGAAAATATTTTTAAAGACAAATACAATATTCAACCGCTCAGGTCTCCATGATCGAATAGAGCTTGGTCATAGAGTTCGGCTTTTACCAATCGGCCGCCAAAATAACGATCATTAAGCACGCTCCGTGCTTTTTCAGCCTCGTTCGATGCTGAAAATTCAACAAAAATCTTTATTATAATATCTGAATCATCATCATCATCACTGTCGGTTTGTTTCTCCTTGTAAATTATAACGCGTTCGACCACGCCAAATTTGCTGCACTCATCTTGAATTTCTTCTTGTAGTGTTTCATCCACATCTTCGGGCCCGACCATGTTTCGCAGAATTACAACTTTACTATCGGATGGTCGCATCAATCTTTGCATTACTAAATGACGTGCACTCTGTCCTTTGATCGACATACTCTCCTGTTGTTGTAATGTTTGTGGCTCACCTTCTTCGAGTAATTTCTTTTGTAACTCTTCCTGTTGTTTCTCTTGCACCTTTTTGAATATATCCTCGGCACTGTGTACCGCAGCAGCTGTTGTACTTGCATTTGGTGTTGTGGTAATGATTTGTTGTACATTCGATAGTACGGGCATTGTTACTGGAGCAGCTGGTTGAACTTGAAGCACTTGTCCCAAAACTGGAGTTACTACCTGTGGAGGCTTCTAATTTTAATATTGAAGGAACAGCCCTTTGCAGGAAAATAATTCAAAAGCAAAAAAAAAATGTTAAAACAATTAAAAAGAAATACTTGTGGTATAGCGATTCCTGGTGGTGGTATGATCGAGGTGACGGCTGGTGCTGGCATGCTGGTCACTATTCCTGAGATCGATGGTAATACAGATGGTGCGGGTAAACCTAGAGTTGGGGTTGCAGCTGACAATCCGAGTACGGCATTTGTTGCAACAGCATCCATTGCTTGTATTTTTGCTGTGGCTGCTGCAGCTGCTACAGCCGCTGCAGTTGGCATTGATGAATTTACTGATGGACCCATTAAAGCATTTGGCGGAGTAATTGATCGGCCAACCCTAATACACAAAATTTATATAAAAACTCGCCAATTACACATGTCTATTGATTACTTACCGTAATAACTGTCCACCCAAATCGAACAAGTTCATACTGGCAATTGCCTCATCGGCACCAACTTTCGTGGCATATTCTATGAATCCATAACCCTTATGAGTATGCAGAGAGCTACCTTGCGACAATCGACAGTGCAGTATTGGCCCAAATGCCTCGAATACACTTTTTATATCTTCTTCCGTTAAATCTGGATGAATCGATGCAATATAGATTCGATTGTAATTTTTGGCTTCTTCTTGAATTTCATCGATCACTTGTTGCGCTTGCGGCATATTACTTGGTCGACCCACTTTTATATTCCGCCCACCCAACATTGCCCCATTCATTTGTTCCAACGCTAGTTGGGCTCCCTCGGGTATTTCATATTCTACGAATGCGAATCCCTTGTGTTTCTGTGTAACTGGATCCCATGACATGTTTATGGATTTTATAGGACCAAATGGTAAAAATGCTGCACGAATTGTTTCCTCTTTTAATTCAAAGGAAATACTGCCGACATAGACCCTATGATTTTTGAAAGACATTAGATTTAATAGTTTAAACTTTGGTAATAAAATTTGGTAAATAGAAATTTGGAGATTCGATCAGATCTTATCAGCTATAAAGATTAAGCATCACGTTGAGCAGAATTCAACCGATTTATTACTTAGAAACCAGGAACTCAACACTCGAATCAGAATTTATCTTATGTTACATCAGTTCGAATGGATTTGTTGCAAAATGACATGGATGCATACCTGCACATAAGCGCCAAAGCCTGCTGCCGTTGAACTTGAGTCCTCTGACTTGCCAATTGCTGTAACAAAAAACATTGGTTAATAGACATCAAATATTCTTCCACATAATTTGTACGACTCAATTTATACCAGAAAACTCACCTGTTGCTGATGGGCCAATGTCTGCTTCATCAAAACCATTTTAATGCTTTGTTCCATTGCATATTTTTTGGCCCGTGTCACCGTCTCATGTTGTTCCGACGATAGACGTGGTAAAGTTCCGCCCAATATGCCCAATAACGCAGATCGAGCACCTTGACCAAATTTAACTTCACCCGTCTGTTTTAAATCATAAACTGGAGTTGAATTAAATGGTATCTTCGGCTGCCATGAGCCTAAAAATATTTTTCATTTTTAATACAAAAAAAAAAAAAAGAAAAGAAAGAAAAAGAAAAAACTAAAAGTAAAAAAAAAATTATTCTTGTTCAAACGGAAACAATAATAATTCTGGTATGATGCGCGGTTTTTTGGTTGTTTTTCTGGCGCATTTATTTTGCTGGAACATCACAAAATGATACGGGAAGCGTGCGATGGACGACGAAGTAGGTTTGGTTTATAGTTTTTGTCTAGATTTAGTATTTACTTTAATTATTTTTTTCTATCTACAGCTGGAACTTTTATGAAGTTCTGAAAGTAAGAAAACTGTCTTCTGCAGACAAAAAAAAACAACAAAATAGAAAAATAAAGAAAATTTATATTAATTAGACATTAATTTTTCACTTTGTAACTTATATTTTATCGTTTTTGGAAGAATTTTTAATTGTTACCTACCCCATTTGCGTGTGTGTTATTTGAAATCTATCCGCGAAATAAATGTTTAATGACAATTGTACCTTGATTTCAAATAATGATTCGCATTTAGTTGATAGAATGAGATATTTGAGATCAATGTGTTTGGTAAGTTCTAGTCTGAAATTTGAAAAACAGTGGAAAACAATTCTCTAGCGAAGTTACTTTGGGGTTGCCTAGGCAAACAATTCTAAAAATTCTAATTGCTAACTAGGTTAAATGAACGAATATGGACAGTAAATGTGAATATATAATAAAATTGATTATTGCATCAATTAATGAATGAATCTTCAATTTAATTTGTAAAGAATAAATTACAATATATATGTTTAATTCATAGCCTGATATATGATTTATAATTTTGAGTAATCATAATTATAAACAAAACATTAAGAATAATGACATTGAATTATAACATATTGAGCAAATATTACCACCCAATATTTAAATTAATTATACATTATTAATATAACACTATTTCTTCAAACAACCTAAAATTACTACATCATTTGGCCTTGTTCGATTATGGTAAAGTAATGGAATATTCGCTTGATCTAATTGAGTTACAAGTCAGATAATTAAGCTACTGAAATAATTAGGTGTTCGATTGCTACTATTCATTTCTTTGCAATTGAAATAATTGTAATTATATGTTGTATTTTTTTATTAATTATTAATTAATAATAAAAACTAAAACTGTTTTATAAAACGAAACACGTGAAATAAACAAATGACAAAACATAACATATTTGATTAACCCTGCGAGCAAAATTCTTCTTCAGATAATACAATAGCTCAATATTTTTTTTATCTGCAGAGTTTCAACAAACCCGCCTACAATAAGCATATAAAATAAATTTAATAAGTAAATTGAAATATTGGGTTTGTGGCAACTTTTTTATTTTTTGTCTTTAATTTTTGTTCATTCGAATTTACTTGAAAGTTGAATTGCACAATTATGAGAAAATGTTATTTTATCAAAACTATCTATAACTATTATAGGCGCTTTAATTATTGTCTAGATCATTATTATTCTTTATAGGCTTTAGTTTCATTAATTTCAAAATCATTTTCAGATAATAGTTAGAAAATATAAACAGATAACACAAGAGTGTTTAATTTAAAAAAATTGATAGATAATTGTTTATAAATATGAATACATAATATGTATACATATGTAGAATCGAATATTGCAACAAATGAAAGCTTAGAAAAAGAAAACTTACCTAATATGTATAATTATAACTAAAGTAGATTACATTTATCGTTGAATTACATAAAATATTAATTGTTAACCAATAACACGCCAATAAAAGAAATAACGTTGGAAATATCCTAGGGATAAATATTTTCAAACTGTACTATAACATTTTTGAGATATGTATACATAGATAGCCTTATTAAGTTGAAACAAACATACACATTTATCCAGTTATTTTACGTTAAACATAAAATTGTATTCAGATAATTAATCAAAATTATCAGCATAATAATGAGCACTAAATTGTAAAGAAAACTTTAGCATGATATGGATAAATATGTATAGTGTATATGTATTAGGAAATTTAACTGAGATCAAATCTAAAGGTCTAAAGGAGGCAAGATGCCTTTCAAACAATAACGGTAAGCAGAAATATGGTAATCATGAATATGTAATATTTAGCACTTCGAACACCGCCAAACACATCAACCCTGATTATAAAAAAATGATCACTCATTCCACCAACAATTTCTTTTAAAATAAATAACAAACACAAATAAAAATTAACTTATTTTGTAATAAATAGTAATAATAATAAAAATAAACAAATATATACTGTATATAATTGTATATACATATATATTTCACTTGTGTGATTTTTGTCGATGATTGATTGATTTGTTTTGTGGTGTAGTGGATGGAGCAAAGCAATTAGTATACATAAACATTTTTGGTTGTATTTTTAGACGAACAAACCCACTTTATGTCATCTCATATAATATACGCAAGGAAATTATTATAAGAAAAATTATATATATTTTTTAGACATTTTTCTACCTCTGAAATGACAAACAAGAAAAAAAACCCACAGACACCATATTATACAACAAAAAAAATAATGTGGTGATTGATAAAAAAATCAGGATGCGCGTATCAAACTAAATGCGATGACACAATTTTACATACCTATGTATAAACAATGGATGAAGTCAAATTTCAGAAGAATATATCCACGATATGCACGCATCTCCTGATTATTTTATCAGTCGCACACACAAAACATATATAATATATATAAATAATAAAAAATATATTTTGTATAACAAAATTTGAAAACTGATAAGATTTCTAAAAAGAAAAACAAAAAAAAAAAAGAAAAATTCTTCTTGATTATCTTGATAACAAATTTGATTTGATTTTTTGTTTTAAAAGAGATTCACCTCAAAAGAAATTATATATTTTTTGTGACCTGCTGCATATTTTAATTTTATTTAATTTTTAAATTATTTAATAAATTGAAAGAGAGATAATCAATTTTTTATCATCTTTGGTTTTCTGCAAAATTCTCAAGCAGAACAAAAACCGCGAAATTAGTTTTTGAAAAAAAAAGAAAAAACAAAAAGAAAAAATATATGTAAAATACTTATTTAATAATATACTTTAATTTATTAAAATAATTAATAATTATTATTATGAATATTTGTAAAAGTGAAAATAAAACTAAAAATCGCTTTATTTGTAAATTTATATAATATAATGTAAAATATTTTTATTCCGTTCGATGTGAAGTTTTCAACAAATCGATAGCTACTAGAGTATCAACATTTAGGGGCATTGAGGACCCATGGCCTTTTTTATTTTAACTATATCGGAGATAAAAAACCTTTTGCGTTTCTCAAGTATGGATTTTTCCAACTGAAAATTGTATAAAGTAATAAATTTTGATAGTTTAAAATGGAGGAAATAGTAATGGTAAATTAAATTAATTCATATCTAATGAAAATGTATCTCCCTAATGTGATTTCTTCGATATAACAAAAAAGACGCCACGAAATAAACATATCACAAAGAAAACTTTATTTGGATGTGACCAATGACGTGAACTAAAGGTTTTTGATTTATAATTAATTATAAATAAATCGAAATGACAGCTTATGTTTGTTCATATTATCTAAATAGAGATAATTTCTTTAAAAATCAGGTTACCTAGATACATAAGTTTATTCGTGCCAATCCCGGTAATCTTTAAGATTCCTAAATTTTTATTTATTTTACAACAACGCCATTTAAGGTAACTAAAGCTTGATTTACATTGAACGATTAAGCAGATCTGCAAGAAACGTCAAAAATAAATAATAATAAATAATAATAAGTATAATAACTAAAATAACTATAATATTTTAAATTATTTTCAATGTGTGTACAAAATTTAGTATATTATACATTTTAAGTACATGAATTAACGTCTGTTTATAGTAGCAGATGAAGCTCGACATCTTTTTTTCGTTTGCATCTGCTTTTTTTTAGTTTACTGGGATCGTTTTGGTATGATTTTTTTTTGCAGACGATATATTTTTCTCGTTCTCGCTTTAATAAATTTTAATCATTGTATCTCAGGTTTTTTGTAGACGTCGAAAGTCGTCAAGTGTAAATCAAGCTTAAATTGTTCTTTCTACAATTTACAATTTTACAAGCTGTCCGCTCTCTAATCATAATAATAGTTAAAATGGATTTTCTTGGAAATAATTAATTGTTTATTCTGTTTACTATATTGAACATTAGAATTTCTTAGCCCTTAAAAACCCTCTACTTTCTTTAAAATAGTTTGATATTTTAATTTTACACGGAATAATTCGAGGTTCATTAAAGCGAGGTTCATTATGGCTTTATAACGACATCGTTTTTTATGGTTTAATAATAAATACAAATTTATAATTATATATTGTTATTTTATAATAAATACTCGTGTGGCTTCGTTTTGAATTTTACAGCTTTTTATTCTAGCGCAACAATTGATTATTTCAACTGTTATTTTCGGAGCATCTGATTAAGCGGTAGAAACATTGCACTCTTTTTACCAACAGTGGAGGAGAATATGGATTTGCTGTTATCAAAAAGCCGAATGTTGTGAACGACGGGATATGAAATATTTAATTCATGCTAATTTCCCATTCCAATATTTGTTCCTTTTATAATTGGCTGAAACAAACGATAAGATCTAAAATACTAAAATAATATTGCAAGGAAATAACAGTTGTCACTTTAACCTTATGATCTGAAGTGATAATGTAGTATGATTGGCCTTAGAACACTACTAGGTATATGAGAATTGCTAATAATTTTATTCCATGTTGGGATACCTACAACCCTTAAATGTTGATATTACATATTTGTTACAAAGCATTGTTTGTTGTAAATTTCTCACCCATTTATTTCCACTGTGCAGTTTTCTTAAATTTCCCTCATTGCCAAGAATATTTACAAAAATAACTAAAAAAATTCAAACTCAAAACAACATACTGCACAGTGAAAATATTAATATTTTTATGCACTATAATTTAAAATATAAATTGAATGAATATTTGAATTAAATTCATACCTGATGGTTCCTCCGTTTTTCGTATTTTAGCTGGGGACGATTCATTACCTCCATTGCTTCGGTAGTCGTCCGGTGGTGATCTATGATGTTTTTCAGATGCCATTTCACTTCCACCCTAAAAATAAAGTTCTATGAGCACATTTTTCGCCTTAGGATATTATTTAATCAAAAATTGTATATTTCGTATACAAAAATAACGAATTTTAATATAATTTAGTAATCAAAGCTAAATTTTTAAGAAATTATACGATTAATGTGATAAAATAAGTTTTTTATGCAAAAAATTCGCATAAATCGGATTCCGCCATTTTATCGATTTTCATCTCAACAAAATTTTATACAAAACTTTAAACACCGAATTTTCATATGCTCCTACCATTGTTAACACACCATTCATAATTAGTTGACTCCGGTCTAATTTAGGTTTATTTATTTACAATTATATTAACAAATACACTTATTATTTTAATTCAATTTGCAATTATTCGTGGAAAGCGTCTTATTTTTTTCAATTCAACACAAAATACAAGAAATTATTCTCGTTTTTTGACGTTCGGTAAATGACGTCATTCTTATATAGGGAGGGCTGCACAAAATAAAATGTGTACAATGTATCGATAAGCTAAAAAAACTTATCGTGTGTTATATTTTAATTTTGTCCGTTTTTAACAAAAAAAACAAAAGCAAATTAATTTTTTTTAATGAAATGGATGTATTTTTATAATATGAACATATTTCGTTTTATTTGTATTAAAGATTATGGATACGATAAGTAAAAGAGATAAGAGATAAAGTATTATTATTAAAATTGGCCGGAACCCACGAGGATTCCGCACTCAATGCCTCAAAGGCCCATGGTGCAAACCCAGGATTCTATTCCAATTCGCAAACGCGCACTGCTGCCTTCGCAAACTGAACAAGTTTAGACCAAGGCAGAGAGGACAACTGATCTAAATTCAAAGAGATAAAGTAAATTTGTTATTGTTGTTGTAGGGACATATGAAATATGTATATGTTTTATATAGTTCATAAGAAATGCTGAGCACGGACTAAAAATATATATATTTTTTTATGTTTTGCAAAGTTATTTGTGATGTTTATTATCAAATCCATAGCTTCGAATCATCATCATTATTCCTTTGATTGATTTGGCGCGGTGTTGTCGAGATTTGTTGGGTATGGGATTTGTGCGATTACTGAGGCCGACTCTATATAGACATACTGTTTAACTGCTGGCTATTGAAAATATGTATGTGTTTGAGCGTGTATAGATAGTAAAACTGCGTAGTTTTCAGATATTGTGCAATTGACTTGTAGTAGATATTCTTTGCTTGTAGGTATACGAGATGCGTTATTTTTGACTTTTGGCTCTCGCCTCCTTTCGCTAAGTCGTTTCAGACAACTGAGGGTGTGGTGTAGGTTTTTGTACAATATCCATTCATAAAACTGAATAAAAATTCTCGTCCATACGCAAATATAGAGTGATGCCAACCTTTATACGATGTTTTTATCTAACTTGTTGAAATAAACTGATGTATGAGTATAGATATATCTATTAAGCAGGTTTTATTACTATACTATTTCCGGTCACATTTGAAACCATTACAATTTTTTTTTAAATATCTATTAAATAAATGAACATTCAAATTGCAACATTCGGCGATATGATTTCCACTGTAATGTTCACAACTGAGCTAAACTTGCAGTTAATATGTTTGTATCGTCTGATGGGTGATGATTTGCACGATAATTATGAGCGATAATTTTCGAAGATACATTTGTTTTTTTATATACATTACGCCTAATTGAATAACACTTAAAAATGTTGACGTCCACCCGCATCTTGTCTAAGCTACTACACCTCTGACAACATTGCGAACTGGAATAAATTTAAACCGAAGTATGCCTATATACCAATAATAAATACAAAAGTAATTTAATATATTTTTACTCCATAGACGACATAAAGTCTATGAAACAATTTTTTTATTTTATTTTACAATTTACTTATTTTTCTCATGATCGTATCGTAGCACACAAGAAGCACAAAACATCAACATCTACAGCATTACGATCATCACAACAAAATCGAACATCAATTTCATCAAAATAAAAAACATGTAGAAAATGAAAAATTTATAAATTTCTGAAGAAATGAAAACTGGAAACTGGAGAGAAAAACTTCAAAATAAAATAAAATAATAATATTTCACATAAAAATGATTTAAAAACATAATAAAAAAATTGTTACTATATAGTGAAGAGAATGTCGTATTTCACTGGTTTCTGTATATACTTTTTTTTATTAATTAAATGTTAAACTGTATGTTGATCCAGAAATAAAACTAAATATTTTATTGTCACCAATTACATTTTTTGATTTTTCATTATTGTTAATTTATGATATTTATGGGACAATTATGTAATAAATAATTATTGATATTGGTGATCGTTGGTCTGATAATTTGCTTTGAACATTTTACCAATTATATGTGTATGTATGATCATATAAACTTCAAAACTACTCCCTGAGTCCCTGCCATTTATAATTACTTGTGTTATTAAAATTTACCATTTTCAATATTAAGGATGGTAACCAATTAGTAAAATTGAGCATATTTTGGAATAATTAGAGTTATCGTAAACCATATTGCTTATAAAGTAGAACCTTTCAACCTTCCCAAGTAAAACGAAATCCGACTTTTTTAGCATTTTCCGGAGAAATTGATGAATTCCTCTCCGACTTTTTTCATCAAATATTTGATACATATATATGTCCGACTTATTGTAAGATTTACTATGAACGTTGTCGCAAATAGTCACACAATGATGAAAAAAAGTTAGGTTATGTTTTCAACAAAATGTGGGCGTTTATTATAGATTTTAGCGGCAGAAATTTAAATTTGAAAATGTAAATAAAAATTTATTTTAACGGTTTTAAATAAATATATTTAATTATTCAATATGAAAAATTAATATTAAAAAAATATTTCTCTTCTTAAATTTAATTAATTCTTAGTACATTTAATTATAATCACGGGATTATTAGTTCACAGCCATTTGACGTCGAATTAAGTTGATTGTGATGTATCATGAGGAAGCTTTCTTTGTAACTCTAGCTTTATTCGCCTTTGTCTGGTCAGTTCCGACATCTCTGAATTTTAAGATACCTATATTTTTTAAAATAATTTAATATCAATATAAATAAAAAAATTTGTTGAGGTAAAGCAATGGCACATAAATTTGGTTCACCTCAACAGCGGAAAAATTATTGTCGAGATAAAAAGTACAGAGATGTGTGTGGGATGTTATTGGCATGTTGAGATTACGATATTAGTTTCAAAGGTGCCAAAATATCTAATTTGCCCCAATATTGAGATAAACCAAATTTACTAACTAAACCTAACCTTAATTTTGTTAGTAACCGATTTATTTAATCATAACAAAATATTTACCTTTCAATAAATGATTGAACAAAATGAAATGAACTTACTATGTATATACAAAAAATATTATTCACATCCAAAATTTATATTTACACACAAAACAAATATATTTATATACACTTATTTAATAACTATAATATTATATACATACAATTAATTTAAATTAAAAATAACATGGAAAATACTCGAAAATAAAACATAAAATTTCACTGCAAAGAAAGATAACCAACCGAAATGGCGTGTCTGACATAAATAAAAAAAAAAATACACCAACGCTGTATAGTGTTAAAATTTTGAAGCCAAACTTCATCATTTCCCGATTTTTGCTTCCAAAAACCGGAAAAATTTTTGTAATAGATTCAAACTTTCAGTTTTGTTATACTTGGGTGGGTTATGCTTCGAATTCAAAGCTATTGTACTTGGTCTTAGCAATAAAAAAATAATTTTTAGTAGGTACTCTGCTTCTATTTATAGTTATTATATTTATAAAAAAAACAGGAATCGATTTATTAAAGTTATAAATTTTATATTCACAATAAATAAATTAATACATAATTAAAATAGGTCGAGGGAAATAAAATAATTGCTAAGCAAAATGTTTTAATGTTGAATTATGTATGTCCTATTCAGATCTTAAAAAATTTTTTTTTTTAATTGTTCTGCGCAGCTTTCAGTGATGTAGAAAAAAAAATTATAAAAATTTTGATGGGTCGCATTTATCTTGGTAGTAAACCTAAATAAAATAATAAATAACCAATAAATAGAATTATATTTCAGTCACAAAACATTCCAAATTATTATTTTACAATCATATTTCAAGTGAAAATTAATAGGTCAAAAAAAAATTGCACGCCTTTTGGAAACAATGTCAACATTTAATTTTGGTACGGACTAAGGAAAAAAAATGAGCAAATGACATTCATATCGAACAAAACTACAACAACATAAAAAGCAAAATCAGTTTTCAATTTAATTCTTAATTTATCGAATTAAATATTAATTTCAAAAGTGTCAGTGATTATAAGTTAAATTATAAAAACATTTTGTGATTTTTATGCTGTATTTGTATTTAAATGGAAAAGGAGCGTTTTTACTCCTTTTCCATTTAAATACAAATACAGCATAAAAATGTAAACAATAAACATGAATTATTGTATGTACTTAATATTCTTAATACGCCATATTCTTTCTGCGCGATAACTGTCAGAATTCCAGCGAGATTTGAATACTACTATAGCTTTTAGTTTTAAGAATAGCCATTTTCTTTTACCTGTGACTCTTTCTAGCAAGACGCTGTTGAGTGCTAATATAGATATTGAAATAAAAATAAAAACGTAACAAACACACAATCATTGAAGACACTTTTTTTATTTAAAATAATAATTTTCTCAAATGATTGAGATTAACGTAGCCCAACAGTCTCATACGACACACGATTCGAATAAACTAAATTAATCAAAATACCAGATAGAGCTGTTATCAGCAATGGTACGTGATTGATAAAAATCTATATAACTATTCTATGGCAATTTGATGTGAAAATCAAATATAAAACATCTAGAAATAAAAAACTGTCATTAACCGTTATCCCAACATGATCCAAACGGCAAAAAATAAATAAAAATGGAAGACAAATCGGCGTCAATTTTTATTTATAATAAATAATAATGGTTTATTAATTTATTTTTTATATGATGTTTTTTATGTGAAAATAATTTTTCTAATATACTGTGTTTTCGTCATGTATATAATATAAACCTGGATTAACCAGATAAAATATCTTGACCATGTCGGGATATGTATTACTATATTATATTTAGCATTTTAAGAGATAACTAGCGTTGATTTTTTTTTGTTCAAATTACTCGTGTTTTGAATTATAATTTTTAGTTTGTATTTATATCGCGATCAATTGATTATAAAATAGTAACAAATAGGTAGACAGTTTGAATCCAACTAATGCATCTTTGAAAGAAAAAATTATGTTGCTGCTGCCATTGTGGACAACAAGACTACGATGAAAACATGGGTTATTAATAGCAAGGGAATTAAAAGAAAATTGGTTTGCAATTTCTATCTATGGCTTTTGGCTTTATTATATTGTTTCAAGAGTATATGTTTATAGTAGAGTTTTGCGCGACTTATTTAAAACTTAAACGATTGTATATTAAGTGGTCTAAAGTTATCACGATGAAGTGCTAATCAACTCTGAAAGCAAAATGGCAAACTGTGTAAAAATGATTGACCAACATGATTTGACACATTCGTAATTTTTGAATCCTATATACTCGTATATACATATTATATAATTTCATTACATTGTATTCACTGCAATTCCTTATTAAAATTCTTGAAAAGAAATTTTAAATATATTAAATAAAATACAGAAAACAATTAAAATCATTCTTTTTATATATTTTTTGTTTCAAACAACTTCCGGAAGTGGAAGTAAGTATATTTAATAATAAGCGTGCTATAAATGTTAATTGTTAATTTCTTATAATTAAAATAGATAAATCAAAGCCCAAAATTAAAAATAATAAAAGAAATGAAAATAAAAAACTTAACCATACAATATTCAAATTAGGAATTGACACAATGAATTTTTAAAAATAAATATACTAACGGTAAATTGCACGTGCATATTTTTTTTTCTGTTAATTTCTCATTTCCGTATTTTGTATTTTGTATATCGTCGTTGTCATTCAAAATGGCCGGAAATTATATGTGATCTGATTTTCATATATAAATAAAATATTAAATAAGAATTTATAATTAAAATTTTAATGGTTCCATCTTCTCTAATTAAATTTTAATAGTTTTTTATTATATTAAAATCAAATAAATTATATAAAAAATTTAATATGGCACGTTTTATTTTAATTTAAAATTGATAATTAAAATGCGGTCATTAAGAAGTACTTCCGTATTTGGGGCTTAAAAGAACAATAAATTTGTATTTAATTACTCAATACGGTTATGAGAAATATTGTTTTAAACAATTATAAATGTTTAATAATATGATTTGAATTATGAAGATTATAATTATTAGAATTGAAAAATAAAATTTCCGAATAATGTTGAAATATATTATAAAAAATATATTTGAAATGTTTGTTTTTTAATTTTTTTATTTATATAATATTATAACTGACTTTATTCTAAGTCATCTAGTAACTTTCCTATCATAATTATATTAACATTGGTTGGGATATAGCCCAACGGATGGTCCCAGAAATTAAAATTATTTATTTATATAAATATTTCCTATAATAGTAATTTTATGGTAATATAGTAATTTTATGTTCCATTCACTAGATCAATTGGTTTGGTCCTTTGGAGACCTCTTACTGCCAACGGTCTGTTCCGCATATTGCATATCTCGATGTTTTCGTGCTGTCGGAGGCGTGAATTATGCTTGAGAGCATGATACGTAATAACTTCATCGATGTATTCCATCTTTAAATCTCGGTGGAGGTTTTCATTTCTAATGTACCATGGAGCATTTAAAATATTCCGAAGTACTTTGTTTTGGAACGTCTGTGTCATCTTGATGTTCGTTTTCTTGGTACAACACAGCTTTGTGGTTATACCATATAGGTTAATACCGGGTTCAGTATTTGCCGGTATAAAAGCAATTTATTGTGATGGATAGTTCAGAATGTCTACCTAAGAGCCAATACATCTTCCTATACTTCATGTTCAGCTCATCCTTTTTCTTTTTGACATGTTCTTTCCACCTCAACTTGGCATCCGCAGCGTCATACCTAGATTTAGTTTAGAGTTGATTATCATTATTAGTAAAGTTCACATGCACAGATTTGTTTTCGTTCAGTTTTATTCTGAATTTGTCGACTTTTGCAATTTATTAGTAGTTTCTTCTATACATTGTTCCCAATTGCCAAAATCGCAGTATCATGCAGCATAAGTTGCTATAGTTGCTTCTTCAATTGGTGGTATATCCCGAGTATACAGGAGGTACAAGACAGGGCCCAACACGCTACCTTGTGGTACTCCAGCTGAAATTTTCTTTAGGTCCGAGTATTCGTCTTCATATTTTACACGGAAGTATCTATCGGTTATGTATAGGATTTCAGAGTTTTATAATATTGTTTGGGAAGCTCCCGTTTGAACTTGAACTCCAATTCTCTGTGCCAAACTCGGCGCTACATCTAGGAAAACACTTGAACATATTTTTTTAGTTTCTAGTGTACGTTCTATTATATCTGTGATTCTTTGGACTTGTTCTATATAGTCGATTGGGTTTCTCTGAATCCAAACAGATCGTTTTCAGTAGGTTAACATTTTCATCCGCAGTTTGCCTGGGTAATGGTTGAAGTAACGTTTCTTCTAGGTGTCTCGCAAACAAGTCAGCTTCTTGTTTACCGCTTCGAGTCCAGCTTTTATCCTCATTTCTAATTGGTGGGGTGCCGTCGAATTTGTTGGTCTCTTTTAGAACTTTCATTGCCTTCCATAAGGAATATTCGGTATCTTTTTGGCTAGTAAGTGACGAACAATATGTACTTATTGATTCATTCTTAACTGTTCTGATCAGAGATTTCAACTTGTTACATATAGGTTATTAAAGAAGGTTTTATTTTCCCTGGTTCGATTTATTTGCTAAAACTTACGAGCTGTACGTTTCTTTGCCACAAGCTATTTTACTACAAGTGGATAGTTTTTACAGTTGTTGTTATTTGCGTATTTGAAAGAAATACTTTGCCACGCAACTTGTTGTATGTTTTCTATAATAGCCTTTTTACTTCCTCTTCGACTTGTAGAATGTTCCTTATTGGTGCGTGAAGATTGAAGTTTTGTTCTAATAGTTTCCGAAAATTTTCTCAATTGGTATTCTTATTAGACAGTCTCGCTGTGATTTCTTTTTTAGTTATTGTTTCCCGTCATAATAACAGGAGAGTGGTCCGACGTAAGCTCTTCATTATTTTCCAAACGAATATTATAGTTATATGATATACGTTTTGTTACATAAAAGTCCATAAGATCCGGTGTTTTGTTTAAATCTGTTGGCCAGTAAGTTGGTGAGCCAGAGTGAAAGTCCATTTTAATTTGTTTGCTGCTTCAAACAACTCTCAATGAAAAAATAACCTCCCATGGTGTTGAAAAGTTCTTCATAATCGTATCTTTTCAAATTATGTCGTGGTAGACAGTATATTGCTGATATACTAATTTCTTTGTACTTTGTGCCAGTTTTGATAGTTGTAACTTGCATATAGATTCACTTTCAATTTTTAATTCTTCGTTGTGTTTTATATTCTCTTTAATAAGAATGGCAGATCCGCCTCTTTCTCCATCTGATGGATGGATAGCATGGTAAAATCTGTATTCTGGCATTTGAGGAGTTAGTGAAATGAGTTTCAAAGATTAGACAAGTGTCAATTTTTTGTTTAAATAGAAATATTTCCAGCGCGGAGGTGTGTTGGATCAGCCCATTCGCATTCCACATTACTATTCTGAGCGTTTCTACATTTATTTTTATTTTCTAGTCGCTTTGGGTTACGATAATGACAAGTTTTTCAAATGTTTAAATATGAGTTCATTGGTTTCAGCCTGCTCATCAAGTTTTTTATTTAGAGCATCTATGCATTTCACGACATCTCAGCGCAAAATTTATATGCTTAGCCAAGCCGTTATAGAAGCTCCGTTACTAAATTGTTATGTTTCAATATAAACTAAATTATTTAAACTAAAACCTAAATATTTTGTGTTTTTCAGAGGCTTTTTATTGTATTTAGTGAGATTTTTTAAAAAGTGTTTTTCGTGATGGTTTTTATTTTATTTGTTGTCAACGATATCGAGTTTATACACACTGTACACAATGTATAATGTACCACTGTTGTAATTCGTCATATAATAATAACAGTGTTAAAGGCCATTACTGGCCCCTTACTGAATGAACAATCTGGCTCCAACGGTTTCGATCCTGAGCTTGGTCTTCATACTGTCTTAGACAATCTGAAGAGGCCAAGTCGTTCTCTACATCGTGGAGCCATCGTCGCCTGCAACGACCTCTGCGCCTACCATATGGTGGCTCTCCTTTCAGAGATCGCTGCACAATTCGTTCCGGATCAGCACGCAGAACGTGACCGAGCCAGCGTACTCGCTGAGATCTAACTTCATGTACAACATCGGGGATCTTCATCAGATCTCTGATCTCGAAATTGTACAGAGCTCGGTATGTACCATCTATTTCGCGTTTAGGGCCGTAAATCACACGCATGATTCTTCTCTCAAATGTAAGGAGCCATCTCTCGTACTCATCCGTCAGCGCCCAACTTTCACATCCAAACATAACAACGGGCCTGATCAACGCTTTGTAAAGCTTCAGCTTCACGGCACTTGATAAGTGTTTAGATTTTAGCAGTGGCCTTAGAGGATACAAAGAACGACTGCCAGCTGCCAGCCGCACTTTAATATCCTCACCCACACTGTTATCGTGAGTGATAAGAGAGCCCAAATATTTGAACCTCCTCACTCCCTCAAACGCGTGGTGGCCACTACTAAAATCTGGTGTGCCATTGTCTCTAAAACCAGAGATCAGGTATTTCGTTTTGGACTAATTGATCTGGAGTCCAACAGAAGCTGAAAACTCTACAAGCGGATCAAGTATTTCTTTCACTCCGTTGCTATTCAGTCCAATCACGCATATGTCATCTGCATATGCAAGCACTTGATTGGACTGGCGATATAAGATGTTGCGCTGAGGTGTTTCAGTTTTACGAAAGATGTACTCCAACATGAGATTAAAGAGTATCGGGGACAGAGCATCTCCCTGCCGAACACCCGAGTTAACTGCAAAAATTGTCGATAGCCTGTTCTCAACTTTAACACAGCATTGAGACTTCGTCACTGTCAGTTCGTCATATATCTATTCCTATAACGTTACTACACAAATGCACTAATTAGGCTCGTGCCTGAAGGACAATTTAGGATTAATTAAACTGATTTTTGGTTACGTATATACATATGTATAGATACATTAAGCAATCCAGTAAGCATTTCGGCGCCTCGCATCTAATTTTCTTCGAAACTTTATAATTATAATCTTCATCGATTTATCCACGCCTTCATATAACGACAAATTTTTACACTTTTCAATTAATTAATTCCCATTAACTATTTGTTTTTACGCGAATCTAATATACATTATATATCAATTAATTCACACATCTTTCGTATAATCGGCACCCCATGTTTCACACCATACCTGATCATAACTATTGGACCAAAATTGATCTTAAATTTTAAAAAGTGATAAAAATTTGATTGGTTTTATGACTTTTGCAAAATTATTTTATAATTTTGTATATATAATTTGCGAATTCGCGGATTTATTGTTTTTAAATATGTCATAATATACTCATAAATTTATTTAAATTATAGAAAAAAATATACATAAAAAATTAATTTGCACTGCGCGCACAGCCCACATAATTAATGTTGTGGTTTTTCTTAATTATGTGTATCCTTAAAAAGTGTCATTAGCTAATTAAAAAACGACGAAATTCAATTGAATTGAATATTTTTTAGATATACTCTAATAAGACAAAAATGGTTGATTTGGTTGAATTTATAATTCGCTCAATAAAATCACACATTTTTGATTAAGCGTCTAACAAATATTAATTCCGCACTGCAGTAGACCTTGAAATTGTTCTGCATTTTTTCTTTGTGTTTTTTGTACAGGTATGGTTCGTGGAATACTAATACGGGAGTTATTTGAGTTAATAATGAATTCTTAATGATTCCTAATATTTTTCGAATGATTTCGTTTTATTCAAAATAAGATACGCATGCAAATCCATATAATTTATAAACCTTGACATTTTTGACTAAACCATCTTCTTATACGAAAATTATAATATGGTTTATGCCTAAAAGTTATCGATTAGAGCAGTAAATAACAATCAATTTGTTATATGGTAACTTGATCATCTTTAATGGTCCTTTATTTGACATATAGATTGTCCAAATATTGAACGCGCCTTAATACGTTGGTAAATTTTCTCTTTTGGTTATAATCTTTAATATTATACCGACCAACTCATCAACAACCTATTTTAAGGTCAGCATTATGATGATCATTTCCTAATTATATACATATATTTATTTATATGTATATATTGTATACTATTGTATATTTATTTTAAAATTAACAACAATTTAATCGTACATTACCGATCGTCTTCCGAGCATTAAGACATCATCATTTTTCACACAATAAATTACGATTGCATGCCACATGGATATGTATAACAATATGACACAAACGCGACTTAAAAAAATATGTCATGTTTTCGTTAATTATTTTCATATACTTTTCATAAACGACGTTATACAATTTTCTCGAGACGCACATACATGAATTAAAAAAAGAAAACAGAACTCGGAAAATACATTTCGGATACAAAATAATATTACTATACTACATAAATTCTCGTGTGTATACCCATTAAACTTGTGTAAGTAACCCGCGATTCTTAAATATTTTCGTTTTATTAATTTGAGATTTGAAATAGATTATATTTTTATATATATTTTTTCTAAAATTAGCACAAAATGCTCATCATCTTGTTCAGTTTTTTTTTGTTTTCAATTGTTAAACTCTTAATAATGCATTTGAGTGATTGTTGGAATTTAGTATTATGGAAATTAAGCATTAGAACGCATTAGTCACGAGATCGAACTATATAAAGAACCAACCGCTTTTCTGTGTTAAACCGCGTGCGTTCATCACATTTTTCCCTCAAACGAAATTGATTTTTCATTATTTTCACTCATTGCTCGTTCAGATACAAGCACACAAAAATAAACACACACACATCACAATCGAGAAAATTTTATAAAACATATATAGTGCGCGCGCCAAAACAAAAATACGATCATCAATGTAACTTGACCTAAGCGGAAATTATTTTTATTCGAACAGAGAAAAATTTCAAAATAAAATTTAAATCTAAATTTAAAATTATAAAAAAAAAAAAATTCAATTCAATATTGTGAAAATACACGCATACGAAATGAAAAAAAATTGAAAAATATGTTTCCAAAATGATATCACTCAACACAGAAAAGCGTAAATTTATATAATAAGAGGGGAAATACACGATCGTAAAGAGAGGAGACAGATACTTATATAGTACTGCCCAATAGCCATATTTAGAGTTAGCCGTGACCAAATATGGTAATTGTAACCATATATGGGGATTGCAATGAAAAATAATGTTATATTTTTAAAAATGCTCTCTATATATATGTAAATGAAAATATACGGGCGCAAATAATTTTCTAATGATGATGATCGTTCGATCGATTACGATCGTTATTGTATTTTTAAATATTCTGATTTAATCAATTATCAATTTACGTAATATACGTCAATAATATATATACATGAATCAATTATACGCGATATCTTCTATACAAATATACACCGAGTGAAACATATGTTCCTATCGATCAATACATTATATCATCATGTACGGAAAAAATTTCCCGGTATGCGTAGTTTATTTTGTGAAATTTCAAATGACCTTCATACAAATTCAACAAAAATCATTTATTCACTCACTGTATGTATTATATATGTATAGCTATATATATATTTAACCCATATATTCATATTTCATTTTTCATGAAACGATTATTTTCGTGAAAATAAAGTAGATTTTCCCCGCCTTGTGTGTTTATAAATATATATGTATATATACATATATATATATATATATATATATATATATATATATATATATATATATATATATATATATATATATATATATATATATATATATATATATGTATATATATATACATATATATATATATATATATATATATATATATATATATATATATATATATATATATATATATATATATATATATATATATATATATATATATATATATGTATATAGATATATATATATATATATATATATATATATATATATATATATATATATATATATATATATGTATATATATATATATATATATATATATATACAAATACATACGTACATTATATTATACCTATATACAAATTTTCAATATTATCAGTCATAGAAAATTCTATTTTGGCTATATAAAACCAAAAGCAGATGAAAAATTGATTTGTTGAGTAAAATATAATTTGATACATATTATGTTAATACATAAACTAATTAAAAAATTTAGGGTGGCCGCGCCACGATAAAATCTGTCATAATATACAAAACAGGTGTTGAATTACACAACAACAGAGTTGTAAAATGTAAATATTAATGAGCAAATGTGCATTTTACTATATCACTATATGTACCAAACTATATATTGGACGACAAAAAAATAATTTAAATAATTTAGTGTTGTTTTTAATTTGATGCCAAGCAAATATGTATAGTATATGCGCGGTACATATTAACGCTAAACAGCGCTGAGTAAAAAATTTACTTGCTGAACAAGATTGCGGTAAGTTGGGTAAGCTGATTTTCCCAAATTATTAATTAACTTCAATTTATTCCGTTATCTAATTAATTCTATGTGGTTCAACTCGACTACAAAATTAAAACTTTCCAGTAATTAATGAATTCAAGTTCAAACGATTATAATAAGAATATAGCCTTACTCTAATAGTATAAGTCTCAATTCGTATAAAGTGTTTTCAAACTTTCCCTAAAATGTGTTCTGTATATATCAGACTTTTTGTTCGCCAGACAGAAAATCAATTCTTTTTAAATGTTCAATTCAAAGTCCCTCCATTTTTTTCATCTTAATGGTTTTTATGTTATGATAATTGGTCTGGATATACATAAGCGCTTCTCTCTATATGCTGGATACTTTTTTAGTCAAATTTAGTACAAATCTTATTGAAATATTCCCAATTTCCTCCATAAATTGGACAATCTTTCTATTCTGTATATTGGACAATAAATTTGATGATTTTTAAAACTATTCTTTAAAATGCACCTCCATAAGTTGGACACTACTACGTGTCGTGTCTATTATACTCATAAATTGAACACTATATATACTATATGGTCGGGTTCGTAAGTTCGTTGTACTCATTTCGTGTAATAAACAGGAGTTCTTTGTACATTTGTAATAATTTATCTTTCAAAAGCTGTATTATTCAGGTTTAATTGCTTTTTAATGTATATTAGTTAGTATGGTTGTTTTGAAACAAGAACTGATATTTTTGAAGTGTTAATTCCCTAGTTTGTGCTGTAGCAGATTTTGCAATTCTTTGTTCGACTGCATAAACTTGACAGACAAACCAACTGGTTAGTTGCCACTGAAAATATTATCAAAATTATTATACATTATCAAAAAAATATTTTTATTCCAGTTTCGTGTTCTACGCTATAGTATCGTTAACTAATTATAGTAAATTGTACCTTTACGTACACACTTTGACGTCACATTTTTATGTTTCGATGTCCAATACACAGAGGTTTTATTGTATATATATGTTTGTTTATATACATACATTATATATATATATATATATATATATATATATATATATATATATATATATATCTATATATATATATATATATATATATATATATATAATATATATATATATATATATATATATATATATATATATATATATATATATATATATATATATATATATATATATATATATATAAGTTAAGTATATATATATAAGTTAAGATTATTATTACATAATCTTTAAAAATATATATTTTATTTGGACTACGTCCGTTTTATTTTGAATCTGAATTAAGACTAACTTTTTATTACATTTATTAATTATAAAGTGTTCTAAATTATAAAAATGCTGAGTACAGAAATTGTATGGAAAATTACAGAAAATTATATATGTAAATGAAATTTGAGTTAAATATAAAAATAAATTCTTAATTTATTTATATGTAAAAGACGCAAAGTTGTAGTTTTACGTATATTAACCTAACACGTTGAATGATGTTGAATGCTGATTATTGTGTTATGCTGATTATTGTCTTAACTCTTCCCCCTTTAAAAATCCTCGTCTCGTGGATTATAGGTTAAGCTGGAATGGTTGTGTCCCGAGCGTTACAGCCTGTTGATTAGTCCCTTCATTGTGGTTTAAGATGGTGAGTTTTTAATATGTGTTTTATGAATTCTTCTTGCAAACATCGAATTATTTCGATTATCGTGGAGTGAACTCTTTCCACGGTCTATGACCATACGATATTTTTTTATTCTCGATGTATCCATTTTTTTTCCACAATCCAAATAGGTGAGTTGTATGGGCTTTTTGATGGTCTTATAATGCCATCATCGAGCAGTTGTTTTATTTGTTGGTCCACTTCGGCCCTCATGTTGATTGGGTATGGATATGATTTTGTATAGATTGGTTCATCGGTGGTAGTTTTAATTTCTGCCCGCACGTTCGTTTCGATGGTTGGTTGATCTCCAATAGTTCCGAAGAGTGGCAAATATTTATTGAGCATCTTTTTAAGTTGTAATTTAGTTTCTTCATTCAAGAGGTCATTCCTTATTTCGATGGTGTTTATTTGAATAGATGTTTTGGCTTTCAAGGGAATTTTAATGTCCGGTTTTATTGTTAGAATATTGTTTTTCCTATCGATCAATGCTTCTAAATTTTGTAGTGTGTCGTCACCAATGATCCCGTCGAATGTTTTCAGTCCTGGGAGAACATAAAAATCCAGCAGAATGTTATTGCCGAAATTTTTAAAGAACTGTGTTGATAATTTTTTTAGGATTATGACGTCACCTCCCGCTGATTTAATGTTGAATAGTTTGTCGATGAATTTAGCATTTATGGCGACTTCTGGTCTTATAAAATTTTTGTTAGCCCCGGTGTCGACAAGGAATTTTAAGATATTGTTGTTGTTCGTTCGATACTCTACGTAGGGTATGCTTGAGAGGCACTCGTTGTAAAATTTACCTCTATACTTTCTTCTTCTTCTTCCCTTTCATCTTCAATATCGCTGTAGTTGTCGATATAATCTTCATATTCCTGTTCGCCATCTTGTTGTTCGATGTGAAATACTCTTTGTTGCTTACGTTGGTTCAGTTGAGTATCAGGACTTCTTTCTCTTCTTGGTTTTATATTTAAGTTGCTTGGTCGATTCATATAGTTAATTTTCTTCGTGTTACCTGATCCATCAATGGACATTGGTACTGGTGGTTTCGGTTGATTTGGCCTTACTGGTGGTGTCACAGAGTAATTTCTTTGTTGAGAGTAAGGTTGTTGAAATTGTTGTTGCTGGTATGGTTGTTGATACTGTTGTTGCTGGTATCGTTGTTGATATTGCATACCGTACCCCATATTCTTTTCTTGCAATGACAGCCTTGGTAGTGGTGTCGGCTTCGATGTGTACTGGTGGACTTTACTCGTATTGATTTGGTTTACGGGAATAGTTATAGTGTTATTAAAATTTCTATCGTGTATCGGTATGCTCCGGAAATTGATGTTTTGAATTTCCAGACACGATGAATAAGCTTCTGGAAGATTTGTCGGTCTCTGAATGGTCAACATTTTTGAGATATCCCCAGTTAGACCCCTAATAAACACATCCAATGCTCGATTCCGGTATGTGTCGATTAGCACTGTCATGGTGTCTACACTGTAGTTCTCCGTTTTGACTTTGTTAATTATGAGCGATAGTTGGTGGTTTACCGTCGCATAAAATTCATCAACACTCTTTCTTCCTTGAGTTAGGTTACCCAGTTGGTATTCAAGCGTCCGTACGTCCCTGTTTCGGCGCAAGTTAAGATTATTATTACATAATCTTTAAAAATATATATTTTATTTGGACTACGTCCGTTTTATTTTGAATCTGAATTAAGACTAACTTTTTATTACATTTATTAATTATAAAGTGTTCTAAATTATAAAAATGCTGAGTACAGAAATTGTATGGAAAATTACAGAAAATTATATATGTAAATGAAATTTGAGTATTAAGAATTTATTTATATGTAAAAGACGCAAAGTTGCAGTTTTACGTATATTAACCTAACACGTTGAATGATGTTGAATGCTCTATGTAAAATACGCAAAGTTGCAGTTTTACGTATATTGATCTAACACGTTGAATGATGTTGAATGCTGATTATTGTGTTATGCTGATTATTGTGTTGTCTTAACTTATATATATATATATATAATATATATATATATATATATATATATATATATATATATATATATATATATATATATATATATATATATATATATATATACGTTTATATTTGTCTACAAATCAACCACAACGATTTATTTGTGCTGCGCATCTCTCGAATACATTTTATTTTATTCCTCTCTCATATATTAGCGTTCCAGACTCCAATGGAGTTAAGTGGCACACATTTAGTTGGCGTTTTTGTTGCCTTTATCGATGCCAATATCTCTTCTATATATATATACATAGGATCGTACATCATTTCTACTTCATGGGATAATATTGAGCTAACAGCATTTTTGGTTTTATTTGACGCAACTGTAATCTATTACTATTTTTTATTTGTTTGTGATCATGGTTGTTTTAATACAAATTACTAATTATGATTTCACTATCCATATATAATGGCATCAGGAGGTTTTATAAAATTACAAAAAATTTTGTTGACAAAACTGGTACAATCCGACTTTTGAATTTTGACGTTATTTTTGTTTTGAACTTATGCGCCATTCTGTAGAATCTTGAAGACCTGCTTAATCAAATACATATTATAACCTATTTCAATTGAAAAATTATCAGTAAACCGAGTACACAAAAGTAGGTTTTTCATTTTTTTATAATTTAAGGATTGAGTAAGTTGAAAATAAGCAATAGCACGTATTTCAAAAAATTAAAAATACTAAAAACCGACTTTTATCTATAATTTATCTATAATTTTTCTCTAATAATTGATTTACCCGACAATTATTGGTCCGCAGCCTATGTAGTATATGATATTGACACACATTTATGTACTAGTTTTACACCGTAGATAGTATAATAGCAGAAAAATAATACTATAGTTTGCTAACCATCATATTCGGTTTTACATCACTCGACAAGAAGTTAGCTATGAAGTAAATTATTTTATTTTGTATCAAATAATAACGATTTTAACATTTTACACTAATATCTTATTAAAATGTCAAAAGTACACTGCCTCAGTTCACATTAAAAAAATAAAAATATATTTTTGATAGCTATTATACTGACATATTTTAATATACTATTATACTATCGAACTTCGGTTTAATGCCGGATAGTATTATACTATATTTTGCTATTATACTATATCTACGGTGTAAAACCAGTAATAGGCTGTGGACTAATACTGGGCCAAATCATTTACTATGGCAAAAGTCGATTTTCAGTAAATATTTTGTTTTTATTGAAATACGTGTGTTTGCCTATTTTAAACTCACTCAATGATTCAATCCGTAGATCAATAAAAATAAACAACATTTATTTTTGTGTAGTCAGTTTACCCTACATTTTGATAAGGTAAATGAATTTACCAAAAATTAATAAAGTCGACTTTGACTTTAATTTACAGTAAATTTATTTATCTTATCAGAAAATTGTGTACACCGAATTCACAAAAATAAATGTTTCATGTTTATAGGATATTCATTTTTAAAAATAGACAATAGCATATTTATACATATTTCAATAAAACAAAAATATATATACTAAAAATAGACTTTTAGCGGGTATAGTAAATGTTTACTCGAGTATTGGCCCGTAGTCTAAGTGTACTCTCAATACTTTATTATATATATTTTTGAGGGGCATTGTTGTATGAGAGGCTATCTCCAATGAATAGGCCTGTTTTCAGCTCAACCGTCGCTTAAGTATCGTTAAACTATTTACATTTATATACATATTATGTATGTATATCTATATATATGTTGTCATAAAATGTTCATGTATTTATAAAATGTATGGCTATGTGAGCGAGAACTTGATAAAAATCAACAAACATGTTCAAACAAACATCATTCTTATAAAATATCACAAAAATCATTCGTTTAAATAAAAGTGAATTATGACAGACTACAGGCTAAAAACAAAGATTAGTGCAGCTGTGCCTTTTAGTACAGCCCACACGTGGCAAAGCCTCTGTATATACATGTATGTATATCATCTGATGATATAATTGAATTCAATTACCGTCGGATTATATCGCGGTAAATTTATCGTCCTTGGTGGCCTTTTGATGTTACTTCTTCAGAAACTCTCAAAATAGAATTAGTTCGGAATAATTTTAATTACTGAGTTGTTTATATATATTCTACATACTTATATGATTTTATGTACATGTATATATGATTTGATCGTGGCTAAATGAGTAAACTCGATCGTGGTCAATTTATTATATACATTTTGTAATACCTCTATTATGTAAGAGTAAAATTGTAGTATGTGCACTGCAGGATAACTTAAGTTCCTAATTATGTATTTATGCCCGTCCAACCAATCGAATCAGTGAATCGCTCGACCACAATTTTATATTATGTATTTATTGAATCAACGATCAACCGAGTTCACTATTAAATTATATGTAATAAAAATTACAGTACAACAAAAATGAACAAACAATAATATAAACAAAATCAAAAAAAAAAAAAACATAGGCGGAGTTATACATTTTGCTTATTTATTATATTTTATTTTGCAACCGTTGATCGTTATAATTGTCTCTTTTTGTTTAAAGTTTTGTTATATATACATCTTTAATAGTTTATAATCCTTCTTTTTGTGTATAAAATAAAGTGTTTGGGGGAGATCTCTACGATCTCGATCATACACAATATTAACCCAAAAAAAAAAAAAAATAACGATCGATCGTTTTATTTTTGAATTACGACAACACGCGATCGCGTAATAAATAAAAACGAGATATGCAAACGTGGTAGAATGAGAAAAACATATTAAAAACGTTAATAAATTTTTCGTTTTTATTTTATTTTATTGAAACGTGATTACTTCTTTTCTATAAAATTAGTCTCCCTCTGACGTTCAATAGATGAACAAATTTAAGACATTGTAGAGTTAACGTTTTTTCGACCAGAATTTAATTTTTTATTTTATTTTTGGTTAAGTTAAACGTCAAAGTGGATAATAAAATTTTTTTTATAAGTTCGTTCGGAAAATTTATATTTTTGTCTGTTTTCAAGTGAAAATTATAAAGTGAATGAATGAATAAAAAAAAATTGTGTGGAAAATATTTGTATTGAATAAAAGTGAAATTGAATTATTTTTGTTGGTGTAATACCAGTGTTTGAAGAAAAGTTTTTTTTTGTTGATAAAATTGAAAATCTATTCGTTTTGTACGAAATGGATCCGTCAGGCGGACGTGATTCACGTTACAATTTAAATTATAGCATGAGCATGATGAGCGAGGCATCCGAAATATATGGCAATCCAAATGTAACACTCGCCCGCCCGCCAAGTGGCTTAGGACAAGTTATTATGGGCCGTGGTGGCGGTGGTGGCGGCAGTGGCGGTGGCCTAATGAATACACAAAATTCCCAATGTGGGAATAATATAACGTCGCGTGGTATCAAACGGACGAATTCGGATTGCTATGATCATGACCGGTCCGGAATGGGGGTTACACAAAATTTAAGTGTTTTAGAAAATTGTGGTTCTAGTGGTGGTAATAATAGTGCGGGTGTTACAGATGTGGTAAATGTTGACGATAGTTATACAACTTTAACGCAACAGAATAAAAAATCGCCGCCGAGTAATGGCAAGAAAACAAAGGGACGTGTTAAGATTAAAATGGAATATATCGATAACAAACTACGTCGGTATACAACATTTTCGAAACGAAAAACTGGAATTATGAAAAAAGTAAGTGAAAAGTACTTTTACTAAAAAAATAATCGAACATAACCTCACTTTAAAAAATCTCCACAATATGTATTTATAAACGAAACGTCAAAAATTACACCAACAAAACACATTCATTTCCGAATATACGCGAATTTCCCCTATATAAAAACTAATCAATTTTATTCCCATCTCGCTCACACAAATTGTTTGTAAATAAAATCCACGTGCGATTAGAACGAGTCAAACCTATATCGATTAATATTTTTATTTTTGTTATTTTTATAAAAATCTCCACAAATGGTGAATTCTAATTTTGCCGAATACAATAACGCCTACAAGCAGTTTTGTATCGTTATATTTCGTAGTCGAGAAGTTAAAATAAAGATTGTAAATCAATTATTATTTTTTACCATATTTAGTAATGATTAGAACTTATCTATTATAAGATAATTATAATTTCATTTTATCTTATCGACATGCCCCAGCGAGATAATTGCTAAATTTGGTTTGGGTCATGTAATGGGTGAGATAATAAAAATATTATTGTCGGTGTTTATTGTTTTAACGAATTATTTATGAATAGCATTTTTCTATGTGATCATATGTCTGTCAAAAAATATACGTATAATTATACGTTGGTAGTTGTTGACATTTTGAGTTGGTTTGAAAATGTAGAATTTTAGACAAAATAATAGATATATTTCAGTTAAAAGGAATTAGATTTAGGTAGAATCGCGAAATGTCGGTTTATAAGAAATATGGCAGTTTGTAAATTAACTTGATGTCGGAATTTTGTGTGGCAATCTTCTATTGTTCGATACGGGGCTAATAGATTAAGATTTAATTAACGGAAATTAATTTTTAAAGCACCTATAAAATTGATAAATATATTTATATAATACATATTATGTATAGTATATATGTATTATATTATATTATAGTGTATGTAGGTTCAATTGATTTATTTTTCCTGTTTCATTTGATTGGGTAATCTAAATGAAAAATCACAATCATTTGTCCTAATCACAATCCGATATAGGTATTTAATTTTGGTAAGTACTTAATCTGTGATTGCAGAATATAAACAGTTGCAACATTTTTATTGACTTTCCTGAAATACTACGGAAGTTTTTGTTTATTATCTAAATTTTATATTGAACAAGCTAAGCTGTTGGCTAATGCACGTTTAAATTATTTACTAAGATAATGGTCGATTTTAAGTTTGTACATGCTATTTTTGTTTATTGAAATACATTTTATTTTTTTATTTACTTCTCTGAAGATTAATTAAACCGTGTAATTTACCTCATACTCTATTTTACTAATTAAATTAAAAGTTTACATTTACCCGAGTGTTAGCTCACAATATCAGTATAAGTAATTATTAAATATATCATTTAGTTGATTTGTCTTGATCTTTTTATTGAAGTTTCTCATTTAGTTAGAAAATGCTCAGCGCAATTATAATTGTATCAATCAAATGAACAAAAATAAAGATTTATTTACCAATTAATACAATGCATTAAAATGGGTAAACGTAACAACATAATGTTACTATTTTTATCGCTTTAATTTGGGAATTCCCGAATAAATAAATTAAACTATATTTTAGGAAATTATTTAAATGTAATTTTTTGCTAAGTTTAATTGTATTTTTAATCCGATTCTCAAATTTAATGGGAAATTTAGTATAATTGTATTGGTAGTAATAATCACTTAATGAATTTATAGAGTATAAATAGTGCGGTTAGTGTATACCAATCATGGTTGATAAATTGTCGCAATAAGTGATATTTAGACCACTAAATGAATTTCTTAAAGCTAATCTACGAATTAGTTATGGAATTTTTCGAGTTTTTCAAAAGTATTTGCTTAATTTAAAATTGACAAACTATTGAATCCGTAGCATAATTTGCCAAATAGTTTTGTTGAATATTTTTAATATGAAATAAATTAGTTTAAGTACAAAGTAAGAAGTTGCAATGTTTTTTTAAAGTATTTTATTCCTAATTTTTAAGTTTATCCTCATATTAAATTTATCGCCTGTATGTTACAGTTGTAGTAAATTTTGCAATAAAGAAAAAGTATAATATTTGTCAACTTGTAATTACATTTTGTCTTGTATTATAGTAGATTTGCAAGTATATCGATGAACATTTCCAGTTTCAAACATTAGCTATTACAAATGTATATCTAAAATAAATACTTTAGTTTTACTCCAGAATTAAATTCTTGTCAAATCACAACTGTCTTTATTGACAAAGTATACCAATTGCATTGCGCTCAATAAATAAGTTTTGTTTTACAATTGTTATTTAGTAGAGATGGACACTTTTTAAGAAATTGGCGTTAAAGTGTTAAATGCTAACTAAGAATCCCAAATTTAGAATTTGACATTTCATGAAGTTTGCGTGAAATTTTTTGCTAAAATAACAAGCTTGTTAAATCAGTCTATTTTGGGTCACGTGTACGAAATAAATTAATCAAAATAACATTAAACTGATAACTTCCTTAGGGACATTATCAGTTATTATGGTTTCAATTGGAATATTTCGTACATGTGACTCGAAATTGAACGATTTAATGGCTTGCTATTTTAGCAAAACATACTCTGGCTACTAGATGAAAAGAATTCATAGTTTTATTTTACAATAAATACTGTTTCAAAATGACACTTTCATAGTACAATTTACAATCTAGTAGCCTTAACTAATTCTGTGTTTAGAAATATTTGTTTATTACATCCACTTTAAGTTCAAAATGTCATAAAATTGCAAAACTTTTTTTCTTCGAATACCCCTCGAGCATTAATAAATACCTCATAATTTTATAATATTGCCTCAAGCACGTTGCTTTTTCGCAACGTGCTTTCGAAAAATATAATAAAATTATTTCGGGAAATTATTCTTTGGTTAAATCAAACGAAGTTCAACAAAAAATTCTGGTCGCTGGTCTACTGAGATGAAATTTAGTTTCTGAGATGTAAAACATGGAAATTTTGTGGCCATAATTGGAATAACAAAGTTCATTTTGAAACGTACAATTTTTCCAGCAAATCAATGTTATGTTACAATCCCATATATCCTATTATTGGTCTAAGAAGTTACTGATTTGCTGATTCCTTAAGTCACGCTTAAGTTAAAATTTTTAAAATTAATGGGCAAAGCATACTCTTACAATATATGATTTATATGTATATGCTATATATGTTAGCTCTATTGCCAGTGCTATGATTTAGATCAATAATTTTTAGTTAAATTGCATTTTCGTTGATTCGAATCAAATTAACTCGAATTTTTCCAAAACAAAATTTACATTTTCCTCAACATTCGCGCATTACGTAGTCGTCGAAGATATTTATGCGATTTTTAATACAAATAATTATTATTCGGATACGAATTTAGTTTAGTGGAAATGATTACGGCGTTGTTGTAATTTTAAATATCAATATCCAATCTTGGTTTTCATATATTCTGATAAGAGTGGGCCAGTTTTTGACCAAAGCCCTGAAAGTATTTATGATTTGTAACACATGTTACTTCGTACGCGGATTCATATCCAATATTAAAGGTATGTTAATTTTTGTAGGTGGAAAATTCATGTCAGCATATTAAATGTAAATTAAATATCGTTATTGATATGCCATGTATTTAAAATGTACATGGCACATATCACATATTATTTTTTTATAAAAACTCATTAGTTACCTTGTATCGTATGCATGATTTAATGACAATTTTTAAAATGCGATAAATAGATACTTTATTTAAAATTCTCATAAAATAATGTAGATAAGCTCCTGTTTTTACTATTTTATCAAACTATCCTTAAATAATAATATAAACTTAAATGATAAATTTAATATTAAAAATTTGCGCAACACTGCAGACAAGCTTGAAAACTCCAAAATTATTATAGTTTTTTAATGAGAGGCGTTTTTAAGACTGATGAACAAATGAGAAATTTAAGATTTACAGTGTAAGCAGTCACAAAATTCTTTACAATTCTGTTTTATGAAGTCTAGCATAACGTACGAAATTATAATAATAAAACTAATAAAAAGGTAAGATGACAAGAGAAAGTGACACCTAAATCAGAAATAAACTGGACTCTGCCAACAAAACATTTTAAAGAAAATATACTGTTGGAACAAAGAAGAGTGATTTCGAGAGATTGAGATAGCGTCTTATATTGAACTACTCACATTCAATAACAATTTGTTCTTAATCGACCTACGAAAGTTGAAATCTAGTAGAATTAATTCAGTAAAATCTAGTAGATTAAATTGTCTGAAGAAATTCCTAAACTAAATTGATTAGACATTTTTAAGATGCATAGTCAACATGTCTATATTCAAAATAACCATTAATCTTCACGTGACGAAACCTCTGGTTGCAGTCACGTGAGTTGATAAAATCAGATCTAGGAGACTACTTCCACTTTATCTATTCGGTAGTTTTAATTCATCAAGTTTACGGTCTTTTGTAATAATTTTGGTTTCGGTAGTATTCAAAATACCATTGATCTCATGAAAATGCACGAATAGTGCTAGGCACTATAGAAACTGTCATTGTCCGACATATTGGAGCGTATCAAGATTGATAGAAGTTGTTGTAGCAGACACTCCAATAGATACAATAGAAATGGATAATACAGAAGAACCAGATGTTTGAAACCCGAATACATCAACCGGAGCGAGTGCTTGAGGGAAACAAGTAACAATTTGCTCAATTGATAAAAGGAACAATAGTTTAACTAATATATATTACCTTTGATATTACGTTTTACCAGATTTAAGCGCACGAAGATTCGTAATTTTATCTTAGATTATGTTACGAATATGGCATCTACCTATATGTCCGTTTTAAATAACAATGTTTAACCAAAAAATACATTATTTGCAGGTTGACTAACACGTAGACATGTATTTTCATGTCATAACTATTCTCTTCAAAGTTTTTTTTTGAATATACTAGTAGGCGATAGTTGTATTTTCATTTTAAATACATATGTATATCTGCGCGCGATTTTTCAAAAGATTTAATTGATGTTGTGAAATATATTAAAATGCAAAATGTGAAATCGCGCAATCATCGAATTATAATAAGATACGGAAATTTGTTCACTATTATACAGTATCGTAAAATTTCCAGGAGTCTTACATATACACACACGTAGTAACGATTAATTGTATGACTTCCAATTAATATATCATAACATAACATATAAAACATAGAAGTAAATAAAAAAAAATCTGCAAGTTTTAAGGTCATAACCTAAACCTACCTATTATACCTCTTGTATGGGGAAATTATAATTTTTCATTCGCGCATTTGACACGATGATTGCTATGAAAAATTATGCACAGAGAAAAAAGAATAACGTAAAAAGACCATAGCCATTTCGTATGGTATTCCGCGAGTATATATACTAAATCGACATTGAACTTGTATGCATATCAATGAAATTCGATTTCGACATAAAAAAAATTAAATCTCGATATTTTGTAAATTTCATTGAAATTTGAATGTAGGTGGCGATCAGGTGTATTGCCTGTGTGCGAACACGAACGCAAACGTACACAACATATACGTTTGTTGATTTTTTTTATTAACACATTTAACATTTTTTTTAACGTTTTGAATTAAATGTTATTGTTTTTTAGTTTTGCCTCTTAACTCCTATAATAATGTAGGTTTTGTTTTAGTAAAAAAAAAAGATTTTTTCTTTCTCTAACAGATTTAGGTTAATAATCGCGCGTCGTCGAATATTTAAGAAATTGAAACGTGTTAGTCATTGATAGAATTATTGATTTTTTTAATTAACTCCGCGCGCATTAATTAGATAAAGTGGTTTTTAGTCATTATCATTATGTTGATCGATTTATTTATTTTTATTATTATGTAAGTATTGTTAAAGGATAGTGTAATAATTGTGCATCATAATTTTATATCAAACGAGAGTCGTTTTATATATATATGTCGTCAGTTTCAATGATACTACTATACGATTTAATTTACAGTTTCTTTAGTAGCATTTACATTTTATTTTACCGAAATTGACTAACATACGTCTTCCTACATCAAATTTGGTTTTGTTTGGTTGTTTCTTAAAAATGTTGATGAAATTTTGGTTAATTAATGTATGCACATGTTGTGAAATAATATCTTACAATTTCGCGACCTTGAATCGGAATAATATTTAAATGTTCTCGTCTATGCACTTTTCTCAGAATACTTTTAAGACCTTTATTACCCAGATTCAAAAACTTCCTATTATCACTTGAATTATTTTTGCTTCATTGTTTCTTAGATCTGAAAGCAATTAAGCAGGAAAGAAATGTATAATAATATTTACATATAAACAACATTTCCTTACAAACCACATACTTATAGATTTTAAACTTTAAATAAATAGAATAAAGTTTGATTTGCATTCGAATACTTATGAAAATGAAAATTTATTTAAAAAGAATACTATCCAAATGACACTACTTCAATCTTACCAAAAACTTCTATTCGTTGCCAAATTTTCGTTAATCGTAACATAAAACTTTATGAATCCTATTTTTTTTTTTATTTGGTTTTATTTTCGATTTTGAAACAATAAAGAAGCAATTTTGAAGATGAATTTAATTGTTCAACGGTATTAGCTTCCAATAGACAGATAACTTTTAAATCACTTTTAAATAAAATTCACTGATATTATTTAAATATAATGAGTTTCTTGTGGAGCAAAACTGAAAAATGTTTGCTATTGACAGATTACCTATCAAATTAACAAAATTATGTTAATTACCTGTTTTAAGTTATCATTTTATTTCTTTATTTGAGAAAAGTATAGACAAAGGTTGTTCTGGCTTTATAATTTGCCGATGTTCCTCAACAAAAATTGTTTCTCAGGAGCACTAGAAAGGTAAACAAACTTGTTTGTTAATTTTTAACTAATTTTCCCGCAATAACAATCAGATTTTCTCCATTACAATACAACTATTTACGTTAAGTACTTGACCAACGTTGTAAAACAGTTCGTATGCATTAATTAATAGCAGTGGCCTTACTTTGCTTTATCGAGAAGACTATAATTTCAAAATAAACGAACTAATCCACATTTAAAAAAATCGTAATCTTAGTAGTAGTCAGTAATACAGTCCAAACTTAGTAACGCACAACAGTTAAGAACCACTGTCATAGAAAAACATAGATTGCAGATATGACAATAAATATATGCAAGATTAAGAAATATTGTTAAAATCTAGACATTACTAACCTACTGTAAAAAAATAAAAATTCATTATGGTGTACATTTTAATAAGCGTATATAACTTGGCGTTTAATCGCATTCATTTCATATGTACTCTTATTATTTATTATACATCTAATAAAAATAAAAATAAAATAAATGATTTACATTATAATCAACAAGTTGTTTATAACGAAATAAATTTATATTTAAATATAATTTTTATTATTTTTTATCTTTATGTTTTTTTGTATAACTTTAAACATGTTGTATAAAATTAAAATACAATTTTAATTTTAAATTCGCTTATTTAATTTTTTACGCGGTGCGGTATAAAGTCTTTGAAATACGAATTATTAAATATTTTTATTAATAGTGTTGTTTAGAGCTTCCAAATATCCAATGTTATTAAATATCCGGATATCGAATATTTTCACTAGTAATTATCCGGATAATTTCTACTTAAACCATTTTGATGAAAATAAAATTAAAATTTTTGTAACAGTGATAAACTAAATAAAATAATTCAGATTTATTCAATTGGTATAAAATTATATTTATAAAAAAAATAAATATTTAATTGCAAATTTTAATATATAAACATCCAATTCAATCTAATTATGTAACTATTTCATTTTTAAAAAAGCGTACTTTAAGAAAATTAAATCTTAAGTTTAGTTTTAATTTTTCTGAATTTTTTTGAATAATACGATTAAATTAAGTGATCGTTTTTTAGTGGTTGCCAGTAATGGAGGGTCCTTTTTAAGCCCTACTAATTTCCAATCCATTTTCATCAACAACGACTTCTGACGACACATTAGTATATCCATTTGGATATATTCTCTCCATTATTTGTATTGCTAATGTAATAGCAGCTGATTTTGAAGAATATTCGAAATATTCACTATATTGGGGAAAACTGCCAGTGTCCAACAATATCATTAATGTTAAGAGAGTTTTGTCGCGACGTTCATTCATCCGTTTTTTTAGTTACCTCAAAAGAGTTTGGCTTAATGCTGTGTTAATTTCTTCCATTTTGAGAAATACATACAAATATAACAAAAAAAGACAGTCAGTCAAACCAGTGAAATTCTAGTTTATTCGTGTACATTTTGTTTTTTTTCCTCAAAAATGTGCAAATAAAATTTCTCAAAAATGTGTTATTCGGATGATCAAATATTTCAAAGAAATTTATTCGGATTGCTTTAAAATAGACGGATAATTCGGAAGTCGGATTTCCGTATATCCGGAAAGGAAACTTTAGTGTTGTTTCATACTAAGTTTTATACTATGAAATGCGCTGTAAACTTACTTATATAGTGTAACTCTTACTATTTTACTTGTATAATTTTCTATTCATAAAAATTGCTGCCAAGTTCCAACTATGTTTGCATAATTATTGTCAGTTAATAAATATATATTCGCGAGCCATCACCTCTGTCTGAAACATATGTAAATATCGAATCCCACTATATGTTATTGTAAGTAAAAACACGCATGGTAGCATACAATTATTTGTTTTCATTACAAAAAAAGAACCTTAATACTGTCGATCATAGTCAAATTGATCAACTATATAGACATTAATTTGGTAATAACTATACGAGTACAAAGTAGAGAACATACATAAAAAATAAGTAAATTCAATCAACCTAATCCGTCGGAAATCGATTTAAATCTAAAACAAAACAAAACAAAAACTAAAACAAGTAAATAATAATAAATAAATAAATACAAGCTTAAGCATAAATTATAAAATTATTAGTTACTCACATCAACGTAACGGCATGTTTATAAGAAGATGTATCACTTTTCGCTCTCACTTGTGTGTACGCGTTTGTTATTATGTATTTTGGCAATTTTCCAAAACAAAACAATTTGAATACTTTATTGCAGATCATGGTGTGATGTCGTAAGAAGATATATATTTAATACATATAATATATGTATAACATATATACGATATAAGAATTTATTAATTACAAGAAGAAATGGTTTACGTTATTAATTTTATTTTCGTTACTGCATTTCATTTATGAAAACGATTAACCCTTTTGTTAACCCATTAAGGTATGAGAACGGAATTATTTAAAAATTGCATAAATTCTGGGAAGAAATCAAAAACCCAAACATAATTCACAATTCAAATTTAACACATTTCAATTTTGTATCTCACATGTGCACCGGTGTCACTAAAATTTACACATTTAAACTGTAGTGTTTGTAAATATACATACATAATACTATACATATATTATTTTTTCTAGCAACAAATGTCAAAAATTTATGACAGATCTGTCATAATTTTTGAATACGTAAATTGATTTTTGATTTATTTTTTGACAGTTCAGACTTTTTGAAACGAAAGTTACGAATAAATGAAGAAAATAATTATGTGTGAAATATACATTTTATTCTCTATCTGTAAAATCGAGATTGAATACTGTTTGATAGTTTTGTTTGTTTGTGTTTAAAAAAGATGTTTAAAAAGATTTGTATTTTAACTTATTAAAAGAAATGATTTAATTGAACGGAAATACCGCGTTAATGTTTTGAAAAGTTTATGTCAAATCAAAACTGAGAGAGTGTTTAAATTTTTTTAACGAGGTTTGTGCATATTTTGCAATGTCGATCGCGTTATACATCTATTATATAGATACGATGTGACGTGTCGTCATAACCGCAATCCTACATCAATCGATCAAATCTATACGTAATATGCAAAATGTTAATTTTACATTTACACGATATTTTTTAAACAACAGTTTTCAATCAATTAGGTTTTATCTGAACTGTAAATTGGTGAAAAAATAAGATCAAGTAAGACTTATTTATATGTACATATGTATTGTGGTATGAGAAAAAAAAATTAAATTTTAGTTGACATTTTGATTTGTTCATATTCATTTTGTATAAATTAAATAATCATAAAATCTTAATTCAATATATTATTATTATTCTTTTTTATTCGTATTTGACTAATTGATTATATGTATTATTAAGAATTTATTATTTGTTTCGTTTTTGTGAATTCATTATTATCATCATCATCATGCTCATGATGAACGCGAATGAACGAAAAAGAGATGCGCGATGATCTTCTTATTTATTATTGTAATATGTAATCTTCTTTCTTATTTAATATCCGCGCGATCTTCAAAAGTAGTCAAATAGTCAAAAAATGAAAAAAAAAACGTAAAAAATTGACAGGTGAAACACAATCAGAAAATGATAATAAGAAATAAAATAAGAAGAAAATATTTTTTTGAATACAATTAAGCGTATTCAAATTAGCCAAGTTTGACACGATCTCGCGGTTGTACTGTGTGAAATAAGGAATTTTTTATAGTTGTTGTATACATTTTTTTTTGCATTTAAGAAAATTAAATTTTTTGACATTTGAATAAATTAGATTTGGTGTCTGTTTATTATGTATTTAATTTTTCATTACTAAAAAAAAGTACTTTTCAATTTAATTTAATTGAACTTAATATAATAATAATATTCAGTCTGTCCGAGATTAGGCAATATACGCGATATAATAAGTGATTTTTGCGCGAATTTACAATAGTCATGAAAGCGTGAATCATGTTATACAAAATATAATTGAAGGCACGGCGAAATAATTAAATATGTGTCAGAAACTAGATTAAAATGATGAGGTCAAATGATTTTTGGGGGCGTGCGCAGAAAATTTGGCCCCTAACCATCTTGATACTCCACATAATATATACATACTTCAGCTCTATAATTACCGATTTAAATTAAGTTTTGTTTTTGAATCAATCAAATTGTTGACAAACAATTTAACAACATGTTAATTTATTTACTTCTCTTCGGCGCGATCATTTTTACGATCGACCGGAAAACTAAGAAGAAAACAAAAATCATTTTTTATTTTCTTACACAACATAATTTCTTAAATCGTTAAATAAAATTAAGTGAAGAGATGCAGGTTGCATTCTTTTTGATTAATTTTTACAAAAATTCTTAAAGAAAATTACACACAGGTATCATCGCCTCGGAATTTGTGTATGCTTAATATAGATCTAGAATTAATTTTTATGGTTAATAAATCTTATGGTGCAAAATATTTATTATGTATGAGTATATTTTCCGTAACTAACTTCATTACATATGTGTACATACGCATATATGTTTTTGTATGAATCAATTGTTAGTTAAATGTCGAAAATTACAAGCTCGGGGGTTTATGATGTACGTATATAAATGCCATTCCAAATTATTAATGAACCGTTTACAGAGCACGTTTGGCGCACAAAACCAATTATAGCATTCAAATGTTTATTTTTTGCGGTTAATTTATATTTGGGATACATTTAAAATATGTATCTACATAAGTTCATGATATGTGTTTCTGATTAGAAATAATTTTATAATTATTTTCTATTACTCGTACTGTACAATAATATAGGCACAACAATAAATCAAAGAATAAATAAAAATTATTTCTGAACTTTCTTTGCTGCAGACAACTTATTGTAAGTTGTTCGTCGAGCTTTTAATTTTTCAAATTTATTTAGACTGTCCACTCAGTTCTAAATAATTAGGCTGACGAGAGTAGAGTAGACGGTTTAGGTACATAGGTTCAATTAAATATTCAAATTTTTTTAAGATTCAGATTTAGTTTTGTTTATATTTTACAGTTGTCTGCACATTCCATCAAATAAATATTTAAATCATATTCATATAAATTAATCATTATAAATGATACGATCATAAATTATATGATGATATTGCAGATAACAATAATAATTAACACTTTGAACAAGAAACAAAAAAAAATATTCTAAATATTTCTTCAAAACTCATTTACTTATATATAAGTGGAACATATCTATATACACTATCTGTTTGCAATCTCGCGCAGATCAATCATTTCCTCAACCTACATTTCATCTTAAGTGTCATTGTCCGTCCATTCACAAAATCGATCGCTTGAAACAATCTGACATATAACTATTTCGATTCGTTTATCTTATAGTAAAGATCGGGTATTCTTACCTCGCTTGGAATTTCACTACCTCTCGCAGAATTAAAATAAAATTCCGGAAATTTACAAAAGAATGCAGTTAAATCACTTAGTATCTCTGGGTATTAACTATCGCATAATAGTAAAACATAAAAAAAAGATTGTAAATACACACACCATAACAATAATACAAATTTTAATCTCATAACTCTTAAAGAGACCGCCGAAAATCTATACGAATAATAGAAGATAGAGAGCCCAATCATCGTATGTGATGACCGATCAAAAATTGTTTAATCTTTATATAAAAAGAAATTACCAACAACCACAAAAAAATTTACAAAAATATTGACAAGCAAAAGCCTCGGGGCCAAACATTTTTTTTTGTGCGATCATGAAACTTCATTCATCAATTTTCATCGTATAAAGAAAATTTTTTTGTAAAAATTTTGAAAATTTCTAGTTTTTTATTATCAAATTTACTAAATTGGTGAAAAAGTTGCGTACAATTTCGTTAGATATCGTGGAAAATTGACAATAAATGTAACATGTGGTGGGTTAGTACATTATATATATATATATATATATATATATATATATATATATATATATATATATATATATATATATATATATATATAATATATATATATACGTATATATTATATATATATATATATATATATATATATATATATATATATATATATATATATATATATATAATATATATATATACGTATATATTATATATATATATATATATATATATATATATATATATATATATATATATATATATATATATATATATATATATATATATATATATATATATATATATATATATACTGTATACGAATGTCTTTGAGTTTAAAGATTTTTGTCTTATATGTGTACGGTTGAAAGAAAGAAAGTGATGAGATCGCGCAGGTATAGTTCTTTTTATCTTATTCACATATATTTTGAATGTTTTATAATAATATAAAACATTAAAAAATATGATTATTTTTAAACAAATAGAAATACCAAAAGCCGCACGGATATACATATACCATGCACATACTTAAGAAATAGTTAAGAAACAGAATTAGTTATTAGAAATTTTTCATTTATATGTTATACTCGTATAATTCATCTTTGAAAGTTTCCAATGTTTCTTTGAATACATCACAAGGAATTTTATTATTGTTGTTGTACGTTTTTGTGTTACGATCTTACAATCGCATCGTTGCGAAATGAAAAATATCATGTCGTGATTTTTTGTTTTACTTTGTTTATTCGTTTTTTTCCAATTTTTTTTTATGTTTTACGCGCGGTAGCGGAAGAAAATTATTGTTGATAAGATTACATGTGCGTGTGTTTAAGATTGGAATGACTTCCGAATGTGTGCGGTTTAAATGCGAAAAGGTTAAAGATTCTGAAGCGCCATATGGTTTACGATTTTAAAATACAATGTGCGAATTGTTTGGTTTGAAATTTGGTTATGCTACGTATAAATATATAGGTCAAATGTTATGCTGCTCTGACCATATGTTTTTTATTTATTTAATGTTTAGTTAAAATTGCGTGTTTAAATATTGACCATTAAATATATACAGTTGTATTCCCAACAGGAGCCATATACATACCTTCTCATCTACCAGATGAATACCGTTGCTCCATATTATTTATTAAATTGTTGTAAATAATAATTTGAACTTGTTTTCGAACTTTTCCGTTCCGGCACAGGATACTCATCACAATTTGAGTCATACATATGTATTCAAATTCAATTTATTTCCTTAAAGTTTCAATTGGTTTCTTTCAATTTTGTAATGGACTTTTCGATTATATCGTGAGTTAATGCTGTCAGAAAGAAAGTTTTCGATTTTTTTGTATGTCTGTAAAATGTTATAATTACAAGAATATCTTGAATTGTCTTTTAGAATAATTAAAATTAAGGTACCCGATAAAATATATAATTTAATTATTAGCTCTTTTGGTTGCTAAGCTAATTCTAAAATAAACTTGTATTGTTTTTGAAAAGTATAATTTGTTATGAATTATTTAAATAGTTTAGTTTGTTGCGCATGTGTAATCGATAAATTCGATTTAATAGGTCATGATTAATTTATTTGCTCCAATTCAATACTAATAAGTAATAACACGTTATTATTATTTTTATTATATAGAATTATATATAGATGAATGGATTATTAATATATAAACAGAAAATATCGGCTATTCATTTAAATTTCATCGCACGTGCGAATTTTATTATTATTCTTGTAATCGCGTATCGTATTTATTTTATATACATATAAGATAAAATTCAGATCGCGGGGTTTTTATTTTTTTTAAATAAAGAAAATTGAATAAAATTATGTCCATTTGTTTTGTTTTGTATTATACATAAGTATATATATATGTATATATATATATATATATATATATATATATATATATATATATATATATATATATATATATATATATATATATATATATATATATATATATATATATATATATATATATACATATATTTGTATGTATATATGTTTTATCTTGTTATATTGTATATTTTTATGTTATACTTTTTCCGCGAGATAAAACATATATTTAACACAACATAAAAAAAAAATTATATGTAACGCGCGAAACAAAAGTGTCGAATTTAAAATAAATTAACACAAAATCAAATTCATAAAAAATTGTATATAAATAAATAAAACAATGGACATGAATTTAAGAAATATATATAAGCAAAAAATATTTAATATAAGGAATGTATTATTATTATTTTTTATTTGGTGTGAATTCCTTTTTAACATGAAGACAAGATGTTTTACAACGAAAAATCAGTAAAAATACACAAAAAATACGAATACTTTGTGATGTCAATATAATTTGGATGTTGTTATTTTATGTTTTTTTTTGTTTGTCTCTTTTCAGGCATACGAGCTCTCAACATTAACTGGTACACAGGTTATGTTATTGGTCGCATCCGAAACCGGCCATGTATACACATTTGCTACACGTAAATTACAACCAATGATAACATCGGAAGCGGGTAAAGCGTTAATACAAACCTGTTTAAATTCACCAGACCCGCCGACCGGTGTTAATAGCGGTGACCAACGAATGTCTGCTACTGGATTCGAGGAGACGGAATTAAGTTACAATATTGCCGATGATGATTCAAAAGTAAGACAATTAGTTTATGGTCATGGTCATCATGGTCATGCGCATTTAGGTCATCCGCAAGCGGGGCATTATGGCCTCGATCAAAGTTTAATGCAACAATCTTATTCATCAGGTGGTCAATCATCCCCATTATCACATCCCCAATCATATCCACCTCATTCATTACATTCTGGTCATCATCCGCATGTAACGCATCCACATATGAGTCATTCGCACGCACAACGGTAGTTTTGTTAAATAATTGATTTGATTGTGACTGAATAATCATTAAAATAAATGCGTGATAGATAAATTTCTCATGTATGGATGAATTTTTTTGTTATACTTTGTTATACATAAATAAATAAATAATCTTATTTAGCTTTAATCAATATAAATAAATTTAATTCTTAAAATACGTTAAAAACTTCCGTCCGCCATTTTTGTTTTAAAATATAAAATAAATGTGATACATCGACCAGACATTGATCATGCGGAACCAAATAAATTATATTTTATAGATTAGACATTCCAATATCGATCATGATGATTATAGATCCATAAATTAAATTATTTTTGATGTTTTGTTGTTGTTGTTTTGATATATTATATATAAATAAATATGTGTGCTGTAGTTAGATTTTTTGCTTTATTATTATTATTTATTAAAATTTATTATAAATTCTAAGTAAGGCGCATCCATTTTATATCCTTTTCTTAACAAAATTATTTGATTCTCACCAAAATTTGTACTAAAAATTAAATTAAAATAATTTATCTTTTTTTTTATTGTTATTTATTCTTATTTCATGTAAAAAACTTAATATTTATAAAAACTCAAAAACTATTTAACTGCGCTATGAAAAAATCTAAAAATTATTTGTAACAGAAAAATAATCTTCCGTATCGGTAGTGCCAATTTTTAGACTTCAGAGTGACTTCATTAAATTAAAACCGCAAAATTACAAATGTATAAATGAAACGGTGCTTCAGCAAAATTACGATGGTTAATTGGTTCAAAATTCTGCCTGAAGGTCATTTGGAAAATTGGAAGATAACCAAACGATATCTTTGTCGAAATAGAAAGTATCTGGAAAGTATCAAAACACTAGAAGACGTCAATGGTGGAAGTGCTGACTTACGTTTTTTTTTTATCTTGTTAATTTTGTATTTAACTTAAAATAATTTTGGGATTTCATCGTGCTTTGTTTATATTTTATGAAACAAACAGTTTTTTACACGAAATAAATAAACAAATACGGTCTTATTTAAATACGGCCTCAATGTAAATTTTTGCAGAGAACATTGTTAAACTATTGTGAAGTACAAATAATGTTGTTAGCTGAAATAAAATGTTATTTAGAGGTCGGCCATTTTAAATTGGTGATTAAACTATTATTAATTAAATATTTAATTCACGTACTGTATGAATATTTAATAAATTAATATTCCAAATAATTAATCATGTATTGTCTTCTGATTATAAATTAAAGTGAATCATTTTGCAACAAAAATGTTTCATTTTAATTACATGGCCTCAAAGTAAAATAACTCATCGCGCGCGGTCTAATAAAATAAAATAAAAATGTCGCCCACAATTTTTAATACACATGAGAACACCTTAACGAAAAAATATAAACAACTCTCGAATATAAGTGAATCCCACGTGCGAAATGGTCATTATATTTTGAAATTCGGACAAAATCATTGTGTGCTTGGTGTGTATAGGAAGACGAATTAGATTTCTTCATAATTTTATATTGTGGTCGGTGATAAAGGTCTCTCGACTCGACTCGAATTATATGGATGGCGCCTACTTAATGTAATAATTGTAGTTTGTTTGTTTTGTTTTATTTTTAATTTGTTGTTTTGTTTTTTAATTATATAATTTTTTAAATAAATAAAATCCAGGGGTAAACACCTGATTAGTATTTTATATTATATTATAAATAGTACATACCCATATACTTATATAAACCCGTGACTCAGAGTGCCATTTTGTTAATTGCCAAATGCAATAAAAAATAAATAGTTTAAGCAGGTGCCATAAACAATTCTACATAATAGAAATTAATCGAGGGAGCATTGAACTTGAACAAATATAATTCGCAAAACAAAACATTAATTTAAAAAAATATACATATATATATATATATATATATATATATATATATATATATATATATATATATATATATATATATATATATATATATATATATATATATATATATATATATATATATATATATATATATATATATATATATATATATGTATATGTATATATATATATATATATATATATATATATATATATATATATATATATATATATATATATATATATATATATATATATATATGTATATATATATATGTATATATGTATATATAAGTATATATATTTGTCGGTCGATCATGGCCTTAAAAGGTGCGTCTCACACAAAAAATAAATAAAAGACAATATAATTTATTATTTAAAAAAATTAAATTTATTATATACATAGTTATATTTTATATATATATGTTCACACATACATATATACATATATTATTGTAATTATAAATATCTTTTTATATATATAAATAAATAAATTTACATAATATTTTATTACATATATTTAATTATTAAGTTAGTTCAAATTAATAAATATAAAGCTTTTTAAAAAAGCCTTAAATGCTTAAAGCAACGAAATATTATTATATTGTTATATTTATTTTAAAAAAACTTAGTTATAAATTAATTTAATTTTAGTTAAAAAAATATTATTTTTTAAAATAAATACATATTATTATTATTATTAATTTTATTCAGATTATTTAATTTTCCCCATATCTGTCATTTTAATTTCAACACTGATCAAAATGGCGGCCTTATATAATTTTTTTCTCCTTCGCATTTTATCTCTCTAGTCAACAACAAAAAAAATGTAATAGAGTTCCTGTTTAAAAAAGGCTATTTATCTATTTAATGAGGGGAAAATTTATATACGCGATAGTAAAAAAAACAAGTATTTTAGGTACTACTTAATTATTACATATTTATTTATTTTGAATTTAAAATAGAATACATTTAAAAAAACATGTTATTTTTGCCAAGGTATTAAATTAACCACTTGTTGTGCCGCGTAAACAATTTTCATCGCTGAGTTGTCGTCACTTTAATGTACATCTGAAATTAAAAAGAAACGAAAAAACTTACATGAGACTTTGAGCAATTATTTGATCTTTTCCGGATGATAAGCGCGATTTGTGAAAATTTGTTGTGTACAAAATATATATACATATGTATGTATATAATATAAAAATTCGAATATATATTTTAGTTTTGTGTTACGTCGTTTACAATATATATGTTTATGACTCACTAAATGTGGGTAAGACAAGAGCCGCATTAAAATTCATTCATTATATTAAAGATCTCAAAACACAACAGTAAAAAATTTAAGACACGCGTCGTTTCCTTCAAAATGATACTTTTTATAATCTCTATATAGTATATTGATAAAAGTGCGCACCACCGCCTTAAAAATATTGTTCTACATTGTAAAATATATAATTACCATACTGGCCAGTAGTAGATTAATAATTTAAAGTAGGTTATTTAAAAAAAAATGGCGTATATAGTGAATTTTTAACTATTTGAATGACCTTGAAAAAGAATACGGGGAAATATTTCATACTCATATTACATTCAAACAACCTACTTAAATAAAATAAAATAAATTAATAATAATAACATATAATCAAATTTATTAGAAAATAACTATTTATTAAAAATGTATAATATAAAAAAATAATATTTTTTAATTAAATTAATTGCCACACACACGCACAATATTTGTATAATTTAGATATATAAAATTGTGCCAAAAAAATAATTTGTTTTGGGTGATGTGATCGATCGATCTTTTAATTTCTTTGTTATTATATATTAAGTATGTATTTAAGTAAAAGTTCGATTGATGAAATATATAAACATAGATTTATCTATTATATATATTATTTTTTTAAAATTTATTTTAAATTAGAATAATAGTTAAATGATTATTAAATAATTATAAATGTAATAAAAATGTAACGATCAAAATTATATATAACTTAACTCTATAATTGAAAATATGCTATCTAAGTTGTCAAATTTATAAATTAAACTACAATTTATATAAAGGGCAAATTTGTCGACTTCAATCTATTAAATTACTATTTTTAGTTTTTATAAAAGCTATCTAGCTATTTTATATACTTTTCTCAAAATTAATCCAATATTTTAGGAAATTGAACCTAATTATGTTTTGTCGACTTCTAAACTTTAATTGACTAATTAATATTTCAATCCTTAATAATCGTCCTGCATATCTCTTGTTGTAACATACTCATCAATTGTAAAATGCTACAATATAAAAAAAAATTCAGATCACTTCTTCTGATGACTGCTGGTTTCTCAAAACATTCCAAGTGAACTTTCTAAAATCTTACAAAACCAATAATTGGGACTGTGGAATTAAACTAGTTACTTTTGCTTCATCAAATTTAACCAATAATTTACAATTCTCCTAAATTTATAACAATGTAGTGTGCGTTAAGTTTGGTTTATAAGTACATATGTCAGTTAAAAAAAAAACGTGTATGTAATTGAAAACCAAAATTTTCGAATTGATAAAAAATTTGAAGCTTAAAAACTAAGGCTACAATTAATCAAAATTGTGGAACAAAAGCTGCTCTAGCTATGTACACACATATTTTAAATTTGAAAATTGCTACCTCTTAAACATTACCTAATATGATTTATTATTTTCTTGAATTTTCGGTTTCAAAGCAATGTAACTAGCAAATTGTAATAATAACAATATTTTATATATATACTTATTTCTGCTTGTTACTGTAACATTCAAAATAGTATTCTCTCAAATTAAAATGTTTATGATTCTAGTGCTGACTTACTTATTTTTCATTAAGCTCTTTTATAATATTATTATGATTACTAAAGATCAACATTGCAAAATGGTTCAAAATTATTAACATATTATATAAAAAGTCTAATTATTTTTGAATCCTATTTGCTTAGATAAGATCGACCTACACAAATAAATTGATAACAAAACGAAAACTAACTTCTCGAGGGAACTTCGTTAACCATCTGGTGATTATAGCACAATGTAGTCTCCAAATAAAAAAAATCAGTGATTTAGTATTTACATCGGTCTCAATTGGAGCACAACATTAGTTGCTTTATTTTTCAGTTCTATTTCTCCTCTGGATTTTTCTGTATGTGATATTCTTCCAATTAGTAGTCATTGGATTGGATGAGCAAAGAAATATAAACTAAAAACTGTTTAAATCAACATTCGTCTAAAACTCTAAATTATAATTATCCAAATTGAGGCGCTGTCTTCTTCTGGTTGTTAAATTACATTTTCCACAATGAGATTGATCAGAATTTAATTTGCTCACTGTCACAAATTTTCACTAGCAAACTTATAACCATATAGTAGATACTGTCGTTTTAATTTACATATTTTGTGCTAATTTTAGTATTTTGTGAAGGATTACAATGTTACTAAGGATTCACATGATATTCTAAAATAATCTCTAGAGCCGTACTTATTAAATAAATAATTTTAACTCTTCTCAATTATCTTCGATTCCTGTGACTAATTTAACATTGCATTTTACATATGTTTTTGACCAATCGAATTATGCAAATAATTCAATCATTTGTTCATAAATTTTGTTCTCTGATTTTAATCAATTTGTAGATTGCAAAATTATTACATGTTTGAGCATATGTGCCAATTGCTGATGCGATGCGTGAAATACATCATTCATTCAGTGTTTTGTTATTCATAATTTTGACCTACTGTCCTACTTTAAAAATCTACTTTAGACCCTTAAAATTGGATAATATTAATATAGTCTCTGCAATTTTCCAATTTTAAATTTTCTGGAAATTATTAATTTAAATAATTTCGATGTAAATTTGAATCTCTTGTTTTGAGCATTATTAAGCGGTTTACAAATTCTGGAGATCCAAAGAAATGCGAACATTTGGCGCCTAACAAATGCAATGTTTATGTAGTTGAAAATGGATCGTCATTTCGAAGTTTGTATAATTTCTCCAACAATTGATATTTTTCACAAAAAATCATGTGCATTTGTTTTTAAGAGCATCTGCTGTTTTTGGAATCGATTCACACGATCCTCTCAATATATGTTCCTACATCTCTGATACTCATCATGACCTAGTGCCCTATATAATAAAAAAAAACGTTCAATGTCCCAAACTAAACTATATATCTTATTATAAATTTTCCGTTTCCAACTACACACGTACTACTAACTGTAGTGGCTTACTACATAATATTAAATGCATTACGTAACACAAAATAAGACAATATAACCGTCTAAAGAAATGTTAATTTTGGGAAACCCTATTGATAGCAATCAACATATTATTACATCAAACATAAATAATTACATATGTTCATGCTCAGTAAAGGGTTATAAAAAAATAATGAAAATAATGCAAAAACTATACAACGATATTTAAAAGCAGCAACAAAACTGTTCAACCTTCCAAATAAGGATCCACATGTTGAAGTCAGTGTCGATTATAACATCATAAAATGATCATAAATGAAAATGAAAAAAACCGTAAAATATATTTTTTATAAAACTATCGAAATTTTCTGGAATTAATCATTAAAAATTATTTTAATTAATAGAAAATCAACCCTAAAAATTCATATGGCATAAAATGCGATTTTTTTTTCTTCACCGCTAACACAAAAACAAAAAAATTAACGATCATACGTACATATGTATATATATATGTATATATATACTTATATACTTGTTATTATACAAAAAATATTTGTTGTTATTGTTGTTGTATATAATATATTATACAATTTACTTTTATAAAAAAAGTCTCCTCTTAAAGAGTATATAAAAAAAAATCAAAAGAAAACGCGAATACACAACATTTGTATTGAGATCATGACGGTTTTTACTCTATAAGATCACATATGATCTTATTTTTTTTATTTTATTCTCTTTTGAATTTTGTGCGTTTTGTGTACATGATCGTTCGTATATTATGTATATATTATGTGTGCTGGTCAGTTTTGTAAATTTTGTATGAGAATATTTTGAACTCTTAGAAATAGCGAAAATAAGAAAATGTTTTTGATGTTGTTGTTGTGGTGGTTTTTGGAGTTTATAAGATGATGATCGCGATTTTTTGGAGTGTGCACGTGGAGTGAAATTATATTATCGGAGAAATTGTGACGTTGAGTGGAAATTTTTGGTGAATGTGATCTTTATCGGTGATTTTAATGTTTCTGTATGATTTATTTGTTTAGGGCGGTGATTACGTGTATGCTTGTGATATTTTTAACCTATACTAAAGTAATAACCCAATTTCTACAGTTTTTGGCCATATGTTGATGTTTTTCGGATTCCATCTACAATTTGAGGTAAATGGTTTATGAAAAGTATAGTTTATTGATTCATAGACAGTGACACTTATAATTTATGACCTTGACAGTGTTTAACTGGCTCTTTAAATTTTCTAGAATATATTACACTCCCTTTGTATGTCATTTGATGTTTTATGTTCTGGAAATAAATTTATTAAGCCTGCCTTTTGAACTTTGGTAAAATTGGTTCGATGTCTTCCAAAGTTTCTTATTTTATTAACCAAATTAGAACGATTTACGTACGCTAGCGTAAAATTTTCGTTTGAATCAAATTTTCTAATTCAGTTGGTTTTTTCTATGATTTTATTTAAATTTTCTTAAATGTTCACATTTTAACATTATAATTTTACTCTTATAACTCATTCCACTCAAAAATTATAATTCTGGAACCGTGAGAATATAATATGAATTTTAATAAAATTCATTAATTAAATTTCTACTACTAATAATTTTATTGATATTCAATTAAAATTTAAATTTTATTTTATAATTGTATTATCATTTTTCGTGGTTGAAACAGTTTGAAAGTAATTGAATAAAGAGGAAATTAAATCAAAATCTAGCGACACTCTCAGAAAGTAGTTATGTCTGAATATCTTTATGTTTATTTAAGTTGAAAAGGAATACACTCTAACCCTTTTAAAAATAAAACAATCGACATAAATAATTTAAGAGGTTAGCTGTTTTGTTTGATAGCATCTCATTTAGTTTAGTTTGTCATATGGTTTTGCACAAATAATACCATTTTCTCTAATTCTGATAAATTTGTTGTTGTTCAAATTAGATTTTATTAATTTAACAGATGAGTTTAACAGATGTACGTTCAGGATAGAGATTGATTTATAATTACAATTTAAATTTGATTTAAATTTTACTAAATAGTATTATGAATTTTATAATTTTAAATAATTGGAACGTCTTTGGTTACAAAACATATCTATATAATGTGAAATACTGAAATGCTATTGAGAATCGCGTAGTGTAAGATATACAGAAATAGATAAAATAGCCAGAAAATCAATATCATATTCCAATATAAGACTGATGGTAAATTAAATTAAACAGGGTAACTATATTACGCAAATTATACACACTCACCTTTTCTTTTTACATTCTTAAATTATTAGTCAAGTCGTATGACTTCATTTTACTTCCCAGTAACACGCACACGTGATGTTCTGAAATGACAAGAAACAAATCACATTTGAAATAATTTTGACTTGTGCCTAAAAACCTATAAATATTATGTTAATATAATTTATAATAACACTTTTGATGCGATGATTAAACCTCAGTAAAAACTAAAATAATAAATGTAATATTTAGCAACTCCACAAATTCATAAAGAATTTGAATGGCCTAATTAAAAATTCATTGCATACCTAAACCATAATAAAAATGTTATAAATTAATGTAAAATGTGTACGAATCTACATGTACAATTAAAACACAATCAATCAAAAAGCCAGTCACCCAAAAGCCAAGGCATAACAACAAAAGACACAATATACAAAAGACGGGTAACAATAAATTAAATTAAACGAAATAATTCTTTCGTCTTCGCGTCTTTAAGAAATAGTTTTGTATTATTATTTTTAATTTTATATATAATGTAATTTACATTTTTAATGCTGTGGACTGAATTATAAACATTTCGATTTTTATTTTTTATTTAATTTTATTTATAAACATTTTATAAGTAATGTAAACATAATTAATACGATATATGTATGTACGTACAACATATTATATATGGAATCACTTTGTAATTTTTGTATATGTTACAATGTTGTGTGTTATATTATCAGAGGAAATACAAAATATAGTAGTAAATTAGTAACGACGATTTGACGGAATGGGTTTTACATTTTAATAGGCCTTCAATTTAAATGGGAAGTTTTATAGATTCAGTATAGTGTTAGAAGTTGGATGTTTTATTTTATGTTCGTTGGCTTGATGAAATTTCCAACAAATTAAAATATTCTCGAAAACATTGTTATTGATTATTAAAACTTTTAAATCAGAACATTCAAATATTTCCTTAATAATTTTAAATTTGCTGTTAAGAAGCAAAACCCAAATAATTTTAACGTTTCTGAAAACTGTATTTTAAAAATATAAACTTGTCCAACTAAATTTTTTTGATAAATTGTCAAATTAATAAACAAGTTTTGAAAAGCATCGTATCCGATACTAAAGTAAACTATAAAATTTTTTTGTTAAAAAATATTTTGAGACTGAGATTTTCAAAATTTATTGTTTATGTATTTCGAAATTGTTGATAAATTAGCCAAAATTGTACATACAATTCGTAATGCCAGAAATCATCCAAAAAAACACTAATCTAGTAAATCATTAGGACGTTTTTCATTAAAAACAATCTTAAAATTAAATTTGATTTTTTTTGTCCATTATCTTACAATATAATCTTAAAATTAAATTTGATTTTTTTTGTCCATTATCTTACAATATAATCCATTATATTTTATAACTTGAAAAATTAAGTTTAAGGTGGAATTATTTCTAATAAAGCATAGCACATCAATGTTTGTTTTAATTTTTAAATAAAAACTGTTTTATCATTATTATCTCTTCTTATTAATATATTTTACTTTATAAAAGCCGTATTATTAAATCTCTGCCAAAGAATTCTCGGCGTGCAATTTAAACGGGTCTACTACGAAATCTTGGTTACCAATATTCTGAATTTAAAATATCGGATTTCAACATTTAAATTAATAAAATAATTCGTTTTTGAAAACTTAGTTAATTTTCCATTGTTTTTCGTGTCATTAAAAATCTTTCGCGAAAGTATACCGATAAAACTATAATTTTCATTATCTATGGTTGAAGGATTATTTAATCCGATTATTCCCGAAATGTAATTTCGATATTGGTATATTGTTTCGAACGGTTTTAAAAAGAAATATTATTTTGATCCGCAATATTTAGTCAAAATTACGATACTTGATAAAAACGTTCCCCTTTTATTTAATGTAATACTGGCTAATATATTTTGTATGACACATTGTGTTTTTTGGTATGCATTTATTTAATATTATAAATTACAAATTCGTTAATTTTTTAAAAAACCCGCCTTGAACTTTTAAACGATATTTCCTTGCTCTAAAATATATAATAAATTCATTTGGTTGAATTGAAATATTACCAAATACCTCAGTTCAAAAATTTAGAATTGAGTGAAAATAATTTCGTAAAGATATATTATTTGTGTAAAGAATATCGCAATAAGCGATTTTTCACTTTAATTTTATGTCAATTCAATGTAAGTAAACATTTTTGTAGTTTAGTGACAATTTATTTATAAACTCATTAAAAAAATATTCTTCATAATCGATTTGGTCAAGTAACAAGAAAGGAAAAATTCTTTATTATAATTTCATCGAAACATGCCGGACGACTAATATTAAAGCGGTACACAGTTAATATTTAAAGTTACAGAAAAATACAAAAAAGCTTTTCTTACATAAAAATAAATTAAATTAAAAAAATTATACATGTATTGTCCAGTTTATATTTTCTTTTTGTTAATTTTTTTTTTGTATATTTGTCCGATATATCGAATGTCTCGCAATCGATGAATTCAATCTACCGACAAAAAATATAAAGTTAAGAATAAAAAAAAATTACGTTCCAAACAATACAATAAAGTTTTATAAAATAAATAAGAACAAACTTAAAAAAAAAATCGATTACAATTTTTATAATAAATAAATAAACAAAAATAAGAAAATTATAAAGAAAAATGTTAGAGTTTACCGAGTATTTTTTTATATGTATGTATATTATAAGAAAGTGCCCTTCGACTAGTTTTTGATCCTAATATTTTTATTAACCGCGCGCGAGTAATGAAATTTTAAACAAATTTACTGTCATATCAAAGTTCTAAACATGTTATATTTTATAAATAAGCGGAAAAATTTCATAATTACATTCCATCTCTTCTTGAAACTCGATTCATTTTTTTTGGATACAAAAAAAATTAAGATAATTGCAAAGAAATAAAAATTTTTTTGATGCTTTCACGAAAAAATTGTTAAAGTATAGTTATTAATTGGTCATTTATATACATTAATGATCGATATTTTTTGAAATACATACATACATATATAAAGCCTCGATTTTAGTCTTGACAATTATTAGAGGCAATCTTGAAATTCACCTGTTGGCGTAACTGTTTTTAAATCAAATAATATATAAAATGATCACCCACTGATTGATATTCCAGATTTTTACGTATTCGAATATTATGTGTAGTATTAATAGTTGTTAGAACTGAACGCACAATATATTTATAAAAGTATCCAAAAAAATAACATCTTATAATTGAAATTTCGAAATTCATTGTAGACTATTTGTCGAATATACACAATAGGTTTTGTGTGCGGTTTGTTCAGATATGACATCATTTACCTTGGCCCCCGAACCAAATACCTTTCACTTATATAATTGCTTTGTGTCAAGAAAAACAATCAAAGATCTAATCTGTAGCATTTCAACAAAAAGAAAAAAAATGTAACATTTGCGATACGGTCCGAATTTGAGCTAATTTCGCAGATCGCGCGCACTATACTTATTCATCATGGAACTCGCAAAACGATACTAAAAACGTCTTATTAAAAATAACACCGCGCATTTATAATATTATATGAGTTGGAAGTATTTAAATTTCAATAAAACCTAATTTTATTGTTGTATATAACGAGAGATACCTTTATAGTTTTTGTGTATATATGCTTGCTTCTCCTCCAATGTGTATACGAGCATAAAATATATCAATATACAATTAACAATAACAATGGCCATAGAGTTGATTTTTTTTTATTTCTGTATAAATATAAATTTTTTTTTCTTATTTCGTTTGCTTATTTGTATTGCGTAGGAATGTGTATTACGTTATATTATAAATAAAATTGAAAATTTTCAAAATCGAGAAGCTGAAGATATTTACAAGACGGAAAAAAATAATTTATTTAAGAAAAACAGAAGAAAAAACTTTAAAAATAAAAAATAATAATGTTTTTGATTCTATTGTAATGTATGTTAGTGTTTAGTAGTTGGCAGTCGATTTGATGGTCAGTAATTCCTAAAATCGATAGAAATGAGAAAAAATCTAAATGTTTACTTTTATTTTTGATAAAATTACAAAAATCGTTTATTAAATTGCATTATTGTGCCTGGATATTATTAAAATTTTTAGGTTTTACAGATATTTTGTTTATTTATATTTTATATGGTTAAAATGAAATTTCCAAAAATTTTCAATTATTGTTTAATTTATGAAGAAGATATATGTTCTTGATATACGTACCGATAATGAGACTAGCGAACTTTCAAACTGTCAACTTTGTTATTTGTACTCACGCCGTAATAATATAGGCGCAATTATAACTGTAGCAAAATTACTCTCAACTACATTTCTAGTCAAACATAATGTGAGATAGTGTGCTAGCATTGTTGCGACAATGCGATAGCGACTATCAAGTTTTCTATACGATGATAATTGCTGTCCAAGTGTTTTCCCAATTTATATTCAAAATAAATTTAGAATTTCTAAACTGATGATTTTATCAAATTTTTTTTCATTTTCAAAAAGTTCATTTAAACCTAAACATTTTAATTTGTCTATATATGTAATTGGGTCAATTAAAAACTACAAACTACATTTTAATTTCAGTTAAATTTGATAACAGTTCATAACTTTCAGAATCACTCCAATATCTAAAAATTAATTTAATAACTAAAGTTTAACAAACTTTATTCAAATTTCAGTTTCACTTCAAATTCTTTGCTTTCCGAATATTCCTTCTAAATTCTAATCAATCAATAAATGAATTGAATATCGATTAGAAATGGGATTTAATGGGATTTCGTTAATTACTCACTTAATTTATAATTGTTTAAATTTTCCTCTAAAATTCTCTTCTGCTTAATTTTTCTCAAATTTTTAGCATTCATTTATTTACATTTCTATTCTCGGCTTGAATGTTGCCATGTAATTGAAATTCTCCCAATGATTATAGTGGTTGGTTAAACTTCGTTTTATTGCAGTAATTCAATTTATATATGATTGGAATTTGAATAACTTTTATATTTTTCAATTTTCTATTAATAAACTACATAAATTTAATATCAAATAAAACTTAGAAGGATATAAAGAAAATTTAATTGTATAATCATATAATTTTACTTAACTTAACAATTCATTTTAATGACATTTTCTGTTAAAAATAAAATTCCTGCACATTACCGAAATTTAATTTTAACGTTATTAACGTTCTTAATGAAAAAGTTAAGAAACAAATTGTTGGTAAAATCTTCTATTTATTTCAAGTTGCAAATAAATAAATATTTATATTTGAGTTTTAGTTGAAGAGAATTTGACCGTTGCAATTCAATTTAGTTTTAGCAGTATTTTTTAATATGTCGTTACGTTAGTTAATCATTTCATGATTCAGAATAAATGTGGATTGAAAGTTGGTAAAATATTGCTCGAATTGGTTTAAGAATCTTTCAAATTCACAGCATCATTTTCTTGATACTTAAATTTGTGTGTTTTTTTTAAATTTGGTTTGTTGATGGGCCTAGCTTTGAAAAGAGCGTAACGATACTAGCTCAGAACCAGCGTTGTCAATATTGTTTGATCGTAATAACTGTATACTTTATGGTGTTAGCAAACCACAGTAACCAACATATTGATAATTTAAATTTCGCTAGCATGTAACTATGGTTAACAATTTAAATTAAACGATCAGGAAGTCTTCTAGCAACCAATTTCTAATTGAACTATTTCTAAAGGCCTATCTACAAAGCTAGGTGAATGTAACTTCAATATGAGAAATATAATAAGTCAGATGCTGGATCAAAACCCACCTAAAACCTCTGCGATTATAGGGTTTAGGTGGGTTTAATTAATTCAAATATGCATTTTATATTTAAAATTCGGCACAATCCCAAAGAAAATCAATAAATATAAAAATATAAAATGTAGATCAAATATTAGTATTGAAATTTTTGAATTTTAAGTTTTGAGTATCTTAATTTCTGAAGTTTAAAATTTTAAAATTTGTAAGCTGGAATTTCCATATTGGAATTCTATTAATTTATAATTAAAAACTTGGAATTTTGAATCTGATTTATGTTTCTTTTGTTTTTATAATTTGGAATCTAAAATTATGAATTTAATTTACAATTTTATTATTGTTGTAAAGAAGCCTTTAAAAACTATTAATAATAAAAATATTATTAGTGTTGTAATTTAATAATAATAATTAATATTAAGTTATGGAAACATTTTTTTGAAATTTTTTAGTTAAAAATTAAGATAATATTAGAAAATTAATCTTAAAATTCAATGCCACACAACAGATAATGTGGAATCTATCTATGGATTACCTACCATAAAATTTAATAACCACCTTTGCCTAGTCTTTAATTTAAATGAAAAATTGATTGTTGAAATTTACAGATCAAAATCTAGCTTCGGGAAGTGGTTTATACAATAGCTCCCTTGACATCTAGTTTCCAGAAAAACGTGATTAATATCGCATCACTTGTCCATTCTTTACGTTTGCTTCACCTTTTATTAATTGTTAAACGATTCGGAATTAGTTGTTTACATTAAACATTTAAATAATAAAAATGGCAACTGGCATTGCTGCTCTGAAACCACCACATAATGTACGTCTACGTGAAAACGTCTCTTTAAAATATTTATAGTATAATAGATTTTGTTAATGGCTTTCTTTTTTTAACATTAATGCAATCGGCTAGATTTGGCGTTGTGTTTAGTACTAGTGTTTCTATGTTGAAATCTATTGTATTTTCCACGAAAGGTAGCATTATAGTTTTAATCTCTTTTTTCTGAATAAACTGAGAAATTGAATCGGTTATTTTATTGCTATTTCAGCTTGCTAAACTAAAGCGTCATATTAAATGGGAACATAAAGAGAATATAATTATTCTAACTAGATAAGATTATATCAGAAAAAAACAATGTCGAATAAGTGGAACCCAAGCCGAATTAAAAAAAAAATAATGAGTGAAATTCCATTCCTCGTCTGTGTAAAATTTTAACTAAGATTTTAAAAATTTTATGAAATTTTTAAAAAGCTATTTTATATTCTGCAGTGCGATAATTCAATTAAATTCAACTTGATCGATAAAAAGAAACCGCATTAAACCAGGACGAACTCAAGAAGTCAATTATAATTCTGTAATCATCAATCGATCATTCAAAATTCATGTTAAATGTCAAATTAACTTTATAACATTTAAGTACCTACAAAAAATTAAGAAGTGTTTGAACAAAATGGCTTCCAGTTTTCTTTTTTTTTCTTAATTCCCATCTTCAAAAAATATAAGCGCGCAAAAAATTATTGTACTTTCTAATTAAAGTTTAAAACAAAAAATTTATATACATTTTAATATTCATCTTATTGTTAAAATTTAAAAAAATTATAATTATAAGTTTTATATATCGTATAGTGTTACGTTATATGAATATATAAAATATGTGGTCATCAGATCATACTCGTGTATGTATATTAAATGTATATGAATATGTTTGGCAGACAAAAAGAAAGACTGGCTAAGAGTGTGTAGCAGAAAAATATTTTTTTATTTAAAAATGATTTTAATTAGCTTTGTTGATATGATGATGAAGTTTTTTTTGATATCGAAAAGTATGCGGTGAAATTTGCTTTTGAAAACTTTTTAGATTTTTTTTGTTTTTAACGGATCCGTCAAATAGTATTAAAAACCATTATTAGGTTACATCAATCAAATATACTCGTATTCTTGAATATATAAGTTATGTTTTTGCACAAAATCTGAATATTACTATTTGTATTTATTATTATTGTTGTTATTATTATTATTATGATCAATCTGTCAGTTTGGATTAAACAGATCGAGTTATAGGACATTTATCATTTGGCAATCCATTCCCCAATGATTTGGCATAAAATACGATCATGATTTTGACAATATTTTGTTGTATGTTGCTCAGTTTTTATTCTGTTTTTTTTTTTAAATCAAAATTAATTAAGAAATAAAAACCATATGGTCAGATTCGAATAGGATCAACAGAATCGCGATCATTTTTTTCTACACTATAGTGTACGTAAACTTTATTTAATAATGAACTCGCCGTACAATCATAATGATCGTGTGAATTACATTTTTTTGTGTATGTATAACGACGCGATATAACTTTCACGACCAACAATATATTTTATAATAATTTTGTTGATCATTTACTAAACCACAACATTTTTATTTTTATTTTTTTTATTCATAATTAAATAAAAAATGATTTTTTTATTCTTTTTATTTTTTTGATTCTTTATTTTTATCAAAAAGATTTAGAAGAATACAAATAAAATAAGAAAATAATTAATCATATTTACAGGTCATACACGATCGTATAGTATAAAATACATGCTGTTTAGTAATCAACATGATCATTCATTATTTGAAAATTACATGTATCATGTTTCTTTGTTGTTTTTTTTATTTCTCTACAAGATCGTTCAAAAAAACATAAAACAAAAATTGCATTGATCGTTACAATTAGATGTGTGGTGATCGCTTAGATACGAAATAAAACAAAAAATAAAGTGATCGAAATCTCTTTTTAAGACAAGACTCCCCCAACAAAAACAAATACAAGTTTAAAAGTCTTGTAAATAAATAACAAATTACAACAAATGAATTAAAACAAACAAACATAAAAATAAATGATCAATCCACATTTGATCTCGAGCTCTCTACATATTGATTGGATGGATGGATTTTTAAAGTGATCGATCTATCGATACATATGTAATAATAATAGTAATGTATTTTTGTTTTTTTACTACATATATTGTAGTTTTTAAAAGAGATGATGATGAATTAAAAATTAGAGATGGAATAAAATGATTGGAATTCTAATTTTTTCGTATACATATGTATACTTAGAAAGAAAGATGCGTGATTATTTTTTGAAAACTTTTAATTATTTTTCTATTAATCTATTTCTTGTATTCTTATATAAAAATTAGGAGTAGACAAAATTACATATATTCATCTAATCATCTCTCTAAAATAAAATAAAAATAAAACAGTTTTTTTATTAAAATTAATTGATTGGTTTGACTAGAAATTGACGGACTGCTGGTTTTTTTTTTGTTTAATTTTTTGGTTTTTATTTGAATTTATAAAATTTGGGAATGTAAATGTTTGGATTGATATACATGTTAAAAATGATCCGTAATTAGAACAGAATTTGCTTGATTGAAGGTAAATACTTTGCAATAATATGATTTTAAAAGATTTAAATTGAAAATTATAATTTACATTTATATAATTACATAATTTAATTGCCATTTAATTAATAATTACATAATAGGGAGTGTTGTCATGATAGGAAATATTGTGACACAATAAAATAGAATTATGTTTTCTAAAATCATCAGCCCTTATTATATTTCGTTTACAAATGTCAGCTAGAAGCTGAAACTACATATATGTAGTATGGTAGTTATAATTCCAAGGTTATATCTTATAATCATCTCTTAAAATACGTAATGTACATTTAATCGACACGATTGTGGAATAAGTTTTATAAAGTTTAGTTTCAAGATTAAGTTAAATATTATACTATAATTAGAGAAATTTATGCAAAACACATTTTTCTTATATCCTTCCGTGCTTCTTATATAGTATACATTATGTATATTCATGAATTTCTATGTATTAACAAATGAATGTACAAATAAAAATAACAAAACATAACATTACATTTTAGAACCCAGAGAGACTAAGTAGTTTTATGTAAATTCTGGCAGTATTTTTACTAAAAAAACGAAAGAAAATCTAAATTTCTATTAAAGTGCGAAAAATACATTTTTGTTTATTTTAATTTAAGACTGTTGTTGTAGCGTTGCTAATCATTAATAAGAAAATTCAAATAAACAAAAATATTGTCTTTTCTCTAATAGAATTTTGGATCACTTTTCTCCTTTCGTTTTTCTATTAAAAAGTAATGTCAGACAATTTTTCAAATTGGAATATAGACTTAAGAAATGTTTTATTTATTTTTATTTTATTATTTCTGTGAAAAATTGATTTAAAATCCAAAATTTCTACACTAACATGAATTACATTGTTATATGCATACTTATTTTAGGAATAACCTGTTGCGAGTAGTTTTCAATTTCTTTAATTCTTTATTAATAATCAATTAAATTATTTTAGGAATCAACTAATGCTTATTTAGAATAAATGTTAATTTTTTGATAATTGTTTTGCTTTATCGATTATTTGTACCAAACAATTGTTGTTTTATTCCATATTTTGATTAGGCTTCAAAAATTTTGAGCGATTCTGAAATTTTAATATTTTTGATAATCTTGTTTGTTTTTTAGTTAAGTAAACAAACTCATTAAATCAACACTAATATTGTTCACTGCAAATCGACTACTTCGCATACCAACTACCAGCAAAATATATTGTCTACCTCAGAGTATAGGTATTTTAAAAACCGGTAACTTAAGAAAATGCCTTCCTTCTTATAAAGTAATTTTTTAAATTTAATTTTGGGCAATTTAAACAATACTCATAATATTAAGCCGTTTTATTAAGATTAAATTAAATTAATCAGGGTTACAATTTAATTTATAGATTATATTTTAACGGTATCTACATTTTTTGTGTATGGAGTAGGTTTTAATTTTTCAGAAAATTTAATTTTTCCATCAATATTTCAGAAACCAAAATTCTGAAATTTTACTGGTATGTGTGTTTGAGAATGAAATGCTCTATGAAGCTTAAAGATTTTTTAATGAAATTCAAATTAATTAATGATTTCTTAAGTTTGATAATATTTAACCATAAATTTGCAAATTAAAGAAAAAAACAACAGGAGATGGAATGTTTGTGTACTTAAAAAATTTACAAACAAGTAATATTCAAGAAAAATTTTGAACTTATCGCTACAAATAATATTTGTATATTTCATAACTCCTGCCTTCCTTCTTTACAGAATGTTAACCTCTAGTTTCAGGAGCAGTACGTCTCCAGAGCTTCTCTAGATCCATGTATGTATCTGAAAGGAAACAATTATAGTAATTCAGATCTTTCCAAAAATCGATATCATCAGCCATATCAATAAAGGGTTAATACTCGTAATAATATATGTATATAAATATTTTTTAAATAAATTTAATAACGATGATTATTTCATTTATACATATTCTTATTATATTCTTATGTAATAATATAATATACTTTTTGTGTCAAAAACTATATATACATAATTTAAATTAATGACAAAAAATTATATATTTGCCATCAAATATAATAAAAAATAAAGATAAGAACAAAATAAAAATGTATAATAAGATGCAATTATAATTCATCTTTTACATCTTTACAGTAGATTTAATCGCGCTATGAAAATTAAATCGCCATCATTTCGTATGTAGTAGAAGAATATGTGAACGTATACATTTAAAATTTGACCTTTATTTTCGGAATATGAAAAATATGATTTATTAGTCATTCTAATTCTGCATTAGAATTTATTTACGTATAAATTATGATCTAATCTAATCTGATTAAATATTTATTTATTTTTATTATTGTAGCAATTGTGCAATGAATTATTTATATATTTTATGAAAGTTCATATTAAATGTTAAACACAGTAATACTGTATGGTTACATACACAAATTATGCATTAAAAATTAAATCGAAAATTATTTTTAAAAAATCGATCAAAATAAAACATAAAACCAGAATAATTTCACAATTTTAAATTTCCTTTACAGCGCGTATCGCTTGCAAATTATCCGACATTAGAGTTTTTCCATTTCGCGCGATCATTGTTGTAAGTTGTAACCGATTATAATTGCATGCGTTGTATGTTAACGTCACCGAAATAGGTCGATTTTTCGACAAGCATGTTGTGTATAATTTTTAACTTATCGATCATCTCATAATAATAATAAAAATAATGTAATAATAAAACAAAATTATAATTCGAATTATTGAATAGAGATCGATTCTAATCGCGCGATCAACGATGATGGTCAATAATTTTATTAGAATAAAATTTTAACTTTTTCTATGTCGCCAAAATTTAGGCGATTGTGTTTATTTATATAAGTACATAAATACAATGCATTTTTTTTGCTATACATGCACATACATAAATTGTATATATGTATATGTAAGTACCACACAAGATCAAGTATATGCGATCACAACAATAGTGATCATATGCAAATTTGTAAACATAATACAAATAAAATCAATCAAAAAATAAATTTACAAATATGGAAAAATGTCATAGACCTTTTAGATAAAAATATCGAGCATTCCACATGATCACAACAACGAAACTAAACAAAATCATTAAAATATGTTTGTAACCAATGACGAGATCATGAAGAGTATAAGAAAACAACGACGAAGAAAAGAAAAGACAAATTTTTCCTTTCAACTTGTTTTCATTTTATTTTTTATATAAATATTTATTTAATTTATACTGTGATGACTCACGATGATCGAGTTGACGATCTTCATCATCATCATCCATCGACGATCGCTATAGCAACATAAATATCAACATTTTTCTTCATGATGTGCATGCATGCACGATGATCACAAAAAAAGTACAATACAGTTTAATTTATATACACATTATAGAATTTGATCGATTGGAATATATTGATTATAATCAAATTCGATCGATCTGATTGCGATCACAATGATCGAGAGAGTACATAATGTATAGTAAACAAAGTCTATATATGATCATTTTAAATTGTTGTTATATCGCCTTCGCAATATACGCGTGAAAATTTAAAATAAAAATCGGTTTTAAGTACGTTGGCGGAAATGATCTAATACGATCATATGTTTTTTGTATTTTTTATTTAATTTTATTTTAAACTCTTCCAAAAAAGGAAGCACAGTTGCAGGTCATTGTACCTCTTTTATTATACGTAAATCTTCCTCCTTCATAGCTATATATATTAAATTATACTGTCCTCATTTTATATATTTCCCGTTTACTATATGATCAACAACATTCTAATTATCAAAATGTTTGTAAGTACAAATTTATAAAATGATCATCAAAATGATCGCGATCATATATAAAAATTTTACGATCATAAATTACATTATGGGAAATAAAAATACAAGAAAACAAAAAATATACAGGGAAAATGTGACAAGAATTTATAATTTTATGTATTTTATGTATACGTCGATTGAATGGAAGTTACGATCGCATCATATATTCAAACCCTTAAATAAATTAAAAAATATCGGCCATGCATAATACTGTTTCCGTCTATTATTGTATACTACACAAAGTTTTTAGCACGTGCCGCACATAATACGGAAATAGTTCCATATCCGTATTTACCGCCGTTGAAAAAGGTTGATAATCTTTTGGAAAGTCTATAAACCCTGGACACATATACTCATAAAAACTTGATCTTATTTTTTAAAATATTTTTTTATGTTTTTATTTTTTAAACAATAAACGATCATTCGAAAGATCTTTGATGATCATTTTTTTCATTGCGTTTTTTTACTTTAACATTAAATCGTGACAAAAATTATTAAGTAATCTTTATAATTTTTATTTCGTGTGAAACAAATGATCAATCGATGATCATCTTATAAAATGTGATCTTTATCATTGCGTGATGCAGTTTGCAATCTCTATATAGATTTATTTTTAGGATGTCGAATAAAATTGAATACGTTTACATTAAGTTCTATGGTTGGACGTGGCCTATGTAAGCTTAAAATTTATATTTTCTAGGCCAACATTTCACGCAAAATAATACAAATAAAAAAAAACATTCAATCATCGATCAAGCTGTATACATAACTCACAATCGTACGAGATGATCAATACTCGATCATTTATTTTTATGTAATTCGTGATCTTAATTAACAATTTTCCCTTTGTATTTATATACATTTCTAAAAGAACGTGACAATTTTTATACAAACAATTTAATCGATCTCACATTTCTTCTTTCGTTCTTTCCCCCTTGTTCTTTCTAAACGTCTAAAAAACCGCAAAACTAGTCTATCGATCGTTTTTTTTATACGATCATGTTACAACAATACACAATTGATCTCAATTTTTTGACAAATTATAATTTTGTTAGTTTTAAGATTATAAATGTAATTACAATTATTATTGGTACCTTTTGTAATGTTATAAATAAATAATGATTGAAGGAGGAAATTTTATAACATGATGGAACTAATATTATTGATCACTCGCGATCAAGTTTTATATTTGAGGAATTTTGATATCTTGTATTTTTTTTGATCTGTTTGTCTTTTGAATTTTGGACAAAGGTGGCAATTTTATGATGAAGAATTTTTTTAAAAGTAATTTATATTTTGTATGTTTACTTTTTGATGTTTTAGAAATGTATATATGTATGTATGTATGATACATTTGTTCGGGCGGTTAATAAACATTTTTAATCTTTTTGAATTGATCTACAATAAATTTTTTTGGCTAATGAACGGAGAAGATGATTTCGCGGAAATCTTTTATACATTTAAGTTTATCTCGAAATAGTTGTTTTTGAGTGGGCTTTTTAAAATATGTACTTAAAGTGGTGATCCGAGGCGGCATCTCGCGACGTAATTATAGTGTATTCGGATGGATAAATTAACTGTCAATTCCGAAAGATTTTTAAATTTATAAATTCTTTATAATATTAAAAGTAATTAAATATTTTGGTTTTGGGGATTTTAAATATTATCCTAAATGTATTTTTTTTCCGCAATCAAATGATTGCGAGATTAGACATAAGAACTTTATATAACATTTCAGTACAAATTATTTTTAAATATTAATTTTATTTATTTTTTTCATTTTAGGTAAGTGGTTAAGATGTACATACAATAAATGTGAGTACTTTTACCTCTATTTACAGATTATAACAGAATTATATGTATATGGTGTTTGATGTGTGTATGGTTTTTGATATACATATACATTTAGAAAGAATACGCAATTATACTATTGTACTAGTATTAATTATGTTTTCAAGTTGATTTTTAATATTAAAATTCGAATAAACTAGTCGTTTTTGTTTAAATATTTTTAATTTTACGTTATAAGATGTTTGGTACCCATAGTAAATTAATAAATAATCTATAAGGTTTTATAAAATCTAAATTAAAAATTTGTAAATCTTAAAAATCCTCTTAATAATTCGCTCAATAGTGGATATTGAAATGACCTACTGGACAATTTAAGTATGTACAATGTACATACTGTACATATTTTCTTCTATTGGTAGCTAGGTACTTATGTGTATATGTACATTGTAAATATACACATAAGTACCTAGCTACCAATAGAAGAAATCGCTTATTATTTGCTCTGATTGTCATCTACAGTTTGAAAATCATCTAAGGAATCCTTTATCTGATTAAAACATTAAACAAGTATTGATTGGTAGAAAGATAGCTGCAAAATTTGACGACTACTTTTAATCAAACGATAAACTGTAGTTTCGTGAGTAGGATCGTCATAGTTTATATCCAGTGAAAAGCGACTATTTTAAATTATATATGAACGCCATAAATTCCGACCTATATAATCATAATTTGCGGATACATACATATTGTACATTTGACTGACTTGAATGTAAGTGATTGATCGCATATATACATTCATCTAATACCGATAATCGATGTAACATATTTCATTATTTCAATATTAAATCAAATAATACATAATCTATGTGCTAATATTACGAAATGATCGATCACATAACGGAAATTAATGATGAATATGATCTTTATGAAATCGTTAAATTTATGACCGATTTTGAGTGCGGACTTTTGTTGATCTTTTGCACCGGAACTAAAATAAAAATCGATCTGGAATTGTACCTCAATGCTTTCGCAACTATAGATGCATAATGTTGTTTAAGTAGGACACAAATAAGGCTACTTTAGACACAACAAGCCAAACTACTTAAGGATGATGATTTATTTCATATTTTCTTATTTATTTATATTTTGTGTATAACCTGTCGCCTTTACTTAATCAAGAATGTTTTGTTTTTTTAAGTTTTTTGTTATATAAAGATCAACGAAAAATTATCATAATGATCGTTGGTCATAATATTTTATTCCATTTTTTGGACGGTCGATCGATATTTATATATTTTTTTGAGGTTAAGTTGATTTAAACGTAAAAATACAATAAATTGTCATCAATTTATTGTTTATAAAAAATATATAATAATTTTTTTTATTTTGATTCTTATCGGAATTCAGAATTTCATTTCTTACGATCGTCATCTTCATGATGATATTGTGTAGTGATCTTTACGATCATTTTGATAAAAATATAAATATTTGATATATTTTTTTGTACTTTATATATTTTGATTTTGAAAAGTTATAAGAGGAGATAAAGATCAAGAAATTTTTATATAAGATCATTGTGTCCAGACATATTATATAGATACATTTTTTTTGTTTATAAATTCAGATGGCGCCACATTATGTCTATAGAAATCAAATTTAAGTAGTATTGTATGGAGATCGCGGTTTTTGTTATTTTCATGAATTATGATAATATGATCATTACGGATGATCGATATGGCGACCACTCGATTGTGTCATAAATTCGCGATCTGGTAAACGTGCATACATATATCTGTAATATAAATGATGTAGGAGTAGTGCACTTTGGTTATACTCGTAGAATAATGTCAGCTGACACGAGGAAAAATTAAAAGTGTTATGATCGATCGATGGCGATCATTAGTTATACGTATAAGAATCATAATTTTAGTCATGATCGATACAATTTTTGCGTAAAATTGTTGTAAAATCAGGTTGTAGTTTTTCCCTATAGACAATTTTTCTTATAAGCGATCATCATAATCATCTCGTATACTGTTTTGTTGTGGGAACTGATTTTTATATATCAAAAGCAAAAAAAGACAAACGTAAAAAAAATGTTGTGCGCGGACAACAATCGAGTATCGTTCTGAATTTTAAATCGATTTTTCTTGTTTTATTTATTTATTTTCAGCTACTGTATTTATTTTTATTATTATTGTATTTTTTCGGGACGGTTTTTGTACAAAAAATATGCGATCACAGCAAATCGTATACACACACAATTTATATATCGCTTTAGGAATTTTCCTTCTTATGTTGTGTACCAAATTCTTGAATGTCTCTTTATCAAATTATTATGCTATATATATTTTTATTTTAAGATTGCGCGCAACAAAAAAATAAGATCGCAAATTGAGGGAGTTTTTTGACGATCGATCGTTGAATATTCGATCAAGTTTATATACAAAAAATTATTGTATAAGAAAATATATAAAAGAATTGAATTTATTTCTTATTTATATGACATTCCAATCGATCGATTGATTTCTGTTTATTGAACTCGATCACCAAAAAAATGTCCAGACATTTTTCTCAGCGATGCAATTTTCTGTAACCAAACTTAAATATGTTATGGACAATTTTTTTGTCTAGCAACTGCATATATGCATTATGGTGCTACATCAAATATTATATGGTACGTCGCGCTACACATATTTGTTTACATGTATTTATCGCAATCGCGAATATTTTACTATAAAAAAAAGGTTTCATGTCTATTCTTCCATTTAAATTGTTTGATCATTTTAGTGATCATCACTTTGCAACCGTTTCTTTTACTAAAATGATACGTTTTTCAATTTAAATTTATAAATTGGATTTTCGATATATACGTGAAAACGATCTTGAGTCGAAAATCAATCAAAATATAATTAATGTTTTAATCTTTTTTGATTATGGTTTTATTTTTTATGTATTAAACAAATTATTTCATCACGCGATCACTATGTTGATGCGCGATCATTAATATTTTGTTAGAAAAATATTATGATTAGTAAATCTGATGATGATGTTGATTTATTGATCGCGATGATCATGCGATCATAATTGAAATTTAATTTTTAATGCGGTGGGAATTTTTATTTATTAATTTCTTTGCATGGGGTATCTCGTAAACAAGTGAATCGAATTTTGCAACTGAACGCCCCCATTTGTTTATAAGCTCGCGCGGCAGGTGATCTCGCTTGATCGACTTCAATCTGTCGGCGCATATTGAGTCACGATATTTTTTTTTCAGAAATCAAATCACGCAAATTGATTGGTTTCATGATTATGATCATCTCTGTGATGATCATCATCGAACTGATTCATCATAGTTTTTGACCCCAAAACTACATTATATATGTATGTATATATGTATATAGGTATATAAAATAAAATTTCGGCAATAAAAATATTTTTTTTGGGCGTATATTAATTAGGTGGGCTAAATTATTTTACATTACTAAATAAATTTTAATTATAAATGTTGAACTTACCTTCATGATATATATATTGGTCACTAGGTGGTAACACGCGTTCCTTCAAGGCTTATTTATTATGTTCTTCTTTCTTCTATTTAACGCGTCGCGTCTCAAATTGAAAATACCAGTTAATTGATTCAATTTAGACGATCATTATCATCATGATTGCGCCGATCTGTGTGTCTATTATAGGAGAAACGAGCAGACGAAAAATGGTTAACTTTATAATTTACATGAATAATCATCGATCATATAAGATCGATGATCTTGTTATATGTTTTTCTAAACACCTGCGCTACAATGATCGAGAGTTCTATCTCTATAAATATGTATCTACACACGATTAAACGGTATTTTTAATATATTGTGCGCGAAGTTGTAAAATGCCAATTAAAACATAAATCACGCAAAATAATAAAAATACCATTAAACAATTACCAGCATATTTATGTTCTTTTCGCCACTAAATGACCAGTGATATAACAAAGTGTTATTATTGCAATTTTCTTTTACATACATTTTCACATTACATATTTTAATTGACATTAAACAACACGAGGTGGCGACATAAAAATACTATACATATTACATATTATAAAACATGATGATCATCAGCATATCATGTAACACTTTTATTATTTTTATTTTCTAATTGCAACATTTTAACTATCTAAATGGCCGCATACTGTGCGGACTCATCATCGGTTTAAATAATATAATATTCTCATATACCATAATTAAGAGATCAAACATATTTCTTACCTGTCAACGGTTCAATTTTTTATTTTAAACAAAATAATTAACATTTTTCACAATGGCGAATTTTAACACATGATTTCATTTTAACTAATTTATTAATTAAGCTAGTATCAAAAATAATAAAAATTACGATCACATTTTGTAATAATTTTAAAAAAAATCAACTACGTGAACAAATTATAATAATATAAACACAGGACAATGTAAATTACCAAATTACTAAATGATATGATCACATTGAAGAACGATCGTCAACTGACCGTGGAGAAATAAATTTGGTTTTTGTGGTGAGAAAAAGAACAACACAATGAAGTATTAGTAATGATCGTGTTGCCTTTGTTTGTCGTTTGTTTCGATTTATGTTTGTTTCGTCGTAAAATTGACCAAAATGAATCGCGATTCGCGATCGTTGGATCAACTTTGGAGCTTTGTTGATGGGGGTTGATAAATAATGTGAAAGAGACAAATATAATGATCGCTTTTGTTTAAATAAAGAGGGGGATTTTTATGTATACAAATATTGGGGGGATTTATTACACTTGATCGCGAATTTGTGCAGAGTGGGCGGTGTTGTATTTTTTACATATTTTATATTATTTATTTATAAGCGATCTTGTATCTCTTTTATTACATATATACATACATACATAAAATGATCATTTTTTGATTTGATCAATTTTCGACTTCTTATATTTATATGTATATAATCGTACGATTTTCTATCTCATTTCAATGAAAGTTTTTACGTATGTGTAAAAGCTGAACATGTCACAAATAATTGAAGTGTTGTTTTCTTCACAATTGCCATAGATGGTTTTGTGCTACCAAATATGGTCGGATGTCGGATAAACCAAAATAATAATAATAATAAAATTTATATATATACGAGTAACGAGATTGATTTTTGTGATCGTATTTTTTTTTTATGCCAACGAATGATCGTTTTGCAACGAGAGCATATAGTATTTTTGTCGTCGCCGTGTCTCTTACGTAGAGAACTTTTTTTTTAGCAAGATCGCGCGCATATTTATTTATGGATTCTGCACACAAAAAATAAAATAAATAATAAAAATTGCAATCGTTTTTTTTGTTATTGGTATATAAGATTGCTAAAATACCTTTTAGCGAGTGAGTATTTTTTTGTTGATGAAATAGAGTCTTCTTATCTTATTTGGGAAATATTTGCAAGATTTATATATAAAATAATTAAGGAAACTTCGATAGTGGCGCTTGCGATCATGGTCACTTGTCTTGCCGTAAATCTTTCAAGTCATTTATAAACGGTTTACACATATACATAGAAATAAATTAGATCGCTATTGTTTCTTTGATCCCGAATTACAGATAATCCACCCCATAAATTAACGATTTTATTTATAAATCATATGCTGTGGTAAATCGAAATAGATTTACTTTTTTTTCGTTAAACATATATATACGAGTATATATACATACATATATAGTTAGTTAAGTTACACCAAAAGGCGAATGCTATATGATAAAAGCTCGCTTATATTTGGCAACAAGTGATCTTTATATATTGCAAAAATAATTTTTATTTTATACGAATATATGTTAATTTATACATACATATATATATATTGATGATGAAGATTTGATTTGATTTGAATGGAGTGCTCGACCAAGCATTAAGCAGGATCTCCCGGAGATGACCGGGCCTCATCCGTTTACACATAACATAAAGAGGATTTGGATATGTTCTGTTCGTATGATAGAAATTGACTCTGTTACAGACACCTGGGTGGTCATTCTGTGGTTCTGTGTTATATTAGGCGATTAAAAACTGTGAAATTATAAATTGTCGTAGCTTACGTGGATGAATTGAGGATGAATAACGTCACACCTGGTATATAGCCAATAGTTAGTAACGCACAGGACGGTACAGTTCTAATCTACTTTATAATTTTTAACAGCATCACTGCGGGCTCTGAAATAATATTTATTATTAGTTTGCTCGATCAGACTTATGAGGTACTCCTGAAAATTCAACTCCAATTAGTTACGATTTATTTCATTCTGCATTCCAACCTTTAATTAATTAATTTAAATTTAAGTTTAACTGGCAGAGATCCTGTAATTTAATTGAATTTATTATTATTATTATTAATTCCATATATTTGAGCTGTGATAAACACTGTAAAGAATGATAATTAGTTTTGTACCTCTGCAGGTTAAGAACTTAGATAGCAAATTTTTGATTGTAAGCTTTGCAAACTTCTTGTTAGTTTCGTATAAAGAAAAATTCAAAAATATGCAATTGGCAATTTAAAAAAAAAAAAATCAGATTATTGGATAACTTATAACTTATGAGATACTTCTGAAAATCAATTCAAATTAGTTTTAATTTACTATATTCTGCATTCAAAGCTATAATTAATTCAACAATAAAATAGACAATATAAGTAAAAGCCAAGTTTTTCACCTCAACCAAAACACCATGGCATAATATGACCACACATCAATAATAATAAATATATGTAGTAATGCAACACATTATAATGAACATATTTTGAAATTATTATAATATTTAATAAATCAATCGGTAGAATCACTCCTCTAGCGGAGGGCTTGGTTGGTGACTATCAACGAGGATTTCGTCCGAATCGATCAGTCACCGATCAGATCTTTTCGCTGCGGATGATTCTATCTAAATATTATGAGACATCCATCCCAGTACATCAGGTGTTCCTGGATTTCCGGCAGGCCTATGACTCGATCAATCGAGAGAGTTTGTGGTCTGCTCTGGAATACCTAGGAATGCCAACAAAACTGGTACGACTATGTAGGGTGACAGTGACGCAGTCTGTGTTAAAGTTGAGAACAGGCTATCGCCAATTTTTGTAGTTAACTCGGGTGTTCGGCAGGGAGATGCTCTGTCCCCGATACTCTTTAATCTCATGTTGGACTACATCTTTCGTAAAACTGAAACACCGCAGCGTAACATCTTATATAGCCAGTCCAATCAGGTGCTTGCATATGCAGATGACATATGCGTGATTGGACTGAATAGCAAGGGAGTGAAAGAAATAATTAACCCGCTTGTAGAGTTTTCAGCTTCAGTTGAACTTCAGATCAATGAGTTCAAAAGGAAATACCTGATCTCTGGTTTTAGGGACAATGGCACACCAGATTTTAGTAGTGGCCACCACACGGTTGAGGGAGTGAGGAGGTTCAAATATTTGGGTTCTCTTATCACTCACGATAACAGTGTGGGTGAGGATATTAAAGTGCGGCTGGCAGCTGGGCAGTCGTTCTTTGTATCCTCTAAGGCCACTGCTAAAATCTAAACACTTATCAAGTGCCGTGAAGCTGAAACTTTACAAAGCGTTGATCAGGCCCGTTGTTATGTTTGGATGTGAAAGTTGGGCGCTGACGGATGAGTACGAGAGATGGCTCCTAACATTTGAGAGATGAGTCATGCGTGTGATTTATGGCCCAAACGCGAAATAGATGGTACCTATACCGAGCTCTGTATACAATATCGAGATGAAGATCTGATGAAGATCCCCGATTTTGTACATGAAATAAGATCTCAGCGAGTACGCTGGCTCGGGCACGTTCTGCATGCTGATGCGGAACGAATTGTGCAGCCATCTCTGAAAGGAGAGCCACCATATGGTAGGCGCAGAGGTCGTTGCAGGCGACGATGGCTCCACGGTGTAGAGAACGACTTGGCCTCTTCAGATTGTCTTAGGCAGTATGAAGACCATGCTCGAGATCGAAACCGCTGGAGCCAAATTGTTGATTCAGTAAGGAACCAGTAATGGCCTTTAAAACTGTATAAGTAAAAAAAATAAATAAATCAATCTACAATATAAAACTTCACTGCTTTTTATATTCCCTATAGTTATCCTAAATCCTAAATACATTTATTAATATTTCATATTTAAAATTTTAAACTCCTTTCAAGTAATTTCTTAAAATAAAATGCATAAATAAAATATATATATATATACATATATCAAACATATAAATAATCTGCACAAATATAGATATAAATAAATTAAATTAAATGAATTAGTAAATAAAATAAATATTATAAAACTATTTCCAAAAAATAACAGCATAAGCTCTCTTACCAGTTACCACAGTTACTATAAATTTCGTTAAATATATAGCCACATAAAAAATAAGAAAATAAAAATAAAAATAACCGAAAACCACAAAAATATGTCGACTATACATATATATTGATGATGAAGATGTAATAAAATTATAGATTTAATTGAAATTGATTTTATTGGAGATACATTGTATATATGGATAAATCGTAAAATTAGTGCGATTTTGTGTGTGCGATTGGGTTACATATTTGCGCGCGGTATATAAAACAAGTAGCCGGCTTCTTCGGTTATTGGTAACTTTTAGAATGATATAGTGGCGTCTGGCGATGATGATCTTTTGGCACTTTTATATTTTGTTAATATAATTTTATAAAATTGACATTGAATATTATTTAATTTATGTGCAACATAAGACATTTATTGTTGCTATATACTGCGAATTACAATAATTTATACTCTAATTTATATTTATTCTGCTACGGAAAATCAATGTTAAGTTGAATAAATAAATAAGAAAAATAGAACACTTCTTATACGATATTATTAACAGATTGACCTGTTCAACAATTTTATTTACCTGTGTATGTTGTGGACCGATGTTTCCTAATAATTGACTGGTCTTGGATTCGTTTTTCAAAGAAAACTTCTTTTCTATATACATATATATACATATTATATTTAAAAATTAAATTTGACAAAATTTTTTTTCAAAACTCTCCTGCCATCTATTGGGACATAAATAAAACAACACTATTATAAATTTTAAATTTTTTATTTAGATGACATCGTTGGAGAGTTAAAATATTTTTTACTGATATGGTATAAAATGCGGAGTCATGTTCAGGGTCACGCGAAAGTGTACAATTCAACTATATATGACTAAAGCAATTGTTTCTATTTTGTTTGAAAGTTTTCAAATGTTATTTGAAAAACTAATAGACAGATTATTTAGAATAGAATGAATTCAGACGCTTAAAATTCTAAATTGGCTGTCATATCTGTGATTATTTTAGTAGAACTTGGTACTTAACTAAACATTTAGTTACCGAGCAAATAGCGCAGTGGTTAAAGCTGCGACGTTTGGATCGGGAGGTACCGGGTTCGAATCCCAACAGAGGCGGGATGCAAAAGGGATTTTTCATCTCCCGATTACGATCGGTGATTAAATTGAAAAAATCTATGACCCTCTGTTGGAATGTAGAACTCATGGGCCGACCCATCTTCCATGTCACTGTACAGAGTGACATGGAGCTATGCAATGCAGGTGGTATACTGTACTTGTGTGAATGGGATGAATGAATGGATTGAATGAATGTTGTGTGAATGTAAGGTAAGGCCGTAAAAGTGTAATAAGCCAAGTCCTTTTTTTAAAAAAAAAAAAAAAAAAAACATTTAGATGATTATAGAATGAATTCGAACGAGCACTTAATTTTATGTTGGAAATGAACACGAATACGATTGAATTACAATACGATTAATTAAAATTTTTAAATTATACCAACCTTTGAATTAAAAAATGTCATATTTATGTAATATACTTTAAGCGATCATCTACAATTTGAGAAGAAAATATTATTAAATTTTCTTATTATTTCATCATTACAACTGTGAAAAATTTATATAGGAGCTATGCTATAATAACAAACTTGATTATTGCGTTTTGCTTTTCTAAAGGATGATATCACAAGGACAAAAGATAATGGTTTCCGATCGAAATTACGGAATATTGCCGGACGAGCGAATGCAAACTTTTAAAGTTTAAAACATACAGAAAAATGTATCTTTATGTGCAAATATCTTAAGCAAGAAGCATAAGTTTTCGACACATTGAATAAAAAATATATTTTATTATTAATAATGAGCTGCGTTTCAAACGAGAAATTATGCTCACACAAATTCTATTTTCCATAATACTATCCATTTCAGTTTGATAAACTGAGATTTATGCAAATGCAATAAATGGATAAGTCACACGCGCGTAACATTGATCTATCGTTGCTCATCAACGGAAACCTTTTTAAGATTAAGATTATGGTATATACCCGAAATATACAAATAATTTAGAAAATTCAATTTGGATTAAGATAGTTACATATATCGATTTTTATTAGATATTATTACCAAATCAAATAATGATGAACGCACCAAATAAGTGGCAATCGTAATTTTTAATAATTTATTTTCCTAAAATTAATGTTTTGGTCTTATCACTATCGAACCACGAATTTATGGTAGGGTCAATCAATTTTTATTTTTATCTTTCCAAAAAAAATATCTCATGAAATTAATTAGGATTTGTGATTATGGTGCGAACCTAACTTTTGATTTTTAAGTAACCGTTTCATATCTTATGTATAGTTAACTATCGGTAAATGGTATAGAAGCAGCTAAGACGGATCTTTAGAATTTTGCATATGTAAACAATATCAACCTTCTTTATGGTGTTTTTTTATTATATAGCGTTATCCATATATATATTAGGTCTTTCATATAGGTATACTATTTTAGAAAAATGACTTTATATTTCCAATCCAGGAAATTTTATATTAATTTCTGTTACAAAAATGAATTATTATTATTGATTTTAAAATTTCTGCTTAATTAATACAATAAATAGAATTCCTTATAGATTTATCATTTTGACTGTCGTATATATACGCAGTTTCGATTTTATTAGTGTCCCAAAAAACTGTATTACTTAGGACGTATTCGATTTCCATAATAATAACCTTTTTCGGAATAATTTTGACGTATATAACTGAAATAATTTGCACTTCCATTTTTGCGATAAGTTCATTTGCTGTTCGAATTCTGTAATAATTTTGACATTGTTTACATGAAAAGTAACATTGAACAATATGAAATAAATAATGGAAGTAAAATTTGGCTCGAATGTGTTGGTGACTGGAAATGTTGTTTGTCGGTAAATTATTATTAAAATTTAATGTTTACAAATTTCCGCAAATCTGGAGTCAAACATGATCTACTCAAACTAATAATTTTTGTTTGGTTAGCAACATACAATGTACACGTGCGTATCGTTTAAAGAAAATTATTTCGAAAGTGTCAAATTATTCTACATAACTGCTGTTGTTATTTGGTTGCATACAAAATGCTGTCATAATTGAATGAACTTATAAGTACTGTAGAATTTAAGTAACCTCTGTACTGTGCACGTTTACAAATCTAAATAACCTTACATCAAATCGAGGTTTTATAATTTATGTTACATACTCGTAGATATAAATTGTACGGGAATTAAGTGCCCACGGAATTATTTTTTGTTAATTTTATAAATTTTTCAATGTCGATATTTTTATTGTATTTCGATTTAACAGTTATTTAATGTAATATAGAAAATATATTTTTCAAAGGGAACTTAATTTTTACGTGGTTTATTTTTGTTGTTGATATCTCAAGGTTTGGTTATTTAGAATTGTTTAAAATCACTTGATATATTTTATAATTAATGTGAATATTTATGTATGTATGTATGTTGTTGGTAGACATAAAATTATGAAATTTTTTATCGTGGCGTTTTTGGTGGCCAATAAGTATTACGTATAATAAAATATCAAAAATAGTCGACTCAACGGAAATTACGTTACTGGCAAAAGGGCTTAGCTAATAATTTGATTATAATGAACTTTAATAATTCTCAAATCTGTCTGATTGAAACCTTTTATAAAATAAGGGTTGAAACCCGACCAGTCTCAATTATAAAATATTACATTGTTGTTTATTGTGTGATTATTTTAGACTTGTAGATAGTTCAACCGAACTAATGATTTCACACACGCTATAGTCTGTCTACTGACGTAAGCAACAGTTAATGAATTTATTTTTAGTTATCGGGTTTGAATCAAACTCAAAATCGTAAAAAGAATGTTATAAGTATAACACTCATCAAGCGTTCCAGAAGGTCAGTTACTCAGTTATTATGTGCCTTTTGTTTGCAAACGAGTCATTTATAATGTTCGGCATTTATGCTATACTTAGCCAAGGATCTACCACAAATTCTGCGTCATGTTCGAATATCGGTTTCGGTTGACAGAAAACAACTATACCTTCGAGTCTCCGACATTGTCACACAAAACATACTCTCTTGGCCATTTTTTCCTGCAAAACAATTATTATTATTATTATTATTATTATTGTTTGATAATTTCAATCCTCGCATATATACGAGATATTTTTATTTTATTTTATTATTATTTTATTTTTTTATTTTCCAATGTCTTTAAGAATGTTGATTAAGAAGAAAATGTAGAGTAGCATAAGATAGTTTTTTTATTGTTTTTTAATTCGTATTATCATTATTAAATAAAATAAAAATGAATTAAAAAATAAAAATAAACGTAGGTGGATAGTTTACATTTTTAGTTTCACGACAAAGCAGCACAAAAAAACGTTTTTTGTTGTTGGTTAGCTGCTTGGTTAACTTCTTATGCCAAAGGGAAATAACATGGATTTTCTTTTTATTTTTTTACTCTCTGCTGTTGTTACTTTTAAAACAAAAGGTAATACCGACATCTTGTATTTGTACTTTTTTTTCTTATTTATTTATTTTTAATTTTTAATTTATATAAATTGCTATTTCATTTAAAATAGGCAAAATGTAAAAAAAAAAATGAAATTGAGGTTAGAATCTATCGACTTTACAAATAAAATAAAAATATTTTCTTATTATATTTCTTATCTCGTATCTTTTCATACATTTATATATATATAAGACTACTACTTACATATTTCGAGAAAAGCTTTTGAAGAAAAAGTTTTATTTTACTTTACAAAAATATAAGGATAACATTTTATTAATGTTTCGCGGACAGTTTTTGTAGTTGTTTATAGTTGTACTTCTTAAGTTTTTTTTTGCCGGTCACTTTTAATCTAATATTATATAAAAATGGACTAATGTATTGTTCACCTAATAAATATCAACTTTTTGTATTGTCCTGTTGATTTTAATAATATTCACAAAAAAAAGTAAATACAACCCAAACGGTTTTTTGTATCGTAGCGCGCTTGTTTATTGAAATCTCCAAGAGATCAATTCGCAATCATGTAAGAAAATATATTTTTTTTCGTATGTTAAAGATGCGCGTACTTTATGTGAAAAAGAATTAAAAATCGATCGTATTTGATTATAATAATTTATCGGTGATTTTTTGGTTTGGTTTGTGGTTCTTGCTGCCTGTTGAGTTTGGTAACTTCTGTATATTTTATTTGTCTGATAAAGAAATTGTGATATAATTTTAGGAATGCGTAGCAAAGTATACATATACATATATGTATATATACGAGTGTATAGTATAAAGGGAATTGCAAATCCATAAATAAAATTAATCGAGTTGTAAAATTTTTTGTGGGGGATACTTATATGTGGTTTAAATGTTTTTTTGCGAGATGATGAATTCTGTATAGAATGTTTTTTATTTATATTATTTAACGAACTTCATGTTCAACAAGATTCGTGAACAAAGTTCAACATTAATCTATCAATTGTTGATTTGCGCAGATCTTCTACCAAGCAAGCCAGGTTTAATGTAAAATAAATTATTTAGTATTTAAGGGTAACAGGTGTATTTAAGATTTTTATCCCGTTCAGATAATTTATTGAAACCATTTTCTTTACACACATATAGGACCGGATCCGTAATATAATTGAAATTATAACATAACAACTATACTAAATATACATTAAATTACATATATTTAAAAATAATGTGCTGCGAACAGTGTTTTATTATTACACTTTGACAATATTCCTTCCGTCTGTAAAATTAAATTTGATTTGCTGAACGCAATGATGGATACAGGAGAGTACGATGGGGGCAATTGCCCCTGCCAAAACAATCACCTCCCAAACTCTTGAGTTAATTTTTTTAATTGATCTAAATTGATAAAATATTTTAAATTTCTCAATTTAGAAAATTGAAATAATAAACGAACGCATTGCAACAGATTATGACTTTTTATTCCATGTCATTTTACAAGTTATAGCCTGGAGAAAATTATTGAATGCTTAGACGAAATATCGGCTTTGAATGACACCACCTATCAATGCAAAAATGCTAAAGTAAAGTTATAGCCGTGTTATCATACGGCATTACATAATAAGGTTTCAGTATTGCATCTGTTGCACTCACTAAATTATTAAATAATAAATAATATTCACATTAAATGATTCAGATAACGCTGGTTCAATTTATAACTCGACACAAGTATTAAAAACATAGAGCGATCCACGACTAAATTAGTTAAGACTATTGATGAAACATTCCACATTGCAATTTTTAATGGTCTAAACTATTCAAAATTATAGGCGAATCCTGTCAAAATTACTTAACTTCTGAATTTTGAAAAAAATAATAAAGTTTATTAAAGTTTATAATTTGGTTGATCATACAGAATTTAGTAAATTGATAAAAACTATCTGAAAATATATGCGCCTATGCGAACGGTCAAAATCACGTAAATTCTTAATTCCATAAAACAAATAGTAGTCCTTCAAAATTTAATCAGCTTGATCAATAAAATCCAAGTTGATCCAATGCATCCGAATATGGATATGAGTACTCGCGAAGAAATTTCTAAAGGATCGGCAGGTAAAATATTAAAAATAGTTACAAATCATGAAATGTAACAGCCCTTTAGAATTTAATTCCCATGAATATAAAGATAGCAGTTGATCTAAGCTATCCGAATATTACAGAGTTAAGACAAATTAATTTAACTTTTTTATGTGGTATACTGTTTGCAATGTCTCCGCAAATAATTTCTAAATTCGTCACTGGCTAAGTGATAGATAAATTGAAACTGAATGAAAAGTTCTTAAAGTATTGCTGACATGTAATATTTAAATTTTAAAGAGAATATGTCGTATGATTTCAAATTCTAAAGTGTAGAGTTCAAAATATACCCCATTACACAATCTTCTAACTTTAGCGTATAATATCTAATCTCATAAGTTCAATCTACAGACAAGTTTTGATATCGTTATAGTCTTCAAGATATTTTCAAATCCTAAACTTACACGCACCCATAGCAAATCCTTTTATATTACATCCCAATTATCTCCAGATCTCAAATTCTAGTCTCCAGACTACAAATTTAAAATTCGGGAACCCAACTACAAATATTAAAGTTTTGCCAACTTCTATAGTCTCCATATACCACAAATTCCAGATTTCAATCCGTAAACACAAAAATAGATAGTGTTTAAATCGGGAAGTCCCATGTTTCAACTTCAACAGGGGCAAGGTTAAAAGAAAATGTATATCACCTTTGTCCATATCGCAGTACTATTTAAGATATTACCGCAATCATAAGAAAACATTTTATGAGCCATTAAATATATGCTGATAGATTTAAGTACCATAAACGTATATAATAAACTAATAAATTTGATATAAGATTATTAAGTCGAGACATAATTTAATAAAACCTTGGAATATGTACTGATTATGATGTTATGACAAGTTTTTCTATATATATGTATAATGGTGTAGACGAAATTTTCTCACGCTTGACTTTACAACTCAATCCAAAAAGATTACCAGAAAACACGCAGTAAATATAGAAGTGCTAAAATCTAATGCACAGCAAGATGCGGGTAATTATGAACCAATTCACAAATCTAATTTGTCATCATTATAACTAAACCGTATAAACATTTTATTTTTTTATCAATATTCTTTCTTATACACATTATGACATTATACACCTACTTTCGTCACTGACATTATATGCCTACCTATCACCACTCGCCACTCAATCATTATATGTATATTATACCATACATTCGTACTTAAGTAGTATATATAAGATGGTGATTTTCAGTTTATAATTTATGCAAATCAGATGAAATCTTTCGAATATATGCTGTACGTGTCATTACGTCGCAAATAAATATATTTGTATATATATATATATATATATATATATATATATATATATATATATATATATATATATATATATATATATATATATATATATATATATATATATATATATATATATATATATATATATATACGTGTATGTATATTAAATGAAGGAGGTGCTAAAATGCTTGAAGGCCGAGAGCTATAATTATCTGCGATTACTAAAGTGTGACTAAACGCTTTTGATCTAAAACCTTTGATAATTCGAACCACATAAACCTATATTACAACAATACAATTTAATCAACAATTGCTTATCTTTTTATTCTACATATACTTCTTCACCATCCTATTTCTTATCCTTATGTTGCTTTATTCCGCTTACCGCATCTCTCATGTTAAGTTTTAAGTTAGTTTTTTTTTACTTTTGTTTTAATTCAGGTTCATTTCGCATATTATTATTATGATAATACAAATAACAATAATAATAAGAAAATTTAAAGAAATAAGAAATAATAATAAGAAATAAAACTAAAAAAAAAATGAGGAACTCAATTAATTAAAATAAATGTATTTTAATGTCGTCTCTTCGTTTTTTACTTGTTCTTATTTTTTTAATTCAATTCCATTGTTATTATTATTATTATTGTTGTTATTATTTCTTATTTTATTTTTATTCTGAAGTTAAGAAATAAAATTAAGAAAATGGAAAGAAAAGCCCAGTCTTATATACATGTAATATACTAATATGTATACGAATTACGAAGCATATAGACACAAAAACATAAGGATAGGAAATACATATAGTATATATATAGAGTTTTATAGATATACTCGAGTACATTAATGGAGGGTTTATTGATGACTGATACAGAAATTTAAACAGCGTAACCGTATACCTCATACATATCTTATCTATATATATATAAGCATGTATATATGTTCGAGTTTTTTAGTCGAAGATTCCACTGTATACTATACTTGTATAATTCCGTCGTATGCTGTATTCAGTTTAGTCTCACCAGCGGTGTAAGCAAGGGGATTTCCATGGGCCACGTTTCGATTATTAAAATTGTTAAATTAAAACTGTAAATAATTTAGTTTAATTATTAATTTAAGTTAGTTTATTCCATTTCCGCTATAGTACTCTTGCAGACCGCTAGTAAAATAGGTTTTGTATTTTCTAAATTATTTGTTTTTACAAACATTTTTTCATGTGTACATATATGTATATGTAGTAATGTGTCTTTTTTCACTCAAATTGACAGTCTGCCTATACCTACGAGTATGTATACGATATGTTTTAACAGAATGAAATTTAATTTAATTTTCTCGTTTTTTAAATTTATTTCTTGTGTTTTATTGAAATTAGAGTTACAACTAAACCGGACGACAAAAATACAATTCCCAACGCTTCGATAATTTAGAACTTTGATTTTAGTCAGTATATAGTTTGAAATTTGAAATTATTTTGATTTCATTTGTATATTTGCCCTTGCCACGCGTACATATATATGCGCCCAATTTGATACTATTTGGATTAATTATGTTTCCCCTTAAAGAAATAACATATTCTATAATCATGTGCTGGAATGTCAGAACCAATAAATTCCCCTTGACCTAAAACTAAATAGAAAATACAATACAATGTTCGAAAAATAAAGTCACTGCGTGCGAATGACACATAAATAGTACGGCGCGTCTTCAATGATAATCCGTGACTGTGTCACCAAAAAATAAATCGAAAAACTAATATAAAAATAAAACTGAAATCGTTTACATACATGAGTCATACATATATATGTATGTATATATGAAATAATTTCGTTAAAAAAGCAATAACAAAAATTCGCAATTGAAATGCAATTTTAATAATAATACATGCGTTTTATATATTTATTTTTTTATTTTATTGTTGTCGTTTTTTCATTTGTATTATTATTATTATTTTTAATTCATTTTGATTGTTTTCAATTTTTTTTTTTTTGTAGTTTTTGCTTTTAAGTTTTTAGTTTAATTCAATTTTAATTGCACAATAAAAAAAAAAATTTTAATTTTTTTTTTTCGGTTTTTGTATGGAAATTCAAACAACTTACAATTTACAATTTTTTATATTGTAAAAATCGGGTTCGTCTTTTATATATTTATTGAAATCTTTTGATTACAATGAATATAAGTTTGTTTTTTAATATATTCATTCATGATTTTTTTCGTTAATAGTTTTAAAATTTTTATTTTTATATATTTGGAAAACGAAGATTTTTATATATTCTTGGAAGTTTAATGTTGTAGTAATATTCTTAATCAATTTCTTAAAGACAACAATCGGCCCTCGATTATGTCTTTTGTGAATCCTAGCGCGCGTATCAGTATAATAACTTAGTTCATATAATATTTCCATGTGGTGCCCATTGTTCAGGTATGAAAGGTTAAAAAAGGAATACATATTATATAGATGTATATAGATGCGATTAAAAATTTTTTTTCACAAGCGGTTTGTGTATTAACATTTTAAATTTCTCCTATATACACGGCATACAAGTATCACACAAAGTTCAGTTTGTACGCATCTGCAGGCATGAACAAAAATGATTTAAAACTTAAAAGTAAAATGATAAGAAAGGAAACTGATCATTTCTAAAGAAATTTTGCCGATTTACAGAAGATGTGGGAAGTGACGTAAATTTAATTCTGTCCAAAAATTTATAGGGGTTTGTTATAGAACTTTTCGTATAATATAAAAATTCAATTTTAGAATTTTTTAAATTACAGAGCAGAGACCAAATTAAATAATATGAATTATTTAATAGAGAGCTGATGAGACCTTGGTGCCTATTTCGGAATTCGAATTCGTATCAAAAAAGTACGAATGCGTACCATTGGTATTTTCGAATACGAATTCGTATAATTCTAATACGAATTCGTATATTCATGATACGTTATGTAATTTCCCTTATATTATATAAGTTCATGAACGAATATATGTTCAATGACAGTTTAGTTAACGACATCAAACATTGAACAAGAAAAATCATGTAAGTAAAATATATTTCGTTTTTGTTTAAATATTAATAAATTTTATACATTTAAAAAAATTATTTATTAAAGATAAATTGTCTAACTAAGTTTCGTTGATTTTTAATATAATTTAACAAAAACCCTACCGAAATTTCTTTGAAATTCGTTTATATATTTAATGAATTAATGTTATTTTGTATTGTATTATAATGTAATGTATTTTAGGGCAAAAATAACAACAGCGAAGCAATACGAAATATTAACAACGTTCATGGAAGAGCATCCCTCTTCCGCTAAAGAATATAATGCAACATGCGATGCTCGAATTTCATCAAAATCATTGTGGGCTGAAATCAGCAATCGGCTAAATACCCACGGACCTCCAATAAGAAATCCAGAACACTGGCAAAAAGTGTGGTCTGATTATAAATTTCATATAAAAAAAAAAAATTAAAACTAAATAAAATTAGTATTTCGGGTACCGGAGGAGGTGCTTCAAGGATTCACACATTTTCGGCTACTGAAGAGGCTGTGATCAGATTACTAAATTTAAATAGCGCTGTTGAAGGAACTGCTGGTACACAGGCACTTGGTGACATCATCATGGATGTACGAGTACCAAATTTAATAGAAAATGATAATAGCTATTCAATAGAGAACAATGAAATCTTTGATTATTTAAACATCACAGAGACGCTCACTCTCAGAGCAGTCATATCAACCACTCCCAGGATGCCTAGAGCAAGAAAATCCCGAAATGATCTAATAGAGAGCCAAATTAACATACAGCAGGAATTCCATACTAGTGTTACCAATCAATTAAAATGTATAAGCAACACCGTGACTGACACTAGCAAATCGCTAAAGCGGCTAGTTCGGTTAAAGGAAAAGTCTCTAGATTTAAAGAAAAGAGAAATACAGCTGAAAGAAAGAGAATTGGCTTTGAAAGAAAAAGAAATGAAGCTGAGAGAAAGGGAAAGTTTGGATAACCACAAACTAAAACTGGACGATCTGGAACTCAAACGGCAGAAAATCGAAATCGAGCCAACTAAATTAAAAATTGGATAACCAAAGTTATTTAAGTGACTGATATAATGATAAACGTATCCAACCGTGATTTGAGATCTGCGATAATTAGATAATAATACACACACACATATATATATATATATACATATATATATATATATATATATATATATATATATATATATATATACATATATATATATATATATATATATATATATATATATATATATATATATATATATATATATATATATATATATATATATATATATATATATATATATATATATATATATATATATATATATATATATATTTATATATATATATATGTATATATATATATATATATATATATATATATATACATATATATATATATATATATATATATATATATATATATATATATATATATATATATATATATATATATATATATATATATATGTATATATATATATATATATATATATATATATATATATATATATATATATATATATATATAAATTAAATAATTTTATTGTGATAATGAAGTCTGAAATATTATAGTGTATACATAATTTTTAATATAGTAATAACTTAAAATAAAATGAAATAAAAATTAGTTTATATATTAAAGTTTTTTAAATAAATAAATGTTTTTTTTTTTTTTTTTTTTTTTTCAATTTTATTTAAATATTTTAAATAAACAATTATTACAATCTAGTCACCTGGACTAATGAGCAATTTTATTCTAACTTAATTTACTATGTTGTATTAATCTATGGCTTCTTCCCACTGGTGTTCCATAGTGTCTGATAAATTGAATTAAACCACATCGTTATTGTGGAGTTTACATCAGCATTACGCTGTTTACACTAGCAATTACACCAGCTCAAAAGGTTTAGTTCGTTTAAGCCTGCGTACAATATCTGTGTTGTTTAACAGCTTAGTTGCCTCAGTGTTAACATGTTGTTCGAGCCTTTGCCTATGTCTCACTGCATTTTTTTGGATTTCCTTTGAAACAGTGTCCACTTTAAGGTCCCTATGGAGTTCTCTGTTTCTAACATACCATGGTGCATCAACGATGTTCCTTAATACTTTGTTTTGAAATCTTTGGATGATTTCCACGTTGCTCTGTTTGGTACAACCCCAAAGTTGGATACCATAAGTCCAAACCGGTTTTAATATTTGTTTATATAATAGAAGTTTGTTGTATGTTGATAGAGCGGAGCTCCTTCCTATCAGCCAATACATCTTTCTATATTTAAGCCCCAGTTCTTCACTTTTCTTTTTGACGTGTGCTTTCCATCGTAGTTTTGCATCTAGTGTCATGCCAAGATACTTAGCCGTGTTGGCATACGGTATTATTTCTTGATTAATTGTAACCGGAATATGTTCGAGTCGTTTGTTTGTAAAATTGATGTGAACTGATTTAGTTTCGTTAAGTTTAATTCGCCATCTTTTGGTCCAGTTATGTACTTGAGTAATAGCTAACTGTAAACTATGAGTTGATTCTTCGTTGCTATCTCCAACAGCTAAGATTGCCGTGTCATCAGCAAATGTCGCCACAGTGTTGTTTTCTAGTACAGGGAGATCATTAGTGTACAATAGGTATAGGACAGGACCTAATACACTGCCCTGCGGTACTCCTGCCTTGATTTCTTTCAATCCAGAATAGGAATCGTCTAATTTTACTCTAAAGAATCTATCTTTCAAGTATGATTCTAATATTGTAGTGAATTGCATTGGTAGTACAGTTCTTAACTTATAGTTAAGTCCTTCGTGCCAAACTTTATCAAAGGCCTGTGCAACGTCTAAGAATATCGTTGAGCAGACTTTTCTCCTCTAATGCTCTTTCAATAATATTAGTTATTCTGTGTACTTGATCTAATGTTGAGTGTTTGTTGCGAAAACCGAACTGATGATTTGGAATCAGGTTTTTCCTCTCAATTATCGGATTTAGTCTTTTTACTAATAACTTCTCAAAGAGTTTAGACATAACTGGTAATAGTGATATTGGCCTGTATGATCCAGTTTTGTGTGGTGGTTTCCCAGGTTTAGGAATCATAATTACTTCTGCAATTTTCCAAAGGCTGGGTACGTATTTCAATCGAAAGGCGGCATTTATAATATTGGTGAGCTTTAATAATGCTTTCCTTGGTAGTTCTTTTAAAATTTCTGCTGTGATAAGGTCATAACCCGGCGCTTTTCTCGGATTCATGTTTGTTTTTATCTCATACATGACTTCTTTTGGTGTTGCTCGTAGGATTTCTTCACTTTCCTGTACAACCTCTCCAGTTATTATTTCGGCTTCCAATGATTGGTCATCATGTGGTTCAAATATTTTTTCCAGGTATTCAGCAAAATTTCGTACTTTATCTTCGTTATTTCTGGCCCATTTGTTATCTTCTGTTCTGATTGGAGGAATCTGCATTATTGGCCTTTTAATTCTTTTGGTTGCTCTCCAGAGAGAATAATCAGTACTAGTATCATTAGATAATTTTCTGAGGTAGTTACTGATAGATTCGTCTTTCAAATCTTTGATTTCCCTTTTAAGTAGCTGAGTCAGATTGTTTAGCTTAGTTTTATCTTGAGGGGCTCTAGTTTGTTGCCATATTCTCCTTGCCCTTCTTTTTTCTGCCAAAAGCTCTCTAATTTCTCTAGGGTAGTTGTTTCCCTTAATTTTCTTTTTAACTTCAGGAGTGTTTTCCCAAGCTGACTGCTGTATGTCACATATGAACTTGTGAACTTCTTTTTCTAATTGCTCCTCACTCCTTAGCGGAACCATTAAGTTAATTTTTCTTTCTAAAGACTGTCTAAAGTATTCCCAATTTGTGTGTTTATTTACTAAACTAGAATAGCTTTTTTTTTGAATGATCCTTTCACTTAATGTCAAAAGTATTGGGGAGTGATCAGAGCTTAAGTCAAAACTTTCATCTATATGTATATAATTTACAGATATATTTTTCACTATAAAGAATCAATTAGATCTGGTATTTTATTTGGATCAGTTGGCCAGTAGGTCGGTTTACCATTTGATAAGGCTTCACAACCGTATTTTCTGATAGAATTGAGGAGTTCTTTCCCTTTGGTTGTTGTTAGTCTAGAACCCCAGTGGATATTTTTTGCATTAAAATCTCCTCCAATTACAAATCTTTTCCCTAGTTTACTGAAAAATTCAAGATAATCTTTTTCTTTTAGAGAGTATTTCGGTGGGCAGTAAATTCCAATAACACTAATAGAGTTATTTTTGGTCTTGATATTAACAGCTGTTGCTTGTATTTGTTCTGTTTCATATTTTAATTCCTCGAAGTGATTAATGCTATTTCTAATTATAACAGCACTACCTCCCTTGGCAGTATTTCCCGGGTGAATAGTGTGATATGTTTTATAATTTCTAAATTTGATAATTGATTGTCTAGTGAAGTGAGTTTCAGAGATGAGACAGACATCGATTTTCTCTGCGTCCAGAACCATTTGCAATTCCTGTTGGTGTTGCTGGAGTCCATTGGCATTCCAGCATAAAATTCTTAAGTCGTTAGACATGGCTTTGTTTAGGGATGGCTCCCTTAGTACTGTATTCTAGTTTCTGTAATCGCTGATCAAAAGTATTAAGTTTGCTTAATATCAGCTTAAGCGTTTGATTTATGTCGTCTGTTTGAGGAGTTTTTTGTTTGTTTTCGTTACTCATCATTACTTGAGCGTAAGTTTTTTTGCCCACTTCTCCTTGAGAGGCTATCAACGATTCACGCCTTAACTCTCCTTTAAATGATTCAGGCCTGTTTATTCTAACAGTTTGCTTCTTTATTACATTTGTATTTTTAGCATTTATGTTTTTATTTTTGATGTTTTGCAATTCAATAGCAACACTGTATCCTCTGTAGTTAGCTGGATGGTTTTCTCCACAATGTACGCATCTAGGCTGTACATCTGTGGGTTTGACACAATCTCTAGTATGGTGTTTACCTAGACATTTGACACACCTGGGGTCTTTGTTACAGTATTTTTGAGTATGTCCCTATGCTTGACATTTTTTACATTGTGGTATAAGCCTAGATCTTCTTAGGGGCTCAATATTGACTTTGCATCCCAAGATGTACTTGATTTGATGTATTTTTTCAATATCATCATCTGCGCTGAATGTCAGCATATACATGTTCAGAGGCTCCTTACTTCTCCGTTTTAGCTTAATTGATGCTTCAGTTGCATTAAAACCTTTTCCTTTCAGGTCCTCAATTATTTTTTCTGGTTTACATGTAGAGTGCAGATTTTTAGCCATTACCCTAATTGGTCTGATTTATTTGTTTTCAAACGTATGCCAAGAATGTCCCCCTTCGCTTAACATTTTTGTCATTTCTCTGTAGGTTTCACCATCTGCTAAGTTTACTTTGATGTTGTTTCCACTCATCAATTTTGTATTAAACTTATCTGTTTTAGTTACTGTTTTAATTTTCTCATACAGTAGATCATAGTTTTCAACTCCATCTATAACTATTGGGGGTGGTGGAGGTAATTTTTTTGGATTGTTTTGGATTATTTTAGGAGTTGTCTCCTTTAGTTGAGGAGGAGTAGGTGTATCATTCCTTCTCCTTTTTTTTCTCTGGCTTTTGACTCTAATCCACTCAGTTTCGTGAGCTAATTCTTCTTCATCCGTATGGTATTCTTGTTCCATTACTTTTTGGGTAGGAGGAGAATCAACGTTTTCCTTTGCTTTAAGGGCTTTAACTTCGTCTTCAAGAATTCTTATATGTTCCTGCATCCAAGCAATTGCATCATTTAATTGCTTATTTATATTATTAGATTCAACCAATGCAGCATTGGCCTTACGCAATTCCTGATAGAGCATTTCTTCTTTTTTAGAATTTTTGTCCTCTGGAAAAGCATTTCTCGGTAACTCCACAAGTTCTGTAGGTATTATTTTGTTAATCTTCGCGGTGAACGTGCTACAGGCTCTCGTAGGAGACCTCGGTAGAACCTGACTCTTTTGGAAAGGATCGATATTATCCATTTCTGAATCACTCATTCTCGTGGATTTACCAATATAGTTATTGGTGTACCACCTTAATTTAAACACACAAACAACTCATCGACCCAATACTTTTGGCCGGGAGTGTACTTTGAATAAAATAAAAAAAATAAAAAAAAATAAAAAAGCTAACACTGCACTTTTAATTTTTTTTCCTTTTCACTTTGTTCAATATGCACTTATACAAAATAATTAAAAATAAACTAATATCACTGCACTTTTTTATTTCTATTTTTTCGATTACACTTCTCCGATTCCACGTCCAAACCTCACAACGATTTGAAAGAGAATGAATAAATGTTAAATAACATTTATATTATTGAATTTAAAATATTGTTCCTTATTCTCCTAGCTGTAGTATTCTATGATTCATGATTTGTATAGCTTTCTTGAGAATCTTCTGTTAATCGTTTGTCCCCATCCGTTTGGCGAAATGATATCCATTTCGAGCAAACTGTTTCCTCCATTGCTGAAACGGTTGATTGGGACATACCAATTAGAAAATCTTTCCCTGCACTTTGTTGGTAGCTCCCTTGAGCTGCAAGTCTGAGCATGGCTGCTATTTTTATAATGTTGGGAATAGATGTCGATCTTATTCGTTTCGGCAAAACATCATCCAATTCATCTACCAAATATTTCACTGCCGGTTTCGATAGTCTAATTAAACCCACAAATCTGAAATTGCGTACATAATTAAAATGATTATTTATATCACCACGTAAGTTGATGTATCATTTTCATCGCTATCACTAGATAAAAAAATAGCTATCGAATCCATTTATTCTATTTAATATTTTGAATTAATTATTATTATTGTAACTGTAATTATTATTATTATTTTTAATTAGCACAAAAACTTATTTATTTTTATCACACCTAAAGTATACAATTTGTTTCGCTGAGACGCAGAAACTAAATGTCAAGAAATTGACATTTATTTAAAGGAAATTTTACAAATAAAAATGTACCTTCTCTACACTGTAAAAATTAAAATTTGCAGTACGTTCGTATTCAGAAATACCAATTTATTTTCGGAACGGATCGGTTTTTCGTATCGTATGCAGATTCGTATCATATTCAGAAATAGGGGCCCTTATTGGAAAATATAAATAATTTTTAAATTCCAGAATTTATTCAAATTCAAATATCTAAATTTGATAAAGCTTCAATAAATTTGATCCGCAAATTCATTTTGTGAGAATCGTTTTTTATTTTAGAGTTTGGTGAACCTTTAACATAGGTACTATAGCAACTTTTCAGAATTTTATAAAACATCAGATTAAAAAAAATATAGAATTTAGAATAATAGAATAAATTTAATGAAACTTGGATTACAATTTTCAGAACTTATTCATAAAACAAACTATATTATACATAAATCGAAAAAACAGAGGTCAACTTTTCACCAAATTTAATCAAATTCAATTTGATAACATTTCGTAAAAATTGGAATTTACAGATAATAATTTGAAACAAGTGTATTTAGTGTATCGATTTATTATAGAAATTAGTTTAGTTAGCCCCCAATAACCAATCAATCTTACAAAAAATTAAACATCGAACTAACTTGCTGGTCATAAGTATAGAAAATCTCATAAAATCTTAGTGCTTGCAGATATGCCAACTAAAAAATAAATGCATAAAATAAACTTTGAATGATAACTTGAAACCAAACACTAAATATAATTGCAATTCGTAAGTAATTATCAGCCTAATATATATCCTAAGGGACACATTCTAAATGTACATTCTTTTTCAATAATGTTAATTAGTAAAATAACAAACCTCAAGTTCTCATAATTACCAACACAAGCTATAAATATTAACTCAAATATCAATTAATTAAAAAAATAATCCTGGTATAATTATATTTCCCCACAGCATGGTAGCATATTAAGTACAGTATAAACATAGCGTATACTTGACAAAACCCATCTCTTGTTTCAATTTTATATATACATATGTACCTACATTTATACCGAGTATATGATACATAATTTTTCCACATCCCAATCACAAAATCAATTCACGTATTATTGCTGAATTTATAATAAAAAAAAAAATTGAAAAAAAAAAATTAATTTATATTTATATTTATTATAACGATTGGTTTATTTAATTTATACTTTCATTTTTTTTATTTCTTGATCTATAATTATTTTTAATTTTATATAAATTATTATTATTATTGTACATAAACGAAATAATATATATGTATATAAAATAAAAAATGGCTGACAGTTTTAACGATTATGATCGCAGAATAAATTAAATTTTGTGTGCGTGTGTATATGTACATATTTGTATATACATATATAATAAGAAATTCAATATGGCGCTGATTGTTTAAGTTCAGTGGATCGCTTTATTTGCACGACCTTTCAAAATATAATCGTCTAGTTTAGAGGTGTTAAATTGATACATTATCATTTAAAAGTGGGACTATATTTGACACGTTTGGCACATAAAAGAGAAGTCTTTATTTTTGAATAAAATGTGTATATATGCAAAATAGACGACGACACGCATAATTAAAAACGGTTTAAAGTTAATTTATTTAATTTCTCGCTCTGTGTAACATGAACATTTCAATAAAGCAATATAATACCATTGGCCAAAAACGCCTACCACATAGTTCTTGTGTATAATATTATTTTAATAATTTTTAATTTATGCAAATTAAAATTTATATCACATAAGATAAATGAAGCATTGCGAAAGTTATTTGTCACCAAAGTGCGTACAGGCTTTATACAAAAAAAAAAAAAATAGGCGGTACAAAAAATCGCACGTTGAAGGTTAATCTTGTAACCGCGGATTATTTAAAGATGCGGGTAATTTAATAAATATAAAATATATAAAAAAAATGGATTAAATTTCCAAAACGCATAATATACTTTATCGATCGAACAAATACGGAAAGCGGTATACAATTTATAAAATATTCGAGTCGTATTTAAATTTAAATCACATCTTATTTATGTCTGTATGTACATATATCTATATACTTATAATTTTTACCAATTTATGATATGCGATGCTATATATATATATATATATATATATATATATATATATATATATATATATATATATATATATATATATATATATATATATATATATATATATATATATATAATAATAATAAACAGTATTAAAGGCCATTACTGGCCCCTTACTGAGTCAACAACCCGGCTCCAACGGTTTCGATCCTGAGCATGGTCTTCATACTGTCTAAGACAATCTGAAGAGGCCAAGTCGTTCTCTACATCGTGGAGCCATCGTCGCCGGCAACGACCTCTGCGCCTACCATATGGTGGCTCTCCTTTCAGAGATCGCTGCACAATTCGTTCCGGATCAGCACGAAGAACGTGACCGAGCCAGCGTACTCGCTGAGATCTTATTTCATGTACAATATCGGGGATCTTCATCAGATCTCTGATCTCGATATTGTACAGAGCTCGGTAGGTACCATCTATTTCGCGTTTTGGGCCGTAGATCACACGCATGACTCTTCTCTCAAATGTTAGGAGCCATCTCTCGTATTCATCCGTCAGCGCCCAACTTTCACATCCAAACATAACAACGGGCCTGATCAACGCTTTGTAAAGCTTCAGCTTCACGGCACTTGATAAGTGTTTAGATTTTAGCAGTGGCCTTAGAGGATACAGAGAACGACTGCCAGCTGCCAGCCGCACTTTAATATCCTCACCCACACTGTTATCGTGAGTGATAAGAGAACCCAAATATTTGAACCTCCTCACTCCCTCAAACGTGTGGTGGCCACTACTAAAATCTGGTGTGCCACTGTCCCTAAAACCAGAGATCAGGTATTTCGTTTTGGACTCATTGATCTGAAGTCCAACAGAAGCTGAAAACTCTACAAGCGGATCAAGTATTTCTTTCACTCCGTTGCTATTCAGTCCAATCACGCATATGTCATCTGCATATGCAAGCACCTGATTGGACTGGCGATATAAGATGTTACGCTGCGGTGTTTCAGTTTTACGAAAGATGTACTCCAACATGAGATTAAAGAGTATCGGGGACAGAGCATCTCCCTGCCGAACACCCGAGTTAACTACAAAACTTGTCGATAGCCTGTTCTCAACTTTAACACAGCATTGAGACTGCGTCACTGTCATCCTACATAGTCGTACCAGTTTTGTTGGCATTCCTAGGTATTCCAGGGCAGACCATAGACTCTCTCGATTGATCGAGTCATAGGCCTGCCGGAAATCCAGGAACACCTGATGTACGGGGATGGATGTCTCATAATATTTAGATAGAATCATCCGCAGCGAAAAGACCTGATCGGTGACTGATCGATTCGGACGAAATCCTCCTTGATAGTCACCAACCAAGCCCTCCGCCAGAGGAGTGATTCTATCCAATACAATGTATGACAGTAACTTGTAAGCTGTGCAAAGGAGAGCTATACCGCGATAATTCTCACACTTCAAGCGGTCTCCCTTCTTGAAGATGGGGCATATCGCGGCCACTTTCCATTCGTCAGGCATAACTTCGGTTCGCCATACTAATCGAATAAGGTCGAAAAGACAGTTCAACAAAGTATCCCCTCCGAATATCAAGAGCTCCGAATTAATGCAGTCCACTCCAGGTGCACGGTTTCGTTTCAATCTCTGCATGGCTTTAGTGAATTCCTCATGGGATGGCTCCTCAGTGCAAATCTCCGCAGTCTGTATTAGAGGTGGCTCAACAACAGTCTGTGACGCATGATGGACATCAAGCAGGTCAGTAAAGTGTCCACTCCATGCGTCAAGTACTGCGTCGATGATGTTGACACAGAGGTTTCCATCCCGGTCCCGAATGGCGGTTGACGTAGGCCTGAAAGTATGGTTCAGTCCAGTAATTCCTTTAAAGAGATTACGCGAACTGCGCTCATTACTGAGTTGTTGTACTTTCAGAACCTCGGCCTTCCACCATTCTCGCTTCTTCCGTCTACAAATCCGCTTAGCTGCCCTTCTTGCAAGAGCAGCCTTGTTTTTCCTCGCGATTGTGAGACGTTGTTGCACTTCATTATGGGCTATATTTTGTTGCTCAACTGCAAGACGACACTCGTCATCAAACCAATCATTCTTGGGTCTGACTTTCACTATACCTAAAGTCTGTTGAGCAGCACTGACAACCGAAGTTTTCAGTACCCCCCAGACAGAGTTCACGCAGTCAGACTGGTAATTAGCTTCATTAATGTTGTCGCTGACAAGATCCTGATATCGTTTCTTTTGATCTTCATTTATCAGACCTTCACAGTCGAAACGTACCATGCGTTTCGCTGTGTTCCCAGACTTGTACGAAAACTTCCATCGTAGCTTTGCAGCGACCAAATGATGATCGCTGCCTACGTATTTGGTTGCTGACCGATAAGTTCTCACATCCTGCACAACCTGAGCCCGTCCTTTAGAAACTAACACATGGTCAATTTGGCTGCGGGAAGTTCCGCGAGGATGTGTCCATGTCTCAAGATGTATGTGTTTGTGAGGGAAGAATGTGCTTGCTACTCTAAGATCATGAGCAACCGCAAAGTACATCATTCTCTCACCATTATCGGTCGCAGTTTCGTGTCGGGAGTACGGACCTATGTTTTCACACAAGTCGGTCTGATTTCTGCCAGCTCTAGCATTAAAGTCCCCAATTACCATTCTAACATCGTGTTCGGGTATAGATCCCATCAGATCGTCCAAGTCATTGTAAAATGAGTCTTTATCTTGGGGCTGGCTGACCTCTGTGGGCGCATGTACACAAATTATCGACAGGTTAGCTAACTTCATGCGCAAGCGAAGCTTACACAATCGGTTATTAACTGCTTGGAAATCCAAAACAGCGTTCTTTACCTGCGGCCCAAGAAGAAATCCAGCTCCAAGATTTCCGAGGTCATCTCCACTGTAGAACAACGTATAGCCCTGGGACACATGGTCTCCACTTTTAGGCCAGCGAGTTTCTTGAAGAGCAACGAGTTCCAGCCGATACTCCTTCATGCACGTGATTAGGCCCTCTAACGCTCCTGGTTTCCTTAGTGATTGCACGTTCCACGTGCCGATCCTAAATCTCGTGTCCGGGTACTTGAGCGGGGGTCCGGTGTTGTTTTGGCGGTATCCATTTTTCTTTTTGTTGACTTTATAAACACTATATTTTTTTACGGATGCGGGTCGTCAGCCCAGCGATCCAACCGTTTAGTCGCCTCCTACGACAAGCAAAGGATACTGTGGTGGTATTCTTGGGAAACATGTTCGTGCAATTTTGATTTACGAGACATGTGAGTGCCCCCCGACCACAGGGGCCAATATATATATATATATATATATATATATATATATATATATATATATATATATATATATATATATATATATATATATATATATATATATATATATATATATATATATATATATATATATATATATATATATATATATATATATAATTATAAAAATTCTTAGAATTATTTATGATTAACTTAACTTAACTGTTGTTCATATATACAAACACAATAATATATAAAACATATAATGTTTTTCCAATAATCGCTCATACACAACATTTCAAAAGGACATTGATTTGTCTTCTAATTATGGTTAAAAATGAAAAATCATATAAGACAAGAACTTCGTATACATTTTTATACATATACTTATATATAAAAATAGAATATTTTCCAATCATAAATTTTACACACAATCGCACCAAGCGCTACAACAACAATATATTAAGATCATATTGTAGTGATAAGAGTGATTATGACTTCACATGATTGTCGTCTGTCTGACTAACTTGATCGTTAAGTAAAAAAACCAAGAAAACAATTTTTTTTTGCAATATTCCAGTTTCCAATCAAATTAGGATGTGTATATGCTGAAATTCTGTTTCTCTTCTTTATTTGGGATGTCAACTTTTTTTGTCATGTTTGTCAAGTTTTTTTTTTGCTGCATACATAAACAACAAAAAAAATTGTATTATTTTTAATTCTGTAACACGTGATTGTTATAATAAAGTGACAATTGAACTAATTAAAAGTATAAAGCGTATTCTCATGTTGGTTTTCCGCACATAAATGCCAGACTTTATGTACTCAATACAAAATTGTGTTTGCTTATTATGTTTTAATGTAATGGTGAGTGTATATGCTGCTAAAACTTTAAGTAAGAAGTTTGTTATTTAATGAACCTTAAATGACATAAAAAAAAATTTTCATTCAATATTAGATACTAAACCGTTGATAACTAAAATAATTTATTGTAAAATTTAATCCGTTAAAGCCAAATGGTTTTGGGGCGTTTTCAAATCATATGTGTCTTTATGATGTATGTTTATATATATATATATATAACATATATATATATATATATATATATATATTATATATATATATATATATATATATATATATATATATATATATATATATATATATATATATATATATATATATATATATACATATATATATATACAGTAAAAACTGCAAATAGCGGAAATTTCGAAAGCCGGAATCCCACCAAACACGGACAAAAAAAAATTAAGTACCATTTCTAATATATTTTCAACCTCTTTACGCGGAAAACTGTGAGACGCGGAAGGAAATTGTTTTTTCGTAATTTTAAATGTAAATTTAATGAACATTTATTTGTCAAAGGCGGAATGTAAGATTTAATTATTACTTTCATTGTTTTTAAACACACACAGAAAATGTAACAAAAAATTAATCTTACGGTGTATAGGGACAGTGTTAAATTTTTCGATTTGTTTGTTTAATTTAATTTTGAGGTTATGAGTTTAATCTACAGTAGATTTGTAAATTAAAATTTGCGTTGAATAATAGACAGGTATGTAACTTTTAAATTAATTGAGTTAGCAAATTAACATTTTATGTTTTTGTAGAAAAATGAGTAAACGACCGCACTGCTTATCATTAAAAGAAAAATTCGATGTGATACGACTCATAGATATCGAAAAGAAAACATTCACTTATGTGACCGAAAAATTTAAATGCGGCAAAACACAAATTTATAACATTATGAAAAATAAAGATGAAATAAAAAAAAAATTTGTATGTTCGACGGAAAGTGAAAAAGACGGTAAAAAATCCAGATCATGTACGTACGAAACGTTAAACACGTTAACATTCGAGTGGTTTTGCAAAGCTCGGGCAAAAAATATTCCAATTTCTGGACCAATTTTGCAAGAAGCTGCCTTAAAAATCGGACGAGAATTAAAAGTTAATGAGTTTAAAGCATCAAATGGGTGGCTATCTAGTTTTCGGTCAAGATATAACATAACATTTAATATTGCGTGTGGAGAATCAAACGAAGTAAATAGTCATACGGTTGAGGAGTGGAAAGGAAAATTAGTCCGAATTATCGGAAATTACAATATTAAAGATATTGCCAACGCTGATGAAACAGCTCTATTCTATAAAGCCTTTGCCTAATAGGACATTGCACCTAAAAGGGCAGAAATGCCCACACGGCAAGTTAAAGGAACGATTAACATTACTTTTAATCGTATTCGCAGATGGAACAGTCGAAAAGTCTGCTGTAATAGGTAAAAGTCTTAATCCAAGGTGCTTCAAAAATTTAAAAAAATCGTCTTTCCCTATTTCTTACTTCAACAATACAACGGCATGGATGTCTTCCGAAATTTTTCAAACAATTTTAACCCAACTGAATGCCAAAATGAGAAGCCAACGAAGGAATATTTTATTATTTGTGGACAATGCTGCCTGTCATCCACACTTAACGTTTTCTAATATAAAATTGGTTTACCTACCGCCAAATACGACGTCCGTGCTTCAGTCACTTGATAATGGCATAATTCAAGCAGTGAAGGTTAACTACAGAAAACTTTTGTTAAAAGATTTGCTTAGTAAAATTGAGGAAGGAAATACAGGCTCAGCTTTAACAAAAAAAATTACTAATCTAGATGCAATAGTTTTTTTGGATTCCGCAATTAAGTGTTTGAAACCAACCACTATTCGGAAATGTTTTAAACATTGTGGCTTTCCTGCAGATCTAAATGACGAAGCCAACGAGGAATCAGAACATGGGTTGGTTGAGATTCAACATCTTATAGGTGCTATTTACAACGACCATTTGCATAGCGCAATAAATTTTGTCAATATGGATGTTGAAACCGTTACCGAATCCAGTAACATCGACATAGTTGAACTAGTACAACAACATACCTCCGGAGATCTTGAAAATAATTTGAATAGCGATGGTGGTGATGATGAAGATGACGACGATGATATTGAAAATGTACCAAATAAAGCAGAAATTATGAAGAATTTGAAAAATTTGGAGGCATTTGCAAAACACAAAGGTGATTCGTTGATGTTCGATAAAGTTTGTGAATTGAAAGTTTATTTCCTTCAATTAATGAAGGCGGAACCAAATTTGGTTCAATCCACACTTCAATCATATTTTATGTCAGCAGTGCGGGGCAAAATATAATAAACAGTATTGTGATTGGATGAAGCAATAAATATGTATCACTGTAGATACTGACATAATTGGAACCTGAAATAATATACCTGAAATAATATACCATACGTAATTTTTTATATAATTTAATTTTTATTGAATAACGTTAAGTAATTACTTAATAATGAATGAATCTGTGTTATTTTTTGTGATTTAATTAATTTAAATAAAATGTTTATTTAATGTAAATATTTGTTGGCTTTTATTTGCTATATTTCACCCAAACAAATCGATTCGAAAATCCCTAAGTAACTGTGAGAAGCGGAAAACTTGTCAATGGTGGAAAATTGGATCGGTCCCTTCAGATTCCGGCTTTCGCAGTTTTTACTGTATATATATAATATATATATATATACAGTAAAACCTCCAAAGTTGGACACCTCTTTAACTTGGACATTTCTATAACTTGGACAAATTATAAAGTCCCTTCAAAAACCTATGGATTTATATTTTTTAAAATCGAATTTACCTTTCTAATTTGGACAACCTCCGTAACTTGTATGTTGGACAGATTTTGTTGCCAATATAAGAATTTTGCTTGGTACATTTACTCTATATGTTGGTCTGTTTTTGCAAAATGCATTACATTCACATTTCCATAATACAAAATAATTTCTATTGTGTAAAACAAAAAAAATCTTCTATGTTAATAATACATACATAGAACGAAAACGTTCTAATTGCATTAGGTTTAGTTTTGGTAGAAGAGTATTGAGAAAAAAAGATTTCTTGTGTTTACACACTCTCTATAGGTCAATACTAGCGGGTTTATTTTATTATTCAAACCCGAACAGTGTAGTACACATGGTTTCCCTTGTTTATTCAATAGAAAACAATTAAAGCTGGAAAGGAAAATAATGAACTGCACTGCATCGTGAATAAAAAAATATGCACCAAAAAACTTAGTATGTATGTATTGTTGTTATGTTTTATTTCTACTGAGCAGGAGGAGAAAACGTTGTTTTGGCGTTTTATCGAATTTTCGATATGAAAACAATTGATGGGCACAAAGTGATAATGTTTCCAATCTATATTTACATATGTATATAGTAAACGTCATTTTTCAATTTTTAAGATTGTTTCTGTAACTTGGACAACTCTGTATGTTGGACACATTTTTTCGTCCCTTGAGTGTCCAACATACACAGGTTTCACTGTATATATATATATATATATATATATATATGTATATATATATATATATATATATATATATATATATATATATATATATATATACATATATATATATATATATATATATATATATATATGTATATATATATATATATATATATATATATATATATATATATATATATATATATATATATATATAATAATAATAATAATAACAGTTTTAAGGGGCCCATAATGTCCATTATGGGCCCCTTACTGTGTATACAATTTGGCTCCAACGGTTTCGATCCTGAGCATGGTCTTCATATTGTCTTAGACAACCTGAAGAAGCCAAGCCAATTGTACAATATTGTACAATATCGGGGATCTTCATCAGATTTCTGATCTCGACATTATACAGAGCTCGGTATATACCATCTACTTCGCGCTTTGGGCCCTAAATCACACGCATGATTCTTCTCTCAAATGTAAGGAGCAATCTCTCGTATTAATCCTGATCAAGGTTTTGTAAAGCTTCAGCTTCATGTCACTTGATAGGTGTTTACATTTCAGAGGAACAGTATTTTTTTTGGATAACTTCTATTCACGAGTGACTCAAGTATAATAAACTCAACAAGAATTATGTACATGTAAATATAAATTCTGTTGTTTTAATATTTTATTGTTATAAACCACAAAACCACCCGGTACCTCCCGATCCAAACGTCGCAGCTTTAACCACTGCGCTATTTGCTCGGTTAAAACCACATTAAGACAAACCAAATTAATTGTATTACATTTTTGAAAATTTGTTTTTTAAATAAAATCCAGCAATTTTCATTTTTTTTTCTCTATTTGACAGTAATCAGAGCTATTCTCGTATTTAACTCCGAAAAAAAAATCAATCAAACAATACTACAAAAAAAAAAAAAAAAAAAAAAATTCCAATCCAACGAGATACAGAATAGCCAATTAAACCAATGGAATTGTTCCAGTGGAAATTCTCCAACCGAGTTACAAAATACACATGAATATACATACTTTCAGCGTCTAAGATTAAGGGAATATTGAGAGTTAAGGGAAGTGCAATTTAGCTTTTTGTAGGAAATCTATGTTTTTGGGCTCCACTATTTACTCTTGCCTTAGTTTTCGAACTTCCCGTTCTCCGGCAAGTTCATACATACAAATGTATCTATTTACAAGTAATCTGAAAACAAAATTAAATTGAATTAAATTTCTATTGGAAAAAAATATTTAGCGGTTGAACTGCAAGTTGTAACAAATCATTCTAAATTTAATAGATTTATTATATTATAAATTTAAATAGTTAGTCACTACTGGAGAACTTTTAGTTAAATATTTCGTGCACCAGTATTAGAATAATAATTTGAACTGACAAAGAATTTCACCGATCGAAACCAAAATCGACTTTAAATTAAATTTATTTTCGAATGTGATTTGAGGACTCAGGTATAATTTATTTTGTAATTTAAGTAAGAATTATATTGTAGATTATGATTTCAAACTTATGACTAAAGAGACTGAGTTAGAATTTGATAAGGCCCAATATTTCAGAATTCTGTAAAAATGTTAATTACAGATTTCACGATCGAACAAAATTAAAATCGCATAGTTTCATGCAATCTGCCAAATTTTATTTTGCTAATATAAGAGAGAAGTACACTCTTTTCAGTTCCCAAAGTACATACTCGTAGAATAAAAAATTATTTGAACTAGAATCGAAATTTTTCGAGGGTTGAATTAGGAAGGTTAAAAGTTAAAATTATAAGAAAGTTTTTTTCACCAAAAATTATAAATTAAGTTGTTGGCTTAGCAAGCCGCAATGACGGATTAATGATTTAATGAAATTTTCTAACGAAATATTTTGTTATTAAATTTATTTTATGAGTAATATTATATTACCGGTCGATTCGGGATTACTTTAGGAAATGGAAAAGGAAAAATAAAATATATATATTTTTATAGCAGTTTAAAATATATTTCCTATATGCCTATACTCTGTTATATGTATATATATTTTATTTATGTAGTTATTAGAAAAAACTTACATCGAAAAAACAAAAAGAGTTTTCATGCGTGCAGGGCACGCAGCCCATATAACGCCAAAGACACCGAATTTTTCAAACTTTTGCAATACTTCGACTCACAACGGTTTGAGACACTGGAATAATGTAAACCGCTTCATCTTTTTCGATTACAATTAAATAATATAGTTTGGAAGTGACTTTTTTATTAAATACATGTTTATTACTTTCAGTTAGAAAGTTTAGTTCAATTAGCAATCTGCAATTTTTTAGGAATTTCCCTATATATACTAGACATAATATTATAAGGACTTATAGCTTCATTTAAGGTTAACCACTATAGTTGTGAAAACAGTTCAATAAACTCTTTCAAATATTTCGTTAAATATATCGAATCAATCAAAGGCAATCCTAAGCCATGTTTGTTTTCGTTCTCATCGTCATCTATAAAGTGAACTAGTCGAGGATTACCATAATGCAAGACATAATTATTATTTAAATTTACGTTCTCCTTATAAAATTATTCCATTATTTTGATAATTCTAAAGCCAAACTTGAAGCTCACTAGATCTGTATCGAAATTGACACTATAAACTAGTTCCTACTTATGCCATAATAAACCACAAACTCATTTAAAAAAGGTCAAAAAACAAATTTTTAAAACTGGTTCGAAGGCTGCCGATTAGGTTAACTGTTCAATTGAACTTTTACATATATTATATAAATAATGAAATTAAATCTGTTTGATTGGTGTGATTCAATTTTAGTAAAACATCATAAAACAAAAATGTAATTTGTCAATAATTATTATTATTACTCGATATTTTGATAAATGCATTTATTAACTTTATAATACCGAAAATAGAATCCGCATGCTCTGTTGTTCAACGTGGGTTTTTGTTCAACATTGGTTTTAAAAAAAATGAAAATTGAAAGAATCTTCTTTAATTATTGACTATATACTATATACGTAGGCTCATATACACGTATACACATATTTTATAATATTAATTTTTCGAATTATAATATATAAATAGTTCTTAAGTAACGTACTCATTAAAATTTTCACTAGATCAAATAATCTCAAGATCTGTCAAGATAATTTCGTTAAAATTAGCTAATCGTTACCATTATACAATAAATAAGTTTATGATCAGAAAAAATCAGCCATATTTAGATTTCTTAGTTGATATGCACTACACGTCAAATACTCATGTCTCAAAACAGACAATTTCCCACCAAAATTATTACCTTGAAATGGTAAACCACATAGTGTTTAGTGTATGTACAAATTAACTTAACTTGCGCACAACTATTTCTTGTATATATGTAATTGATATCTCTCATATAAAACCGCGCAATTTTATATAAATATATAAATTGTATACCCAAAAATGTAATATTTGTAAAACAAAGTTTAATTAACACAAATACCGATTAAAATAGTATAATGACAGTTGTAATTATTAACAAGCAATAGCAGAAAGCAAAATAAACGCGATCTATAATAAATCAAGTACAATTTAATTAAATTATAGATTGATCTATCTCGCCTTACGAGTATATAATAACAACAATACCATGCATATATCGCGCGGTGACAATGCACATAACAAAAGATATATATTTTGCCTTACGTACTCGCATATATTGTATACCACATATATATACAATAACGCGACAAAACGCGAAAATTACTCAAATGCTGAGTGTTGCAAGACATTAAATTAACGATTGTGTCTATAACACCTGTAACAGTCTTTTTACGGAAATTTTATTATTCTCGTATATTTAAGATTAGCTTAGTGTTTGGTAGATGCGCAACGAGACGAATGTGTTATAATTTAGTTCGTATGTCTTCATCGCGTTAAAATACTTTAACTGTATAAAGTCTATATAGTTATAATGAGTTGATCGCGCACCATGGATATCGTTTATTTCCTTTAATACGAGATCGGTACTAAAGAAAATATAAAGCGCGACCAATAATAGCGCAAATCAAACGCAAATAATTTATAATTGTATGTATATTGCAACAGGCGAAGTAAATAAAATATTTCAAGAAAACAATTTATAATTATTAATTGTATCATTTGAATTCCTTAAATGGTGGAAACAGTTTTTTTTTGTTTTTGTTCTCTTTCGCGATATGCGTATATAATATGTATAATTACAAAACAATAGAAATATAATAATGAATTTTGATGTACAATTATTGTTATCAAAATATGGTAATGAGAAGTAAATATAATTGCAAATTCTAGAATTACGCGTACATATATTTACGCGATAACAGACATTTTTTCTAGTGTGCTCATATTCGTCCAGAATAATATATTATATGCATAGGCACGATTCGGTGACTGGGGCATGTAATTTAAAAATTTACTATGCAAACTAAATATAAATAAATGGAATATTCGAGTCATGTCTATATATAAATAAATTAAATATATACTTATTGAGTATATATATATATATACATATACATATATATATATAATATATATATATATATATATATATATATATATATATATATATACATATATATATATATATATATATATATATATATATATATATATACATATATATATATATATATATATATATATATATATATATATATATATATATATATATATATATATATATATATATATATATATATATATATATATATATATATATATATATATATATATACATATATATATATATATATATATATATATATATATATATATATATATATTTAATATGTCTGGCTCCTATAAGTCTCGAATATATAATCTATTGAAACTATGCAACTGTGAAATGTTTGAAGAAATTGCGAATTATTTACATAATGTAAAATCCTCATTAAACGTATGTATCGCGTACTGCCAATTTTGTGATAATATTTATAAAAATACGCGTGCTATCCATTTTAGGCGAATAATGACTATTTTATTGATATCAACCGCTGCTAAATGACGCAAAGCTAATAAAATAATAAAATAATTAACTAAATGTGAGCTGTTTGTGTTTGTTTGATGGTGATGCAACCCGGTGACAAACACTATTCAAAATCAATTAAAAATATGAAATGTGACCTGAAAATTAAGTGAAATGAACTAACATTCCATGATTCCTTAAATGGTATAGACAAACGACGATGTTGTTCGGGTACAATTTAATACCTATAGCCAAGCCATACGGTTTAATAATACCGATTTAGTAGTTGTATCATTCTGTTTTGTTAATTTACTAAACAAGATTTATCAAACCGTCTGTCTAGGACTTTTTGTTGATAAGTTAGTTCTTATAAATTGACTAGTTTAGTACACTAAACCGTCTTAATTTTATAGTATACCCATTCGTATTTAGGTAAACCATTTAAAAATATTGCGTAAACAGTAGTTTTAACTAAACTTAGCTTGAGATCACCTGTGTACACTAAACGGACTAAAATCAATTTTCAATCAACTAATCTCAGGATCGACACCGGTGGAGCCTGATTGTTGACTCAGTAAGGGGCCAGTAATGGCCTTTAATAGACTGTTATAATAATAATTTACAAAAATAATTTTATCGCAAATAATTTACTAAAATTCGAAATGACCGAAATGAATTAAGATGCTTACAAAAAATTCTAAATTAGAAAGCCATGTGAACATTAGAAACATATCGAATGTAACTTTTAAATTTGACTGCTTCTTATACCAACAAATGAACTGAAGTGTCTATATAAGTAAGCTCATTTGAGCACAATTTATTTGTTTGAGATATAATTATTTTTGTTGGAGTTACATACCTATATGATCTGCTAAAATAACCTCAATTTTTTGTTTAAAAAAATTTTGGAAAACAATATTTGTTCATGCAAATATTTCAGATATTTCAGGACTAAAGCATACATATTTCTAGATACTTGTTTATATTGATCGCCAGCTTGCTAAAGTATATGCTTGATTTCATTTCCATCTCATTATGCGCCAAACATATCTCTTTATCACACCCCTCAACAAACAACAATAAATCACACTTATATTTTCCAATCAATCTCCGAACGATCATTGCTTGTGCATACATATGTACATATATCAATTTCAGGTTAAGGTTGTATAAATTAAAAAACCGTGATTTTTCCGATTTTTATTTTATTTTATTGCGTTAATTTAAATAAAAAATTAGAAAATCGACTTTTTCATTTGGAAAAATAATGAAAACGAAATATATGTATAACCATAAACAATGCAACAAAAAAAAATCCTAAATCAGCCAAAACCACTACGGCTGGATATACGCAATGAAAAACTTGATGAAGAAATATTTGAAATATTTTAAAAGCAAAAACATTTAAAATTCAAAAGAATCATTCGCAAGCAAAAAATAATTAAAAGATAACAACAATCACAAAAAATTGTGTGCGATCGCAACTGCAAAATGGCGACACGTGTCGTTATTTTTTGAAATTTTTTGGGGGCTCCATATACATATATATGTGTGTATGTATACGATCAAGATATTTAATTGTCAAAAAAAAATGTTGAGTTTGGAATATGAAGTTTTTACGGAATATGGAAAATTTAATAATTGTAGACATTTTGGGAGGTTTTGGTAATTGTTGTTGTGCGTATCGATCGTATCAACGTAAAAAACGAAATTAATTTTTCACGTCCTCATTGTATATATATTTAAAAAGTAAAGATCAAGAATTTATCTGGTTTTTTGCTTGGACTAAAACTTATTTGATCAGCCAAAATGTTTTATCGAAAAGGAAGTTAAAAATAATATTTGAACCAAACATCGCTAAATGAAAGAAATGTCATAAAAAGTATATTCTATCCAGATATAAATTGGTTGCAAATAGTTTTTGACCTCATCTCGTGTATTTATTTTTTGAAACATGTATGGAATATATAAATATATTGAAAGAATTTTACAGGAATTAAAACTGACAACAAAGTTAAGATAAAAAATACGAAAAAAAAATCTGAACAAATAAGGAAACAATTGAAGAATTGAATCTTTAATTTTTTGAAATAATAGGAAAAAAAATCTGTTTTTGCAACAAGTTGAAAATTGGCAGGTTACCTTGCCATCGTCATCGCTATCATCATCATGATTATCATTCTGATGATGATTGAAATTCTTTTCTTATGGTTTAAAATCTTATTTATATACATTTTGTTGTGTATAGGTATATTGTCCATATTATACATTTTATTCCATTCGATACTTTTCTTTAAAATAAACACGACAAAATGTTGGAAGAATTTCATTTCAATCGAATTGCTAATATTCAAGTTTTTTTTTTGTTTTACCGATCTATCGTCAATTTCAATCCAAAACGTGAAAAAAAGATTCGAAGAACCTAACATTTAACAATGTTGTTTTGTTGTCTTTTGGAAATTCTTCTTCATCTCAATGAAGTTTCTTATAATAAGAAAAAGAAAAAAAAACGAGTAAAACAAATTTATTTGTAAGAAAATACAGCAGCCATACAGTCTATACATTCAACTGAATTTCATATTTTGTTTTTCTTCTTAAATTTTTTGTCGTTCGTGCTCGATCATTTCAAGAAAATTATTGAAAATAAAAATACTTGAAACACTAAACATCAACCTACGAGTACATGTATTTACTCGTATATATACTTATGTATATCATATACAAAAATATTTTAATTGTATTGGAAATTTTGATGAGCTGAAAATCAATTCTAGATCAATAAATACTAAAGTTCTGTCTTGTAGTTATGATTTTAAATTGTTTTACATAACCAGATCAAATCCCAGGTGACCAAATAATTAACTAACTTAAAATGCAAATAACTGTACAACACAATTTACAACTCTTTTAACAATACATGCGCATAAATAAATAAAATACCAAAAAAGATAACTCCCATAAGATCAAATAAGCAAACATCAAAACTCAATCCACAGAAGTCTAATTTCCAATTTCTTATCTTATCGACACGATACACAAACTACACACCTATATATACTTAAAATAACCTATAATATCAACAAAACTCTTATAAAATAACGACGAAAAAAAATACAAAAGAATTTGACACCTGAACATGAATTGATTTTGCGTTTGTTTGTTTGAATTATCCTTATTTTTTTCCGCGATTTAAAATTCGCGATTTTTTTTATTTTTGTTACCTTCATCTCTTTTGTTTAGAGCTCGGCATAATATAATGTTTTTGTGTCATTGAATCATGTATAATGTGTTGTTATATTTATTTTTATGTATTTTCTATTAACAAATAAAAATAAATAAATAAATAAAAAATACAGAAATTAAAAAAAAAAAATACAACGAAAACCAAAGAAGTAATCCGCGCGCGATTATTTTTTCTTGTTATATTTTTTCGCGAATTAAAAACAACAACAGAAATTCTATGTACATAAGTATATACAAGAGAATAAGTAAGTGAGACCAGGTGTTCGCACGGAATATCGTATTTGACATGTTATACTTAATGGAAACTAAACTGTATATGAAGAAAAATTATAAACACAAGTTTTTTTAATGTTACAAGAATAATAAAATAATGTTTTAACTATAAATAGTTTGTGTTAAGTTTGTACTATGAGTACATAAACAGACGACGACAGTGTTGAATGGTTAAGAAAATTATTTATTAACACAAATCTAATTTGCTAAAATTGTTTACAATCATCGCTTATTTTATAATACGTATAAAGGTACATGTATGAATCATCTGTAATATGAATTATTACTGTTTAATTTCTGCAGAAATATTGGCGACTGAAAATTAAATAATTCTGTATTCGTAGATATTGTTATTTATATTATAGGAGGTCTGATAGTTATATCGTTAGAATTAAGACATTATATAACGTGTCTATAAACTATATAGCAAACGCTTATAAGACAGCTGGGAAAATAAAATTTAATCACTAAGCTTTTAGATTTTTAAAGCACGAAGAAAAGAAAATTATATGATTAAATGGCCGTTATCAGCGGTTGAAATATAGAATCTTTGCTATTAGTAGGTAAATATTTTTTGCGTTTCATATTTTTCAACGTTAAATGGAACGTAGCACTTGTCAAGGTACATGTTACCAAGTTTTAGACAAAAAATAATTCGAAATTGAAAATTCAAAAATAAAGTGAAGACGAAGACGCGATTTCGAAATGAATACCAATTAATTTTGAAATATAAGGCACATTTTAATTGGCCAAACTTATAGTGGTAATTATTTCGAAATTGCGTCTTCGCTATATATCGTTAAAAAAAAATTTCGTGTTTATTTTTTGAATTAAATTCTTTTGTGTCTAAAATATCGTAACAGGTTAAATGAAACTGTCATTAATAAAAATACTCAGGCAGTTGAAAAACAATGTCAATTTAAATGAATATCAGCTTTTAAAATTTTAAAACTGAAATTTAGTGAAGATTTAAAAATAATATTATATTTTCAACACCACGTACACAGTAGATAATTAATGAATACCAGAATGGAGTAATACATAGCATGGTTATTGTAAACGGTTAAATAAAATGCGCCTAAAGCATTACGACTCATAGCAAAAATATGGTTTGTTTAGCAAAGGAATATAGGAAATTTAAATAAAATAACAAAAAATATTAATTGTTTAATGTGACTACCGCAAGCATTAGGACAACTTGTTGCTTCCCGGGGAATCAAGTTCACTACATTCAGTACATGCACATAAGTGGGTATGATTGATACTAAAAATAGTTAAATAAATTAAATGTTTTAGGTAGGCCATCCATAAATAAAATCAAAAGTCGTCAAATCGAAACCACAAATAATGAAATTTAACGCGAAGAGCCAAAATAAACCCATTAAATCATTGCGAGCGCCGCTATTATTAAAAGTGAATAATAGCAAAAACAATGTATCAATTTAGTAAGTTTCTTAACCATTTGAATTTCAGCTATCACGATGCGATTATTATAGTTTACTGATATTTGGAATCACTTTTAGTGGAATAGAACTTGACACCTAATTCCACAGCCAATTAATATTATACGTTAGTTCCGACATTGAAGTTATATTTCTTCTCTTCTTATTATTATACATATTTTATTATTACTATAGTTTCAGTACTTAACGTTATATAAAAGAGCGTTGTAACCAATGAGGATATAAAATTTAAAAGTCTATACAGACTAGACGAATTCCTTTGACTCTATATAGAGTAAAATAAAATTCTCATTTTGGTCATAAATTAAACCTATTTATTTATAATATTAAAAGTGAATTAAAATAATAATTAAATATTATTTATTTACAATTTTAGAAATATCGTGATATCGATTCGATAATAACACACAGCATAATAATTATAAAGGCGATAATATATCTTCGCCTAATTTGAAAGCCAAGATTTAAACAAGTTTTTGTGTAACAATTCCTAAATTTGATTGCGGAGTATATAGAAATTTTTCATTCATGCTTCTTGATATAACAACAAAAAATTATATTAAAAATTGAGAATTATACATTTTTATAATTAATTAAAATTAAAACGATAATAATGTTAGAAAAGAAATTTATTATTTTTTTTATATACATACATAAGTATGTATATTATGCAGCAATGTAGTCTTCATGTCTAAGAAATATACGAGAGTACTGTAATACGGCAATACCATTTATATTAAATCTTTCAGTTATTTCTAATTTATATAAGTTATATGACCATAAATGCAGTTTCATTCAATTGTGAAAATTATATCGCGATCATAAAACACGATTTTTTGCATTTAGAATTTTTATCTTCAAGATGATAACACACAACACGATGTGTTGTTTTTTTCTAATGTTCAATCAATCAGTGTGGTATAGGAAAATATTTGTTTTTGGTGTTGCGATCGATCGATATAAGTTGAAGCTGATTAAATTACTGAAAATGGGATTTTCGCTTATTTTGTTTACGGAGAAAGCAAGAAAAATGAATTTATTTTATATTATTGTTAGGTTGGCATAAAAGTTGTCTGATTTATGTTTCGTTCTCGTAATGTATAAAATCGATGACAACTTATACTACCTACTCTATCAATTGTAAATACATATGTATATAATAATAGACAATTAAAAAAACTTAAATAGAAAATGGCTTAAAGAATGTACTATAACTTAACGGTTTTTTTGTCGTTCATGAATATCCATAACAGTGTTGAGCGCTTTACGACACAAATGGAATTAAAAATAATTTTCATTAATAAAAAAATAAATCAATGAAATGTGTCCAGTGACAAATATTTTATAACGAGCATATAACTATAGTTGATTGAAGCTAATTTATTTATGTATTCATTTTGTTCTCATTGCAGGATAGCCGAGCCGGATCTACATCTGGTGATTCAGATGATTCTTCGGGTCCCGATTCACCGAGTGGCCCGCTAATAAATAATATTTCATCATCATCAACGTCTAATTTAATTCAAATTAATCATCCACAACATCAACAGCAACAGCAACAGCAAAATACTCCAATGGATGCACATCAATCATCGAATGCAACATTATCGTCGACATCCCAACAAAATATAACGTCCACGTCTGGTACAAATGTATCGTCGACACTGTCGTCCGGGTCGTCGGTGCATCATGATTTAAAAAATTCTAGTATAGTTTATCCATCGGCATTAGCAAATTTGCCACAGGACGTATTAATTAGTTTGGTACAAGCAGGCCGATTACAGTTGCATGCTGATGAAGGTAATAATGTCAACAAGTCTATTTATTTTTTTTGCAGAGAAACTCAAACATATAGACTCCAACATCTAGTAATACATTTCGAATATATTTCGTAACTGTGCGGAGACGTATAGTGTATAGACATGTAGAAATGTGTTTTTATTTGTTTTTAATTTTATTTTACGATTTACGAATATTTATTTTGCCACTTTATGTGGAGGAAGTTAATATATAGTTTACCTCTGCTGCGAGCCGGAAAATAAACAATAAATTCAGCACCACCACTCAACCGCATAACATTGCCAAATCAAATTTGGCTAATATACAGCACAAGTGCGCGGTAGTGTCATCTGGGTCATAAGTTAATCAACATATTTTTGAAATTAGTAATCACTTTTCTATATACAAAAGCATCTGTACCGAGCACATATTCACATACGATTTTTGACAAATAAATAGCCGTGCGATGGTGATAAATTACATGACGAACCAGACGTCAAACAATTTAATTATATAAATCCATTCTATTGCCGCACTCATAATTATGTTGTTGATCTAAAATAAATATATAAAATAAATATTTTTCTTTCTATTTTTAGACGGTTCACATCAATATATAACAATACCATTATCAATGATGCCTGGAGCATTGCCAACAAATAATAAACTAACCATAAAAGACACATTAAATATAAATGGTAGGGAATCACCTCCAAATCAGGAGGTTATTATTAAAAAGGAAAGTAATGAATGATGATGAGTAATCGGTGTGGCGTGCGCGATCACCGCATAACCACACTTTATAAGTCAACCGTTTTTTATTTAATTTTTATTTCAGTTTTACTTTTTAATTTTTGTATATGGCTTGCCTAAAACTACCTAAGTTTTGATGAACAAAATATAGAATTTTTTTATTTTAATTACTGTTATTATATAAACCTATATATACCGATTATTATTGGTTGCATATTAATTTTTATCATCATCTTTTGACAAAAAAATTTCAAACAAACAAAAAAAAATCGAAAGAAATTCGAAAGTTTTTGTACTTTACTTCATACACTCAGAGTTGCCAATTCTGTTATATCTTATTTTTATTTTTTAATTATACAATTTTTATTTTTATTTTCTGTTGTCAAAATAACAAAATAAAAATATAAAAAATTTATATGTATAAAAAATTAATTAATTTTTTTTTAGAAAGAAAATAAATATTATGATAAAAAAAATGTATTTTTGTCAATAAAATAAAAAAACTTTTAATAAAATTAAAACTGAATTGTGAATTTATTTGGTATAAGTAAAGTTCTGTAGTTTAGGATTATTTAATTGAATTGATGGATGTAAGTACCTATCTAATACCGTAATTTACCATGATAACATAAAATGTTTGCTAATTAATTTTTTTGGAAACGAACGAAATTTTCGAAAGTCGATTCATCAGTTTTACTTCGATCTAAATTTGTGTAATAATCAAATATATTGAAATTCTGAAGTGTCAACAACTGCGTACTATTATGATGTTGTAATTTATAAGTCGGTCAAATTCTATGCGAGCAAAAGGCAGCAATTTACAATTCATTTTCATGTAAGATGAAAAATTGAACCAGATATCTATTGGCCATCAGATCGTGGACAAATCCCATATTTTTATAATAAATTTTAGTGTAACCAAAGGAATTGGCAGACACCATTCAATATCGGAGAACAAATATTGTTTGTTTTTCTAAATAAAAGTAGAATTCAATGTCAAATTAAATTTATATTTAACTAAAATAGTTAAACTCCCATAAAATGAATAATGCCATAGGTTATAATTCACTAAATGTATCACGTTTGAATTAGATTAAAACGGTTGGAGCCCACCAAATCTAACGCTCTTTATAAAAATAATGTCTGTAAATTTGACCATAAAATCTCGAATTTCCAATTTTTCCATTTAAATTAAATTATTACGTTGCCCTTCAGTACTAATTCAGTGGCAACATTGACGTATATCGTCTTTAAAAATTAGGACATCCTTCCTCGTGTAACATACAATTGACTTAAATACGAGTGTATATGCGGCTGTTAATATTACTGTAATAGCTCGAATGTAATTTAACCTGTCTACAAAATAATAAATATTCTATTATTAATCCAAACTTGGACCGTGGGAAGTGCTATATAGACAAGAAAACAACGTTATTTACAATGTCCGCTGTTCGTTCGTATAGTTCATTAAGGCCTAACATTAAAAACCAATTTAAAATAAAATAAGCTTAATCGGTTACCATATTTGTCCACCATTTTGTGTGTAATTAAACAAATTTGCCTATCATCATTTAGCAGAACCTAATCCAGTAATTAATTACAACTAATTTTTATATATAAGTTAAGTATACAGGTGACAAAATGATTAACGAAATATTCAGACCATTTTGATTAGTTCTAGACATAGACGCGGTAGTCCTACTCTAATTTAATTCTAAATCGGTTTTTTTTTTAAATACTTAGGTGGGCCGACATAACAATGTTACTATCAGTATTTTAATTTTCATAAATCATCTCTGCTAATACTATATACAATCAAAATTACTTTTATTTAATTCACCTTCAGACTAATAAAAATTTAAATCTTCGAAATTAATTTAACATTTTTTTTTTGATCAATTCGTCTTGGATATTTCATCAAACTTTAAAATATTTTTATTATGAAAAAAAAATTAAAGAATTAAACAACTTGTTAATTCCGTCCACGCTGAAATATTTAATTTTTTTTTATTTTATTTTATTATTATTTTATTTATTTTTATAATTTAACATTTTGTTTTGTTTGTTTCCGTAAATGGAGAAAAGATGGCAGTCAAAACCGGAACTTCCATTTTAAGCGATAATTTAATATTATTTTTATTTAGTTTTTTTTTTCTTTGTGCGCGAAATACATTTTATTTTTTTATTTCATTGAATATTAATTCAATTTTTTTTATTATAATTTATAATTCGTTTATAATTAATTAAAAAAAAAAAATTAAATAAACACACGCAGCACACACAATCAAATGATTTATTTATTAATTTTTGTTTTATATTTTTCAAACGAATTTGTTTTGATAATTTCCGTCGGACATGTTGATTTTTTAATTAAATTGGCGACAATTTCAAATTATAAATTTAAAACACAAACAGTAATAATTAAATGTAAATACATTAAAATAATTAAAAATGTAATTTGTAAGTAGTTTAATTATTCACGACTATCGTAAAGAATTGAATTAAATTTATTTTTGTGTATGCGTTTAGAATGTAGTACGCAGTTCATATTTGGGAAGCAAATGGCGGGTGGAGTTTTATATGAATTAAGTTAGCTATATAACCGCCTTACAAATGTTTAAATCGAAACAACGGTATGCCAATACAGATTTCAATTAATACGATACGAAAAGCATAGCAAGATAGTTTTCAAAATTATACCGCGACATGTTTTTTGTGAACAATTGGTGTATTCGCAGGACTCACTAAAAAAAAGTAGATAACCTAACTGGTTAGTTAGATTTTGTATCTATCAATTTGAATAGATATTTTTTGGTTTATTTCTCATGTTTTGTTATTTGAAAGTAAACGGCAAACTTTTAATTAAATGAAAAGTCAATGAAAAGTAATTTGATACTTTTTAATGATTTTACTGTAACAGTTTAGATTTTACCAATTATATATTTTTTGGAATCTCTAAATCCCTATATATGACAAACAATTAATTATATTCTTAATTTATTGCCGATTTTGATAGATAATGGATAATGTAAGATACTAATTATAAATCCAAATCATAATATTTAGATTTTTCATCCAGCACATATCTTTAAGTCTATACATGTGAGGCAATTATCATTTTGGAATATCTCAAAAGTAGATCTAAGTGTGCTATGGATACTCCCAATGTTCCATGGATATCTATAGTCCCGTGATATATAAGCGTTTAACTATTAAATAAACGTAGCGGCGTCTTGAAATGTCGAAAAGAAATGTCGTCCACATCTATATCTTCCATTTCCGGCATAAAAAATTATTAATCATAGCTCGGTAGCGCAATCCATTCACCGTATACCAGTTACAAAAGCCTCATTTTCTAAAAAGTAAGGTCCAATCACAACGCCAGCTCAAAAACCGCACCAAACAGTGACACGTTGAGGATGGAGAGTCTTTTCAACAATCATTCTTGGATTTTCTGAGCCCCAAATTGGACAATCAGTGAAGGTAGGACGTTTATGGTGATCGACCAGCTTGAGTTCTTGTGTTAAATGAACTTAAAAAGCCTTAAAACCTAAGTCTTTATGCAAAATACGGTGTAATGTCGTTTGTGGAATGTCTAATTCCAAATATCGACGAGGAATCGACAAACCTGAGTTTTCTTCAACACTACGGGCTACAGTAGCAATATTCTCAGTATTCTTGAGCGACACACACGGTTTCGATTCATCACATCACTAACTTGTTCCAACAGCTCAAATTTTTCCACCAGTTTCACTATTGCCGGCCGAGAAAGTGCATCACGACGACAAAAAATGCTTTAGTTTCGCGAAATGTGACTGCAAAATGTTCACAATTTTTATATTGAATTTTAACAATTTCAATGCGTTGTTGAAGCGTGTATCGTACCATTTTTAGTAATGGCGTAGTTTTTACTTGTCAAATGTCAAAAGATGATAGCTTAAAAATTGACAGCTGCCCTGTTGGAAAACCCTTTATAAGTTTTCTTATTCAACTTCATTACATCGCATATACCAAAACCAAAGTTGGACCTATGGAACCAATACAATGCGTTAATCGTTAAAGTCGTTAAAGTCGCGCGCTTCAACATTCAGAAAACGTACTAATTCAGTGTGTACGTTTTATACTCCTAATAGAATCAGAATTGACAGCGACACATAGCACACCGACGCAAAATCAATGACGTCGAGATCAAGTGAGCCAGTGTGAAATTGTAAATCGATACGGGTTCCGATCTATCTTCATATTCTTGGAGAAAACCTGGCAAACTGTGTGGTTCCAAATATTATAGATGTGTGCTTGATGTTTTGGGTTAAGATTGGATCGAACATTTTGGCATATGTAGGTCTTATTAGACCACTTCTCAACTGGGTTGATTTGATCCATCAAAACGAACGCGTATGCTTTCAACCCCTTCTATGGTTGAAACAGCTCGCCGGCACTAATATTTTTGGGAAAATTGATTTAACGAATGGTTATATCTGCAAATTGAGGTCAACGAAAAATCGAATTGGATCAACGCGCATAAACAGTTCTTGACGTTTAATCGTCCCGCTCTTGAAATAAAAATAAAATCCACCGGTTTTCGTATAAAGTTGGCTAACTTAGCTACTTATATGTGTATGTATGAATAATCGGGGCATCTCCATGGATATATTTTTAACAGCGATTTTAAGCGAGGTGTTTGGTTGGTTGGGTCCAGTCCATGTAAAAGCTTTTTCATATATTAATCCTTGTACTTTACTTTTTCCAGAACTTGTTTAGGCATTTTCATGTAAAATTAAATTGTTAAAGGTCAAGGAGGATCACCGAATTCCTTTAACATAATACAATTGGTTTTTTTGGATATAAAATTACTTGTTTTTGTTTAAATTTTTATGGGAGTCTACCAAAATCTAAAAATTAATCAGAAAAAATATATTAATTTTATATATAAAACAAGCTTGGTTGTAATTGGCGATGCCAAATCGTGGAGGAGAGATATTTGAAAATAGAGAACTGAAGTGCGTATATGATATTTTCTTGTTAGTTATAGCAGAGCCATCTAAATATCATGATGAGTAACAACGTAAAATATTTAAAACCGACAAATATTTAATACCAGCTAAGCCATAAGCAATTTTTATTTTGCACGGTCGTATTACTTTCAAACAAAATACCGCAATAAAAAAAAAAACCAAACAACTAATTGTTATTAGAAAAATGTTTGTCGTCGCTAGAATTTTAATTTCTACTAAAAACTTTTACAATACAATATGTACAATGTAATTACTAATGTTAGTTACTTACTCAATCAAAATAATCATCAATTAATTTACCTATAACATTCAATTTGTTGTGTGCACTTCACACAATTAATACGTCATTAAGTTTAATCACACGCACGCTTACATACAAATGATGACACCGCATATAAAATTAAAAAGGAAAATCATTAACGATTTTTCCGATTTTCACCTATACGCCTTTCTATATAGAACTGGTATGTATATGGGGAAAAATTGAAATGTCGTTTACATGTTTTAATGACAAATTGACAATGGTATTTTGAGTAAATTAAAAATTCAAACAAACGAAAATCGTCGTTAATTTTCACATTTCTCCAGGTAACAAGAAAATACGAAAACAAATGCACTGTACGTTAGGTATAGGTACTCGTACATACGTGTAGTATTCAACCGCGATTATATATAAATGTATCGCGCATGTTCATTATAAATAACAATATAATTGTAATTATTATAATAAAATAATATTTATGTTTTATGTAAATATGAATTTGTGTTATAAATAAAGAATAGACAAACTATAAAGTCTAATTAAAATGATTTTCCGATTTTTCATTGGTATTTTCATTCCCCTACACAATTACATTATAATATTATGTATTATACCTTCGATTGAACTGCGACCGTACGGATAAAATTTATGTTCTCATTCTGTGTTAATTCAGTGCTGAAGTTAGTTCGTGGACAATTCACTATATATATAGACTAGAAATGTGCTTAAATATTAATCTTTTAAGTCGAGTGAAAATGTTAAGTGATTTTTAAAACTTTTGTTTGTTTTTATAAATGAATTTTGGTAGTTGTGCATCAATTGAGGCAACAAAAATGGGATGCGGATCTTCACAAGCAACTAAAGTTGCAAATATTGAAAATCTGGATAAGAATATACCGGACATTAATGTGATTAATAATGAAAATAGTGATGATGTGAATGAGGTTGTGGACGAAAATGGTAGTACAGTTATGATACCAATGAAATATCGTGAGTGTACATTTTTTATTTCATACATTTACTGAATATGCGATTTATAGTTTTGGGTTATTACGCGGTGTGAATAGGAAATATATATTGATATATTCGAATAATTAGAATTTTTGATAAATAATTTTATTACTTAAGTAATTAATTAATAGCTAAAACTGTTATATAGTTATTACTCTTATAGTTAGTATGGAAATTGAGATATCGTAGAAGGTATTAAATTGACGAATAATCTTGATGTTTTTGATTTAAATCACATGGTTTTCGTTCGAATTTGAAATAAGTTCTTTCATCATCCGCCATTTCGGTACCATATTAAACCTCTAAAATAATTATTGATTCGAACGTAAAAGGAACATATAACATCATAAAATATTACAATAAAATCAAATTCAGTTCTTCAGGATGAAACACCTGAAACAATTCCGCAGATGGATTTACTTTAGCATTATGTGATATACATATATATTAAGGGTGTCCCAAAATTAACATAAGATTTGAATTTGCCGCAATTTGTGCAGTAATGTGTTGGCAACCCCAAAAAAAAATAATTTGACAGCCGAGAGGTTAGGGTTAGTAAAAATGTGGCGTTACACGATAGAACAACGTATTTCCATTATTGAAGAATATCTTAAAAATAATGAAAGTTTGAAATTCGGTTATAGTAATTTGGTAATAGTAAGTAGATAATAATAATAATAATAACAGTGTTAAAGGCCATTACTGGCCCCTTACTGAATCAACAATCTGGCTCCAACGGTTTCGATCCTGAGCTTGGTCTTCATACTGTCTAAGACAATCAGAAGAGGCCAAGTCGTTCTCTACATCGTGGAGCCATCGTCGCCTGCAACGACCTCTGCGCCTACCATATGGTGGCTCTCCTTTCAGAGATCGCTGCACAATTCGTTCCGGATCAGCACGCAGAACGTGACCGAGCCAGCGTACTCGCTGAGATCTAACTTCATGTACAATATCGGGGATCTTCATCAGATCTCTGATCTCGAAATTGTACAGAGCTCGGTATGTACCATCTATTTCGCGTTTAGGGCCGTAAATCACACGCATGATTCTTCTCTCAAATGTAAGGAGCCATCTCTCGTACTCATCCGTCAGCGCCCAACTTTCACATCCAAACATAACAACGGGCCTGATCAACGCTTTGTAAAGCTTCAGCTTCACGGCACTTGATAAGTGTTTAGATTTTAGCAGTGGCCTTAGAGGATATAAAGAAAACTGCCAGCTGCCAGCCGCACTTTAATATCCTCACCCACACTGTTATCGTGAGTGATAAGAGAGCCCAAATATTTGAACCTCCTCACTCCCTCAAACGTGTGGTGGCCACTACTAAAATCTGGTGTGCCATTGTCTCTAAAACCAGAGATCAGGTATTTCGTTTTGGACTCATTGATCTGAAGTCCAACAGAAGCTGAAAACTCTACAAGCGGATGAAGTATTTCTCTCACTCCGTTGCTATTCAGTCCAATCACGCATATGTCATCTGCATATGCAAGCACTTGATTGGACTGGCGATATAAGATGTTGCGCTGAGGTGTTTCAGTTTTACGAAAGATGTACTCCAACATGAGATTAAAGAGTATCGGGGACAGAGCATCTCCCTGCCGAACACCCGAGTTAACTGCAAAAATTGTCGATAGCCTGTTCTCAACTTTAACACAGCATTGAGACTGCGTCACTGTCATCCTACACAGTCGTACCAATTTTGTTGGCATTCCTAGGTATTCCAGGGCAGACCACAAACTCTCTCGATTGATCGAGTCGTAGGCCTGCCGGAAATCCTGGAAAACCTGATGTACCGAGATGGATGTCTCATAATATTTAGATAGAATCATCCGCAGCGAAAAGACCTGATCAGTGACTGATCGATTCGGACGAAATCCTCCCTGATAGTCACCAACCAAGCCCTCCGCCAGAGGAGTGATTCTATCCAATAAAATGTATGACAGTAACTTGTATGCTGTGCAAAGGAGAGCTATACCGCGATAATTCTCACACTTCAAGCGGTCTCCCTTCTTGAAGATGGGGCATATCGCGGCCACTTTCCATTCATCAGGCATAACTTCGGTTCGCCATACTAATCGAATAAGGTCGAAAAGACAGTTCCACAAAGTATCCCCTCCGAATATCAAGAGCTCCGAATTAATGCAGTCCACTCCAGGTGCACGGTTTCGTTTCATTCTCTGCATGGCCTTAGTGAATTCCTCATGGGATGGCTCCTCAGTGCAAATCTCCGCAGACTGTTTTAGAGGTGGCTCAACAACAGTCTGTGACGCATGATGAACATCAAGCAGCTCAGTAAAGTGTCCACTCCATGCGTCAAGTACTGCGTCGATGTTGACACAGAGGTTTCCATCCCGGTCCCGAATGGCGGTTGACGAAGGCCTGAAAGTATGGTGCAATCCAGTAATTCCTTTAAAGAAATTACGTGAACTACGCTCATTGCTGAGTTGTTGTACTTTCAGAACCTCGGCCTTCCACCATTCTCGCTTCTTCCGTCTACAAATCCGCTTAGCTACCCTTCTTGCAAGAGCTGCCTTGTTTTTCCTTGCGATTGTGAGACGTTGTTGCACTTCATTATGGGCTATATTTTGTTGCTCAACTGCAAGACGACACTCGTCATTAAACCAATCATTCTTGGGTCTGACTTTCACTATACCTAAAGTCTGTTGAGCAGCACTGACAACCGAAGTTTTCAGTACCTCCCAGACAGAGTTCACGCAGTCAGACTGGTAATTAGCTCCCTCAATGTTGTCGCTGACAAGATCCTGATATCGTTTCTTTTGATCTTCATTTATCAGACCTTCACAGTCGAAACGTTCCATCCGTTTCGCTGTGTTCCCCGACCTGTACGAAAACTTCCACCGTAGCTTTGCAGCGACCAAATAATGATCGCTGCCTACGTATTTGGTTGCTGACCGATAAGTTCTCACATCCTGTAGTAGATAATAATATTCAAAGTTAAAAATTTTAAAAATAATATTAAGGGCTAATCAACGAATCAGTGAAAAACCATACATAATTTGACGAAATTATTTGTTTAAGTATAATTCCACAAATCGGGTACCGAATCCGTACCACAACGTTTTAAATGGTATTAACAATTTGCTATATATTTCAACCATTTCATTCAGTTTCCTTTTGTTACGTGACAGATAAACTAATCAAAAATGAACGAACAGTTCTTAAAGTGTCGCTGGTCAGTAACTATTCAAAGTTCATGTATCGTATGACTATAAGGTAAGCTGTTACTAATTCGCTATTTCATATTCCAGTCTTAATTTCAATCGAAACAATTTTTGTCATATAGTTAAGCCAAATCAAATTCTTTGAAATTGTTAGCATAAGAAACTTTACATATGCATATTATCGATAACGGAACTTATTTAAATCTAAAGGGAACTGCAAATCTCAATGGTACCTTAAATCTGATGTTAAAAATTGTTGGTATTATAATAACACGAGGCGTGACTTATTTTGAATCATTTTCGTTGTTTTGCTCTGGATTACATACATAATTCGGTTTTTGAAAATTTGCATGTTTATTTAAATAATAATTAGAGATTTCATTCGAAGCCTTATGTCGAGTCCCCTTTTTTTGGGTACAAATAGACGAAACCAAATAAAAAAATAGTGAGGTTTTAATATATATACTTACATATATAGCGTTGAAGTTCCCCTGGCAAAGGTGATAAAAGGATCTAATATTAGCCGCTAGTTTCCGTATTCCATTTAATATTATTTAATTCGACAACGTCAATACTGGGCCATAATAATAATAACAGTGTTAAAGGCCATTACTGGCCCCTTACTGAATCAACAATCTGGCTCCAACGGTTTCGATCCTGAGCTTGGTCTTCATACTCTCTTAGACAATCTGAAGAGGCCAAGTCGTTCTCTACATCGTGGAGCCATCGTCGCCTGCAACGACCTCTGCGCCTACCATATGGTGGCTCTCCTTTCAGAGATCGCTGCACAATTCGTTCCGGATCAGCACGCAGAACGTGACCGAGCCAGCGTACTCGCTGAGATCTAACTTCATGTACAATATCGGGGATCTTCATCAGATCTCTGATCTCGAAATTGTACAGAGCTCGGTATGTACCATCTATTTCGCGTTTAGGGCCGTAAATCACACGCATGATTCTTCTCACAAATGTAAGGAGCCATCTCTCGTACTCATCCGTCAGCGCCCAACTTTCACATCCAAACATAACAACGGGCCTGATCAACGCTTTGTAAAGCTTCAGCTTCACGGCACTTGATAAATACTGGGCCATAATGTCATAATAAATTGGTATTCGGTATTTTATTTGTTTGAATACCGGTATATTGATACAGAAACGAATTATATGGAGCATGTATGTTCATCAATATTTTGAATATTTTCTGATATTTTTATGTTGATTAGAAACAAAATCATAATAACATTTGCCTGATATTAATTTAAAATATATTTTTAAAATAAATAACTTTATCCAACTTTAACCAAAAATAAATCACAACAAATCAAATCTTTAGAATAACAATCAAAATAAACTTAATTGTGTTTGAAGATGCAAAAAGAATCAAATTTTTAACAAATATGTTTACTTTTGTAACATTGCATTTTAATTTACACCAATTTAAAATACCGGTATAAATCTACAATCTATACCGCTATTTTGGTATTGAAAATAATACCAATAATTCCGGTATTGACAGCCCTAATGTAAATTTCATCCTGTAAAAAAATTTAAACTAAACTAATGCCGTGTGCGACTAAATTGACTAACTAAACTAAAGTAAAGTTAGTTGATGCAATATACGTATAGATGACACTAGCATACAAGTCATTATCTGTGCCTCAACTTTAACTAAACTAAATTAAATGTCAAAATCGTTCGAACCACATCATTCGAACTAACGATTTTTTTTTATAATTATTAAAGGTTAATGATATACTCTCGCATTTTATGTCTACCAATACAATTTTTTGTATTTTTTAAATATATATGTTTAAAAAGACAGAGTTTAAAAAATAAACGGTAACGACGAATAAAAGTAAATCGCAATATAGCTACATTTATAAAAAAAAAAAATAGAGAACACATTTAACATTTACTGAGTATCAGTAATAAACCCTAAACTAAACGGATAACAGGATAATCATAGTCAGACATGGCAATAAATCTTCCAAATTTTTTCACATCTTTTCAAATACATTTTTGATACGCCCAATGGAAAACTGAAAAATCAGCCTCTTAAAGGAACACGCATGCATTTTAATTAAAAAACACCCACCATCCTTGTTAATTTATTCACAAATATATTGTATTTTTATACCAATTTTAAACGTAATAGTTATTTATTTATGTCAAGTAAATTGGTTATCAGGGAAAACTAAAATATACTCTTGCGAACAAAATATTAAATGAAGTTTCTCTCGGTACACGTATACAAACAAGAAATGCAACTAACTTCCCAACTGAAATGAAATGTCAACGAAAAGTAACCTCGGAAAGAGACTTTTCAGCTGGAGCCTGGTGTTCAATAGTGGAAGCTTCAATTTTTTTAGTTTAGTCAATATTTAGTGTGTTAAGGCAGACAGCATAAAGGAAACTCAATTCAACTACTAAACCATAGATGGCATCTGAAAGTGAAAATAAAATTTCGAGCATCTGAAAACTAACAATTGTTTTTTGTTTTGATTTGTTTATATTTTTTAGTGTATATCTATCACATTGATTGAATTCACTTTTGAAATTTATAATATTTTTTATGAATACAAACAACTAAAGTCTTTAAGGCTAATTTAAAATCGTATGACGTTTTAATCTGTTCCTCATTGATGTAGTGAGAATCTGATCATAGAATTTCTAAACTTTCCCGTTTTGCTGGGACACGATCAGGTCGCTATCTACTATGATTCGCACGGTTTTTGACTGAAAACATTGAAATATGTCCAAGCTCGAATTGCTGCCCGTTCTCTATTGTATACAACATATCCCGATAATAATGTAGTTGTTATTTAAGTTTTAATTAAAAGAGAATTTTCTTTTTGTTTTACTATTATTTGTCCAATAATCTGTAAAAATTTCGAATATCGGCTTTTAACGCAAAGTATCTCATATTTGGTGAAATTTTTTCAAACTATAGCGAGAGGTGATCAGGCCAGATAAAACAAAATTTTCTTAGACAATTTCATGTAGCACACTTTAATCACCTTTCGCCCGTATGGATTACTAACGCCACTAGCTGCCATTAAACGACGAAAATCTAAAATCTTATTCAAAAATATTTTATATCGAAATGTGAACAGAAGTACTTATCGATAAATATGTGTCTTCGATGTAAAAATGGTTTAGGACTCAACTGAATATTCACTCTTTTTAATTAGAAGTCACGGGCCCAAACAATTGTTGGTACATTTTTTGATATATTATTTTGTATATTATTTTAGGGCTTTTAAATATCGACATCAGTTTTAATTTTTGTTGTGGATAAAGCCTCGCCGCAAGCGAGCAACATGAAACGTTCCCATTCAACTAAATCATAATTTGAGTTAAAAGTTAAACTTTTCATATTTCAAATATATTCAGTTAGCTCTATATTATTTAAGAAAAGACGAACTTTAATGCCTGCGATAAATTTGCATTTTATTATTCGGTAACTTGATAAGCTAATATAAATATCAACCATTTTCAGAACCTATATATAAGCTATAATATTCAAATCACTAAATTTATGTTCGATTATCCACTGATTGTAATTTAATACGCCGCTATATAATATATTCTTGACCAACCATAACTTGGTTAAAATCCAACCTTCATCATGAATTTATTAACAAAATCAAATTACAAATCGCATGTAAAGCATGTATTTATGAGACATATTCGTTCATATATAAATCGACAAACGAAACGTGTTATAATCGATCGCCCATTTTAAACGTTTATTTATTGGCAGCTAAACAAAATCAATAAATCTCCGGGCACTTAAAATCTATCTATAATTCTATAAATAGGTAATGCCAAATCGCGTAAAAAATGGTGTTCGAATTGATATAAATTATACGGCAAAAAACATTTATGATAAAACGTTTTTGACATTAATTTATAAATCGTAAATATTATAGGCCCAATGTAACAGCATGGGTTCTTTCGTGGTTATGGAATTCGCGTTAAATTTTAATTTTCATTATACAAAATATAAATCATCGGCGATTAATTATCGAACTTGCGTTAATATTATCATATGTTGGAATCTCTATATTTCATGGTTGATCAATCTCTAAATAGAAATGTATATCGATTTGAAGGTGCTTTACTATATAAATCGTTTTTAGAGTATGTGTGATATACGTTAAGTGAATTGCGGAGGCACCTCGCATAAAACCATAATTGAATAAAATAAAAACGTAAAAGCGATCAACATAAAATTTATGATCGAAATGTAACTGAAAATTGTGATGTATTAAGTGCGAGGAACATAAATAAATTGATGTCGTCCGGCTTGGAATATCTGACACATACGGTTTCTGTTGACCATCAAATGTTTGAATTTTATTTGTAATAATATTTAGATTGTATTTGGATTTGGACTATGTATAGGCTAATCAAAAACCATTAGACTTCGTCTATTGATTAACAAATCTTTTAAATAAAAGAACAAGTTAATTTAAAATTCTTAAACTAATTGACAAAGAGAATAGTAATAATTATTGCAAATATTTTATTTGTGCGCTAATCAAATTAAATTAAATGTATATATGCATACGACAATCAACCTATAGCTAAGTTCTAACAATAACAACAGCGCAACATTAAAATTGCGTAAAAAACCATAACCGCAACACCAACAATAACTAATTGAAATGTCTATGTACACATGGAATTTGTGTGGACAATACATAAATACATTCGTCACAATTATTTTAATTTTAGTCGTTTGTTTTAATTACGTAACGCCGCTAATAATTCATATTGTGTGCGGTGCGGAATATGTATGGATATTGACTATGATTGATAGATTGTTTAATAAATTTGTTATGCGCGCAAATCACAATATGTTTATGCGAATTTAAATTGATTTGTTATCCGCGAGTATGCAGTTGACTCCTGCCTAGTTCAACCATAACCACAAGCTCATTAGGCCGAACTTTCTTTTAAAATTAAGTCAAATTCTGTTACGTTCAATTTCACTGAGCCATAATTTTTGATCTTGCGGGAATAGTTGGTGCATAAGGAAATGTTTCGGTTTCGCGAACTTTTCAAAAATTTTGCTTCTATTTTTTCTTAATGATGTAGAATTTTGATACTTCAATCTGAATCATTTCACTAAGAGTTTAATTATTACAAAATAAACAAGTGTTTATCAAAGTCTCAAACCTCAATATTCACTGTAATCAGGAAATTCAAAATTTTTTTCTGCATTTGAAAATTTACCATTTTAGTTCTAACGTTGATTTTGTGCAATTTCTAAAATAAATCTATGAAACCACAGGCCAGCACATATTTCCATCAATAATTATTATTTAAGCCTATTAAACTCCATTCAAGTATTTCGGGACAATTTGTTTATAAAAATTCTCACAAGATCAGTTGAAGAAAGCAAGCAAGATTCAAGCCTTTATAATATCCATTCGGTAATTAAAAATTGTAGTAATAATTTAGATTAATCCTGTGGAACCAATAGACAAAGCTCCGTTTTGTACAGATGGAGTTGTCACAGCTATTCAACTGGTGGCTCCCACCAATTACCAATTTTTATTGGAAATTCTAATACTTTGAAATATTCATGATAGAATTTCGAATATTAACTTATTCGAAATTTCGATATATCTTCCTATTAAAAGTAATCCGAATTTCTAAAAATATGTAAAATCTTGTAAAATTTAAAAAATATTCAAAATTGTTCAGGCGCATTTATTTCAGGGATTCATTTCGAAATCGCGTCTCCGCTATATTTCGTTAAAAGAACTCTGCTAAATTTTCGATCCGAATTATTTTTTTGTACAAAATTTGGTAACAGGTTGGAACTGAAATTTAGCAAAATGAATACCAAAATAGTATTTATTTTGAATACATAGCAATGTTATTACAAATGGTCAATAAATTGCACCTCATGTGCGTCACCAGGCGTATTTTATTTGACAATTTACAGCAACAATGCTTTGTATTCAATGTCACATTTTGGTATAGGCTGCGGACCAGTACTCGGGTAAAATTCGACTTTTACTTTAATTCTTGGAAAATTAATTTAGCCTAACAAACAATAGAGAAAACTAGTACAGAAAAGTAAATGTTTAACGTTTACGTTGTTAATTTTTAATGATCTACGGATTGAGTAAGCTGAAAATACACTGTAGCGGTCGCAACATTTATTTTACCTATTGTTGCGATCGCTACAAAACCAAAGCTCGAATTTTATTAAATTAAAAATACTAAAAATCGACTTTTAGGTTTTTTATTAAAATTGGTTGGACCAAATATGGATTCCGCACTCAATGCCGGGATGGCCCATGGTGCAAACCCAGGATTCTATCCTAATTCGCAGAAGCCCACTGCAGCTCTAGCAAACTGTACAAGTTTCGTAAAAAGGTATGGAGGACAACTGATCTATACATTAAAAGAACTACAGCTCGAAACCTGAAGCCGAATAATATTGAAATCTGGACAGCTGCACACAAAGTGCAAGCAGTCATCATCTTCCTCAAGACAGTCATCACAAATAATATCCTGAGATAAACCAATTCGATGGAGATGCCCATTAAATCGACCATGACCTGTAAGAATCGCAAAAATCTTAGCTGGTCTTTTTTCAAAGATAGAGAATATTTAGTTGATTTCAAATTGGGCTCGCTAATGAAGTTCTTCGCCATACGATAGCTGAAAGTAGCAAGCCACTGTAGTCTTAGTAGTCAACTGTAGTCCACTTTGAAATCAACTAAATATTCTCTGGAAAAAGACTATGGACTCGTCTAATACTTGAAGAAAATCCACCGAAAACCACAAATCCCTTGAATAAGTTGGAGAAGTTGTATTCAGGTATAGTGATCTATCATTAACCAAATCGATTTCTGGTAAAAATGAAGTGTAGGTTTTAAAGATTAGTCTTTGTCCCACGATAGAACCGAGAACATTCCAAGCCCCAATGCACCTCAAGCGTAACGCTGCAGAACAAGCAGTGCCAAGCATAAAGGTGTGTTACTCAGGCAAAGAAAGAATAGACTCGATAGCAAGAAGTGGAGTCGGGGACATAGTTCCAGTAAAACCCCTGAAGACTACTAAGTTTAGCAGTAGAGCCCAGCCCACGATTTCTGCCGCAGCTGTGGTGATGAGGAGGAGGAGAAAAATGTGCTCCATCTGCTCTGCACCTGTCCTAGTCTAGCGTACAGCAGAACAAAATTTATGGGAACTTCCCCTTTGAACGACCTCACGGATCTTAGGAAGATCGGGATCCGGGACATTAAACGCTTGTTGGTAAGCTCAGGATGGTTTAGCGAGTGAAGAGGAAGAAACTCGAATGTGGTGCAGCTACGGACCAATTTTGTGTCTATGCTAGTCCTTTAGGACAGCCACCCTTACCTAACCTAACCTTAGCAGTAGAAGCCTTTAGATTAACAACTGGCCACCACACAACAGAAGCGTAAGATAATATCGGTAAGACCAGCGATTTATAAATGAAAAACAACATCCTTGGGTGTTAGACCCCAGCTTTTCCCAAAAGCCCTTCTACACTGCCAAAATATGGCAGTAGCTTTTTGCAGTTTGGAACCAAGATGAACATTACATCTGGTAATCGGTCTCCCAAAAAAGAAGGAACGGATAGCTCCAGACCACTCCTACGCCTAGTAAAGACAATTAAATCTGTCTTAGACGGGTTGACGTGCAGATCCTTGTCAATGCACCATGCCTCCACAATATAATGCCTGCTGCATTAAGTCGGATAAGATATTCAGGTGTTTGCCTGAAACTGTTAAGACAAGATCACCAGCATAACTTTGTGCTGTGAAGCCAGATTGCTGCAGCTTAACCAGTAATCCGTCAATAACCAAAAGCCACATCAGAGGAGAGAGCACACTCACCTGGGGACAGCCCTTGGCAACCTTGACAGAAACTGAGACACCATCCAGTTTAGTCTCTACAGTGCGACACTTGAGCATGGATTCAATTCATTTGACAATGGTGTGATTAATACCAAAATTATTACAGGCATTATAGCTCCCGCTACATCGAGGAAAGTACCTACAAGAAACTACTTATTATAGAGGGACATTTCAGTCCTAGTTACAAGTTCATATAAGGCAGTTTCACAGGACTTACCAACTCTGTAAGCATGTTGCATGTTACTGAGCGGGAAGGTAATTAGGTGCTTGTCTCTAATAATTCTGTCGACGATACTTTCTAAGGCTTTAAGAAAAATTGAAGACAGACTCATAGATCGAAAAGACTTGGGATCGGTATAATCGGATTTGCCAGCCTTCGGAATAAAAACGACTATACTCCTGCTCCAGGATTTAGGAACAGCGCAGAAAGCAATACACACCTGGAAAAGTTTTATCAGATGGTCCTGAATGATAGGAAAACCATCAGCCGGGAAAATACCATCAGGCCCACCAGCCTTATAAGGTGCAAAGGAAAATAGATTCCAGCGCAGAACATCGAGAAGGATCAGCTTGTAAGTCAAGTCCCAATCAGGGGCCATAAAAGGAACCTTAGTGGATACGGTAGTAACATCATCTGAGTTGAAAATGGTATAACCAGAGAAATGAACAGATAGAAGGAGCTCACCAACTTCTCTATGACAGGAGGTAAGCTGACGGTTAGGTAGACGAAGAGTATATCAGGTGTACAAGCACCATTCTTAGCCATGGCTTTATTTAGTCTAGCCACCGCCGACAGGGTATTAATTTCCTCGCAGAAGTTTAACCATGAAGCTCTGTGAGCGGATCTTAAACTTCGTTTATATTCTTTTTGTGCCATTAGAAAGTTATCCCAATCAATCTGACGATTGAAGTTTTTTGCTTTGTTTTTAAGTGTGCTAGCGGATTTCCTTAACCTTTTATGATCAAAATTCTAAAAGGGTTTGTTATTTGACTTTTGTTTCGTAATAAGAGGACAATAATTTTCAAAAGCAGTCAACAATAATTTTCAAATTGCCGACTCAAGTGAAGGCGCATGTACCTCAATGTCGTTACTCGACCAGATTACTCTCGGTGGGGTAATGAAAGAAGCCAGCTCGAGGGAGAAAAGCCCCCAATTGGTTAATTTCCTGTTACGATAAGAGAACATCATCCGTGACCCTCCAATCAAAAATTAAATCAATGATAGACATAGAGCATAAACTGATGTCAATCACCTCGCGCCGAATGGAATTAACAAACGTCGGCTCGCTGCCTATATTTTGAACTTCAAGCTCAGAAGAACTTAAATACTTGTACAATGAAGATCCTCTCTGATTGATATTCGTATTACACCAAACCGAGTGATGAGCATTTACTTTAATAATATTGATTTACCCGACTGTATTGAAAATTCAAAATTTATTTTTGAATCTTCGGTAAATTTCATTTTTAATGTTATTTGAGTATTTCCACTAATGTCAGTTTCAACTTGTTACCAAATTTCAGACAAAAAAAAAATCGTATCGAAAATTTAGCAGAGTTTGTTTTAACGAATTATAGCGAAGACGCGAATTTGTGTGTACGTAAAATATTTTTCAATAAATTACCGCCCTCGTTAGCACAGTAAGTCGCGTGCTTGCTTTGTTAGGGTCTCGGGTTCGATTCCCGGTGGTGACCAAAAATCACGGTTGGGTGTTTTTAATGTGTAAGTATATGTGTTTTTCCGGGTATAGCACCGTGGGTCCGTTAGTGGCATTTGAGTGCTGGAGTAATCCGCCCAATTTTAATTTTTTTTTTCAATAAAATTTTTATATTTTTCACCTATTAGAATGAATTTTTATAAATTCATGTATTATATTTGGAACGTATTGCAACGTATATTTGGTTTGTACGCAAATGATTTATTATTATTCGATTGCCAATACATAAGCATTTAAATCATTTTCTAGGTTTGTGTGGTCAAAAACTAGTTTGTACGATACCCAAAATAATTAACCCAATCAGACAGATTGTTAATCTATATATTCTATATATATAGCTTTATTCAGCTATAGGTTAGTGCCACTAACATAGTCAATTAAATGTTTTCCTCTGGTTTTTATTTGTCGAATCCCAAAGTCGTTGTTGAGAATTAACATCCACATACCTATATATACAATTATTGTATTGAATTTGCATTATCGATTTGCTTTTTCAAATTACACATTTGAAGTCATATCACGGTTACTGCAAAATCCTTATATGCATAAGTGATTCGGTATAGATTTGTTCGAGTATACAACTGGCTTTTTCATGCATAAATGATGAAATCATATATCTTAGTCATGATTTCTACAGGTACTATATAGTGGGTATAGAATGTGCATGTTCATGATTACAAAGTGACCATTACACATGTTAATCTCGATTTGTTTAATAATTGTCTGCATGCATTTTGAGTAATCATTTCATATAATAATGGCAAACGATAATGCACGAAATGCATTAGTCCCGGATGTACTCGTATGTATGTATGTCACTGTGAAATTTTCAAAACGACTAAATAATGGTGTTTTCTCTCTTAAAATGACATTTTGACTATAATTCCAAATCTAAATGCAAAATTAGTTATTATGTTATGTAACACTAGTTAATGTGTGATTTGTGCAAACCACACAACAAAATTTCACTATACCGTGTGCGTATAATTAATTAAGCTTTCTCCTAATAGATATGTATATGCAAAACACACGCACCAATAATCTAGTCTATATGATCAGTGATCACAAATTGATTAACTCATGTCGCAATCCAAACGGTAAGCAATTCTTTTTTAAACGATACAACATCATATAACATCGAATTGACGGCATATTCCACCTACCTATATATCGTACATATGTTGTTAAATTAATTTAATTTGTATTCATCGACATTAACAATCATAAAATAAAATAAAATCTTGGTTTTCTTGAAAATTGATCGTTATATTTGAACAAAAGCACAACAAAACCGATCCAAATTGAAAAGTGATAAAAATAAACGAAAACAAGAAAAATGTGGGCATTTTCAATATTCCATAACCGTGCCACCACATATTATAATAATACATATGTAAATGTATAATAGAGTCTCTTATATATATACATATATACACAATAAACAATTAACCAGATGAATGTGATTTATAAAGTGTGAATTAGAATAATTAAAAACAATAAAAATTTGGTTTGGTCGATATACTGGAATGTATATAAAGGTATATCGGCGACCGGTATCCATTTAAAACATTTTGTTAAGATAAATTATGCATGACGAGATATTATAAAGTTATATTATGCGTACATCTGTATAATATATTGATCTATTTTATTTTTGTAGTTTTTAATTGAAATCATAAATTTTATAAATTTAAATTTTATAATTTGGAAGTGATATTATAAGTTACGAAATATTTATGACTGTGTATAAGGTATGATCGATATGTATTAGGCCACGATATCCTTGATCTAACGCTATATATAACAGCACATTAATAACGTGCGATTTCGATGTCCCATATTTAAGCACACACGCTTTATGGTGGTTATCACCTTAAATTTAGGACAGATTTTGTCTTTTGAACTTAACACTTATGGGTGTCGATCCTAATAAGGATGGGCGCATATTGATAATAATATTTCGTTGATTATAAAAACGCAAAAAAACTGATTAACCAAAATCGAATTTTACTACCAAATACATAATCTATGTATATGCGCGAGATGAAGATTTATGGTCATCTTTAAATTTAATAATGATTTTAGATTTGTTTACGATCTTATATTGAGCGTATAACCTTTTACAAGATCAAAGAAAGACGAATATGATTATTTATAACGCGCACATAGAGATATTATACTGGTTTTGAAAATATGGCTTGGAATTACGGTGCTAATGTGAAGTAATTAATTATATTATGTTTGATTCCAAAAATGTACGTCCGTACACAAATATTTACCGGTAATAAATATTAATAAACTTGATTACAAGTTGTTAAGTCTAATGAAATTATGGGTGAAAGCTTTAATGGACAAGTCATAAGTTTTGTGCTCGTTGAATAATAAGCCAATTAAAATTATTGTTTAAACAATTAAATCAACATAAATATATTTTATAAACTCGTATCATAAAAAAAGCCACACATTAACTCGGATATGTTTTATTTATAGATTGTATGTCTTGTATTCATATCGAGGCGGGTTCAATGCTAGCCTAACTCTCACCCTACAGTTTTTATACCTATATACAAAAATGTTTAAAAATTGTTTTGCTGGTGTTATGTAAAAATAAGCAGGTTAAAAAGTTATCGAAATTTTCAAACAAAACTAGATGCTGTTTGAAAATGATCCAAAACAACCATTATTTTTTGTATCATTTGTCGGTTAGTTATAGTAGTTAAAATGTTAAAATGACCTTTCTACTCAATTGGGCAATGTCGGAAGACATAATTTTATTTGTGCTATATCGCTATGGTTATAAAATATCCACATCTGATTGACATCACAATAGAATTTAGTTTAGTCGCTGACGCTGTTTTACTATTTTAAAATTTACATCAAAATATAATGTGCAATTATTAGATTTGTAATTTTTCCGGTCGTTAAAATTACAGAAATCTTATCGGGGATAAAAACCGGAAGTGAAATCCATTAAAAGTATTAAATTCCATTAAATGGTAAAGTTTAGCTTATTGAATCTGATAATTGGTTACAAGGTTGAAATGCATAGCTCAAAACCTTAATTTAATTTATTTACATATATGCACGGTGAATGTATATATGTACATATATGTATGGAGATTCAGAGATAAGCAAGATGGTTCAGACTTTTTAAAACTATTTAAATTTTCTTCAGAACTACTATGCTCACATAATATTTACAGAATTACAGTGCTATACAGGAAATGGTAAAATTATCAGCCACGTTATTCCTTAAGATTTAGTTCTCATCCTTTCACATTAAACTTGACTGACTGTACAAACTAGACTAATTTACAAAATGTAAATATAATTTTACGTCTAAACAATTTGTTATTTGGCATTTAATCAACTTTATATAATCCTTTCAAGTCTTGATCGTGTAAATATTCTGTTTCAATTAAAATCATTCTGTTTGTTTCGTTTCGTGGAAAATTGGAATGGTTTAATGGTAACCGCACGTAGTCTCATTACTACCCAATCCATATTATATCAACGATTAAGGTTACCAGTGCTGAACTGAACCAGTGGGACAGCGGGAAAGTTTCCGTTATAATTAATTGATGCTTCTAAAAAAAAACGAAAAATTTAATTAAATAAAACTAAAATTTAAATTTTCATTGAGTTTGGTTTCATGGATATGAGTTCAAGCCTGAGTTTTCGGTGAACATTATTTATTTATTTATTATTATAATTACTTATAGTACAAATAGATACAATCAGTAAAAAAAAAATACACAAAAATATAAAAGATTCAAGACTCGACTCTGAATAGTAAAAACAAAAAAATCAAAAGCGCAATTGAATCAACGCGACGTGTTCAAGACAGGTTCCGATTGACTGAGGTTCGTAGATGCACTATCGATGTATAAAAATCCATCACGGCGACGCAAACGGCGCTCGGGAGCATACAAATTTACACGAGCAAGAAACTCGAAGTATATCAATACCCGACATTAAAAGATCACGTACGAAGAGCGCTGTAGCTACTTCTCGTCGATGATTGAGTTGTGACAATCCCAATAAATTGCAGCGACGGCGATATGGTGGGAGTTCGTATACGTTAGTACATTTGAATGGTAGACGTCGGAGGAGAAACAGGACAAACTGCTTTTGAACGGACTCGATCCTGGCCGAATGGCACAGATATGAAGGCGACCAAACCTGAGAGGCGTATTCCAGAACCGGACGAACAAACGACACATACAAAGATTTTAATGTTAGCGGACCAGTAAAATCGTAACAATTTCGCTTGATAAAACCCAGCATAAGGTAAGCTTTAGAAATAGCAGAGTCAATGTGCCTGGTAAATTTTAGATCCGAAGAGAACGTCACTCCAACATCAGTCATAAATTCGACTCGATCAATTGGATTATCATATAAGAAATACTGAACCGTAAGTTGTTGCTGATAGTCCAACAACAAAAGTTTTTTAAATCACTTTGCAACATCATGCAGTCAGATAAATTGGAAACTGGAGCAAACATTTTCATGTCATCAGCGTATAGCAGACATCTTGCAAATTTGAAACAGTTCACCACATCGTTTACGAAGAGTGAAAACAACAATGGTTCCAAGTGGCTGCCTTGAGCAACCCCAGAGGTTGAACGGAAAAAAACGAGAACGAGAATCGTATAACTTGACAAATTGCCAACGATCTGATAGGTAAGAGTGCGCAACCATCTGATTGGGATGAAGTTGGAATTTAATTTCATTAGCTTGTCGATCAGAATTGCGTGATTAATTTTATCAAAGGTCTTTGAGAAATCAGTATAAACTACGTCTAGCTGTAGGCTGTAGTCTGGAATCAATCGTATACTGTGAAAGACACTAGGTTTGTGATTGTCGACCTTCCCGCAAAAAAACCATGTTGCACAGGCGAAATATACCTTTTTGTATGTAAAAACAAAAATCAATGAACCATTGATTCAAAGAGCTTTGAAATGATAGAAAGTATGGCAATCCCACAATAGTTGATGATCTCACTTCGTTTACCCGATTTTAATATGAGACGTATGAAGGATATTTTCCACGGATCTGGAAAAACTTTCATTAAAGATAACAGTAATGTGATCACACAGGCTCTCCGCGCAATTTTTAATCAGGATGAGAGGAAAACCATCATGACCTGCACCCTTATTGATGATAATGTTGGATATACAATCAAAGACTTCTTCTGAGGTAAACGATAGTTGAGTGAATTCCTGATTATTTCCAAGGTTTGACATTTGGCGTCTGATACGGTTCATAGACTGAAAAGACTTTAAAGACTTTAAATTTTATTCCTTCTTTCAAATTGGTTCAACTCAGCTTATGCTAAAATTTTCAATTTTATCTATTCAAATGGCAAGTATAAAAGATGGTTGTAGCAGTAATTAATTTGTACGGCAGTGGTCAATTTAGCAGAGTCATTGGCTATCGTTTCGTGGAACCTGAGTTTAAGTATAGGATAGCCCCAACAATTTTTTAATTTAATTTCGTCTAAATTGAATGTAGTAAAAATATGAATCTTAAGAAATATTTAGTTTGTGATGATAAATGTTATAAAAATGTGCCATTAATTATTAAAAGAAATAACACGAGTATGGCAAAACTTACAAACGTATTCGGTTTGCTTTGAATTCTACTGATTTCGCATCAAACATTTTAAAATGATCGCAAAAACTATCGGTGTTACAGAGAGTAAATCTACTTAGTAATAACCTACATCTCTTAATCAGAAATGTCCATCATTTAAAGCGAATCAAACTTAACAAAAAACCATCGTTAAATGCAACAAAATAAATTACTAGTAACGTTGGTAATTTTTCAAAAAGCATATGTGTTTGTTATATTCTCATTTTCGGATGAAGGAAAGTTTAATCTGGAAGGTCCTGTCGGCTCCCAGTATTACTTTTATGACTTAAGAAAGCCCGAATTGTTTTGGAACCGTAATCATATAGTATATATGTGGAGGAATGATATGGTGTGTGATTTCTTATTATGATGGAGCAGTGACTTAAAATATCAAATCATCAAAATATCGGCTATAGTTCATATATAAATCAGTATTAAATTTATTAGCTTTTCCAAAAATTCAGGGGCAATTTGGACCACTAAGATGGTATTATGCGTATGATGCTGCTATTCACACATCAACGAATAATTGAAAACTAAATTAGCGATCGAAAGATGGAATTGCTTTCATGGCCAAATTATACACTGTATACTTAAACATATAGTTGAAAAGGCTGTTTAGGAGAGTGGACGCCAAATGAAAATATATAGCGGCTTTAACTGAGAAAATTAAAGAGGCTTACGGTGTGTTTAAACAGCTGAAAAGAATACCTCAGACAGCAGCCTACCCAGTTTTTGTTTGTAAAATTAATATTTTTTCACATAGAAGAAATTTTATTTTTATGTATATTTGAAATGATAATCACGGTTCACGAGAATGTAAATTAATTTGAAATACGATAATGAAATAATACTTTATTGGATAACACGGTAATCACGGCCATCTATTATTCAATCGCAGAACAAACAATATTGAATTGAAAAATATTTGATGCTGTGTGTCTACCCCAATTTTATATTTTAAATTTGCTGAGTCCCTCAATCGACTAAACTAACTAAAGTGAAACGTGTTAGTTAATACAATATTTTTTAAATAGATAGCACTAGTATAAAAGTCCCTATCTGCGGCTCAGCTAATACTGAACTAAACAAAATAAAATGTCAAATTTGCTTGCTTTGATGTTTATTTATCATTTTACATATAGTATAAATGAAAAGTCATCAAAAAGTAATCTTTGAATTTTCAGTTGGCGCCTATGAACCATTTCAGAACAGAAGCTTTTCTATTAAATAAATGATTGGTTAAACTAAATTGTTGGCTAGACAATTTAACTTCCAAATGGTTTAATTATATATTTTGATTATGGTCGATTCAAAACAAAACACTACTAAAACAAGATCCGTCGAAATTTCGTTTCATATTGGTTGTATACATTCAAATAAAACCGCTGTGAAAAATCTTTAGAGATAAAATAGAGACATCTGTAGTATAATACAAAAACCATTAATTTCACTAGATAAAATGCGTGAAACAAGAGGTGCGTCCGAAATGGAAAAAGGGCAATTAGTGAAGACACATTTCGAAAACTTTACGATACAGTTTTTATCACCATGTTTCACACAACTTGTTTGATGTCAATTTATGTTTTAATTAATCGTATTTATCGATTTATTAATTTGATATTCTTCAATTTTCATTAATTTAAGAATTATGACGAAGCAGAATTTAATGTAAAATTAAAGCGCATTTTTAAAATATGCATTTCGCACGTTATCAAGGGCTTTGATAAAAAGTGGTTTACTGCTAATGCTGATATAATTTTGTCCTAAAGCAATTGACGATTGTAAAAGTAGGCTAAGCTCCTCTCGCAGAGAAAATGATTATTTAAAAGAACAGTCCATTTGAAGTTTGTGTTGTGGTTTTCGTTTTCGAAATTAGGTGATTATGTGTTTTTAAACGTCAATGGATAGATAGTTTTATTTTAGAAAAATTCCGATACGTGGAATCCGTGATGCTCCAATCGTCACTAGCAACACGTTTTTATATTATGTGTTGACAATATTAATATTAGGAAAGGTTACTCCATTTCACACAAACGACTTGTAAATGAAAACATACTAAACTAAATAAATCTAACCTACTAAATATCATCATTTCCATGACAGCGACGATATATTATCTCCCAATCTGCGAATAGAATTAATTCTTATTATACGCGACGTTCTATTCCATAAATTCTATGTTTTGAGATTTGGGTGTTTAAAATTTATTTCGCGTATAATTAAAATTATAAACTTTTTATAATTTGACAATTAAGAAAAATTAACAGTTTTAATATTTCTTTAAAGAAATTATTAACCAATAACCATAAATGAGTGCGACAACCATTTTCGTTAATTGAATTTGTGTTGATCCGGTCCATGATGTCCAAAATTATATATTAATTTAGGGAAATCATTTTTTGGTGAAATCTCATAAAATCAATGAATATGATAATTCAAATCGTTTTTTTATTTATACCTAAATCATCAAAAAAGATTGAAGAAGAATTTTTGAAAGTTAAAAAAAACACATTTGTTTTCCATATTTAAAAGTTAGATTAACATTATGATTAAGATTGATGGCAATACACTTGGTATTCAAATATATTGAGAAGGTGAGGAATTTCAAATATTTCGCAAACTCATTCTTGAACAAAATTTGATGCACATTTGATGAAGTTGCCTCACATTTTAACGGTAATATGTATTTAAAATTTTTGTTGTCGTCTTGGCGCCTCTTTGGTTTTGGTTGATCATAAATGGGAGCGATTACCAATTTTTATTGATTAAAGTAATGTTGTTGATTATAATGCCATAAAATCAAACGAACGTTTGGAATATCATTAATAAAAATTTTAAGTTTAGATTGAAGCTTTATTTGGTGAGCGCATATATAATTAGGATAAGGTAAAAACCTATATGTACTGAAAATCTTTTTGAAAATCCAATTATGTATATTGAATTATTAATCTTACCTTAATGTCAAAAAATGTTTAACAGATTTTAAAAGTTCAAAAAATATATTTCCAAAATAAGATCCTTCGAATAAATTTACCAAAACTATTCATCGGTAAATACGTTTTAGGTGAATATGTGGAATTTACGGGGTTGTCACACTCATAACAAACGGTTAAATTCAATGATGTAACCAACTAAAACAAAAATCTATAAAAATTTATATCAACAATAAATTAATTAAGTTGTTATCGTACCAACTAAAGTTAAACTTCGCGGACTGCAACTATTTGAAAAAATGTTATTACATAGAATTGAAATCTGACGAAAACAAATACAGTTCGTTTGACACAAATTTATCTAGTCTATAGTAATAATTTCGACGTACTATTAAAATTTCATTCAAATGTGTCTTGGATAACCCTATTTTAACACCTAATTTGACTTTTATATAGTTTCGGAAAGCGATATTTGTTTTTCTCAATTCGTTGCATTTTAATACAAACAGCGCCAGACCGTTTTAAAGGCGAATAGCGAATAAATAATTAGTTTATTTTCTACTTGAAGAAATAGTATTTCATTAACATGGCGAATTTATTAAGATTTTTGGTTGTATTTGTATTTAGAATTTAAAATTATAATTGAGTTTAAATGAATGTTATTCATTTTAATGTTTTTGTGTAATCTTTTGTCACTATATAACTTATTTTAAATAAAAAACTTTTATTTTTGATTTTATAGTTTAATTCTTCCTTATGGTGACAATTTTTATTTTTGATTTTTTCGGTAAATCGATTTCGACTTGCGTCTTCCTCAGTACCTTGTTAACTATTCTAGTTAACTATTCTATTCTTAAACATTTTCTCTAGAATAGTTAACAAGGTACTGAGGAAGACGCAAGTCGAAATCGATTTACCGAAAAAATCGAATTAAGAAGAAGTAAAGTATAAGAAGAATTAAACTATAAAATCAAAAATAAAAGTTTTTATTTAAAATAAGTTAAAATTATAATTGAATTTAACTACAAAATAATTAAATGGTATTGATTGTTTAGTAAGGTGTTTAAAATTTTGTAACATCTATATATGGCGATCGTACTCGTGAAGTGCGATATTGAAGATTATTTATGGTTTCTGATTTGCAGCGACACTATTTACCATTTTTTATAAATATCCAGCTCTTGTAACAAGTATCATAAATCTCAACTATATAATAAATCACTGAATCTCATCGATATGACCACGCGACATTATGTCAAATTAACCATAATATATTTACTTAAAAGATTAGAGATAAGATTATCACTTTACATGTAACACGTCCACACAAAATTAAAGTATATTTAATTTAATATTACGTATAAATATAATATTTTATATTATTCCATAACACAAATACATCAAAATGCGTTAAAATCTCAGATTTCAATTCCAATTATGTAAAAAAATAAAATCTTACAAAAAATTTAAAATTAATCGATTTGGAAAATTGATAAATTTAAATTTGCCAATGAAACGCCAAATATGTATATACGATTCTTAAATTATATGAATTAAGAATTATATAGAAGACGACTTATAAGAAAAATTGCGTTACTTCATCACTTTGGCGACACACGATTACGGATCATATTATGTATAATGATGATAAGTGTGATAATCTATACGAAAATCAATTAACATGAATTTTGTTAAATATTTATAGAGATCGCACGTCCCATTTTATAATCGATTTTAGTGGTTTACAATCGATCGATTATGGTCAATTTAGTCAATGGCTGGTTTTATTATAATTAACAAAACCGCAGAATTTTGTTATGAATCGTCGTCCTTGATGTATGTTTATTATAGTATTTCTCGCCTTTAAAATATAATTTATTGATCTGCTAAGCGCAGCCAAACCAATATTCATTTGTCCTACTCGGATTGATTATATTTGCTTCTGACACGCGCCGTAAATCAAATAAAACCATTATAATGGAATACGCACAATTACCATTGTCCGTTGTATATGCCCGCATTAATAATTCAGTTTTATGTGATTGATTTTATTTGACTATATGTATTTTTCTGTCGATTATTATTTATTTGTACAGCACCTGGGGAGGCATTCGAGATACAGCTTAAACCAGAACCCGATAGTAGTTTAATAAAAAAACATCCACCGCGGCGGCTTCAAAAACTACTTGAGGATCGTCCAACAACACCGCACTCAATCGAAGACCTCGAGGGCAAACTGGAACATGCTAAATTACGTCGACAACAGGTAATTATTATATGTCTATGTACTCTGTAATTGTTTTATCGAATTTTTCATTTTGTTGACCTACAGCAACTATTTTTATTGGTGGCGTATATGCGAATTGGGAATTAATAATTTAGTTTAAATATGCGGGGGAGGAGTATGGTGTGGTAGTTTCACAGTACAACAATAATATGGTTTATTACTATTTTAAGTATTAAAAATAGTGTTTTGAATAATTGATTTTTAGTTTTATATAGTTTTGCTGCTATATATAAATTATCATATAGATGGGAAGAGATTAATACAAGTGCTTGGCGCTACATAGAGTACAGGACGTTTTCGTTTTATAGTTTTGTTTTGATTAGTTCCTTTTTGTTATACGTTATAATCGATAAAAATTCATATTCTATGCTTAGTCTTAGTATGTAAATGTATATTAAAAAACTAAATAATTACATCAATTGTGTTTATATGTATGTATGAGTATGTATGTCAATGTATACATACTGTCTCTTTATATATACATATATGTATACGAAGCGCGATGTAATCAATAAATCTGATCATATCATTAATTATTGTTTATATTTATATACAAGTAGTGTTGTCACGTAATTTCATGTCATATACGTGTGTACATATCATGTTCCTGGGGCAACACACAAATTCATACTAATTCCCTGATACAGTTAATGGTTTTTTGACCTATGACAATCGTTCAGGACGCGTGTAGTACAATAATATGCGAATTGGATAAAGTATGAAATCGCATGTTATTCGAAGATAATGAAAATTTTGTTGATATTAGGCGCCATTTTTATTATCGTGCATATGTGATATTGTGAATTATTGGTTATTACCATATTAATCATAATTAAAAAAAAAATCCATATCATTTTATTTATTTATATTGCATTTGGGAAAATCCATTATATTATATGAATCGGAATTTTTATTATATGCGGTTTTCGTTATTTTCAGTTTAATGAACAATATTAAATTAAACTGGCGTTGTCCGGAGCTTCTCGTTCTAAAATGAATATTGTAGAGAAGAAGAAGTTTTTTTTCTTCTGCCAATGGCTTAATTCTTGAATCTTTCTTTATACGAAACTAACAAGAAGTGGGCATAGCTTACAATCTAAAAAATATTTTAATAAGTCCTTAACCTATGTTAAATACTAATTATTACTATGCATAAATTAATTAATTTAAAAGTGTGTTAGCTTAAATATGCAGTTAAATTAAATTTATCAATACATTAGATCTATAGTGGATCTACTCGGCGAAACCATCATTTCCAACGAAAATAACCCCTAGGTTTTTAAATTCGGAAACTTGTTTTAAAATGGTACCATTTATTTGGTACTGTTGAATAACAGGATTGTTTTTCCTTTTAAGATTTCCTTTTAAGTCATACCACATCGCTAGGTTGTCGATATCTTCCTGGAGTTTGTAAGTATCATTGATATTCTCCACAGTTTTGTATATTTTGAGGTCATCGGCAAACATTAGGACCTTGGAATAATGAACTACTGCAGTGATTCCGTTGATGAAAACGATGAAATCCATGGGTCAATATGGGAACCTTGAGGTACACCTAAGGTGGTATAAATTGGTAAAGATGTTTTGTTTCCCATTTCAATATATTGAACGCGTTTGGTCAGATATACGATTTAAACCGCAGGCGATAAAATTGCTGCAAAATCCAAATTTATACAAGCTTTCTTTCTAGTGCTTTGCAATGGCTGATGAAGTCAAAGGCTTTGGCAAACTCTGTGTATATAACATCTACTTGCTTGTGAATTCCATAAGGTTAGTTGTAGTAGATCTCTTTGGCATAAAACCGTGTTGATATAGTGAAATGTATCGAGGTACCACGGTCCGGAATGAGTTGGAAACTACCAGTTCAAATAAATTTCGGATATACCACGGAGCATTTGTAATACAGCGAAGTATATCTGATTGCGTTCGTTGTAAAAGATCTATATTTGATGCGCTTGTACAGGCCCATCGCTGTATTCCATATGTCCATATAGGAATTAGGATAATTTTTCCAACCTTGGTCCACGAATCTAAAGTCAATCACTCTACTACCTCGCCCACCACCGTATATATATATTTGTTGTTATGCAAATTTTTTATACTTTCCAATTGAATTGAGAAACTTGGTAAATTTTTTAACAGAAGACGAGTTGAACCAAAAATGTCCCAAAACATTAATCTCGTTTGAGACCTAACTGAACTGCATAGTGCCAGATGCAACATTTAATGCGATGACGAAGAAGTGTATTTCGAAGAAGTTAAAAATCAGACAAGCTATTCCCCCTTATGTTCTTAACAATTATAAAACTACCGTTTTGTAGGCGGGCCACAATATTGACCATATACAAGTTTTAAGTTTAAGTCAGTACTTGAATAATGTTCAAATAAAAAATTTCTCTATACAAACTGGAAATATAACAAATAGGTATAGCTGAGTTTAAGTCTCGATTAAAACTAAAAACAAATTTAATTTAATTTTTGACAAATTAATTCAATTCAGATTCTGTTAAATTTTCATTTTTCTCTATTCAAATGGTGAGTATAAAAGAGGGATTTATCAGTAATGAAATTGTACGGCAGTGGTCACCAGTCAATTAAGGAATTTAATGGGCGTCTGATTAGTGGACGTGAGTGCAAGCGGCATTCGGACTAACGTTTTTTTAATTTAATTTCATCTTACAAATTAGTTCAATTCAGCTTCTATTAAAATTTTCAAATTTTTCTATTTAATTGTCAAGTATAAAAGAGGTTGAGTATATTGTTTGTTTTTATAATAGAATGTCTTAAATTTTATGGCTTGGTCATAGTTAAAGTTTCCCGGATTATTTTAAATGAAAGTTTCGTCTGATTTTTTGTGAGCCGTTTTTTCCGATTTTTCTTCAGCTGTTCTATACCGTTCCACCGTTATAAATAGGGCCCCACTCTATATAACGCTATATATCGTTGTTTTGGGTCAAGTTAATAATTTTGTACTGGATAAACATGACGCTGAAGTAGCGCTCTTTTTGAAAAGAGATTTAAATGCATTGACGGACATTCTATAAAACTATCACCAATAACGCATTGAATTTGGTCACCCTTTAGTTTAGAACTAATTGACAAAACCACTCTAAGAATTGTCTACATTATCGACGTTGTTGACATTAGCTGCGGGTTGTCGACACGTCAATGTAGAAAATAATAGATAACGCGTAAACGTCCATCCCTGGCTAGATATTTCATCTATAATGGTTGCCCAGAATACCGAGCACATCACAAGAGATACCGAGGAAAATTAGCAAAAGCTTTTGCCCGCTTTTCAAAATTTCGGTTTTTAAACTATTTTAGTTTTAGTAGATGTTAAATTATATATCTTGAGTGGAATTCAAGGTAGAATTGTACTATAGAGTTGTGTTTAATAACGCGTCTTGCAGACTTTTTAACGGATAGTTAGATTCGGAAATAATTTTTTGTTATATTTGATTGCGATTGAGTAGACTTTGAATTATATATTTTGAGTGGAATTTTTAAAGTTAAATTAAAGGTACAATTTGTACTATGAAATTGAGTAAAATTTTAAACGCGATTTATAGATTATTTGAGTCCAATTTAAATTATAAATATTTACTCATATTTGAGTTTGCATAAACTTCGCAGTATATATTTTTTGAGTGGAATTGCTTAAGTAAAATTCCTGAATAGAATTCTAGTATGAATTTCAGCCAAAATCTTTAATGGTTTTATAGATGAATTGTATTAGTGAAAAAAAAGTAATTTTTCAACAAAATTTGAGTGTATTTTAAATTTTAAGTTGAGTTAAAGATCAAACATTAGTTGAAACAAATATTTTGTGTTATTTAAGTTTGAGTATAGATTTTGAATTATAATTTAAGGTATAAAAATTTTAGTCAATTTTTAATTTCACTTTAGAGTGAGATACAAATTAATATTTCAGCTGAATATGAACAAAAGTTGAGTGCATTTTAAATTATGTTTAATCGTGTTTGTGTTTGTATGTATAGCTTTTGAACTATGTTGGGTGGATTTTCTTAAGTAATACTCTAGTATGGGCTGGAATCAAATTTTAATTATAATTTAAAGAGTATTTCATCGTAGATTTGTTACGCAGTCTTAAGCGATTTAAGCAAAATTAGAAAAAAATCGAAATTTGTAAGATGAAATTAAATTAAAAAAACGTTACCACGAATGCCCCTTGAACTCACGTCCACTAATCAAACGCTCATTACTTTGCTCACTTGACCACTGCCGAACAATTTCATTATTGATAAATCCATCTTTTATGCTCAGCATTTGACTTAAATTCAGCTATACCTATTTGTTATACTTTCAGTTTGTATAGGGAAATTTTTTATTTGGGCGTTATTCATGTACTGACTTAAACTTAAGAGTTTTATGGACAGTGGTCAATATTGGGGCCCGCCTAGAAAATCGCATCAAGCATCATTGACTGGAACGGTAGTTTTATAATTTTTAAGAACATAAGGGAGAATTGCTTGTCAGATCTTTAACTTCTTCGAAATACACTTCTTCGTCATCGCATTAAATGTTGCATCTGGCACTATGCAGTTCAGTTAAGTCTCAAACGATATTAATGCTTTGGGACATTTTTGGTTCAACTCGTCTTCTGTTAAAAAAATTTCCCCAAGTTTCTCAATTCAATTGGAAAGTATAAAAAATTTGCATAACAACAAATACATATACGGTGGTGGGCGAGGTAGTAGAGTGATTGACATTGGATTCGTGTACCAAGGTTCGAGTCCCATTAGCGACGGTATTCTTTTAATTTAATTTCATTTGTATTCAAATTGGCTCAACACACAGCTTCTGTTAAACATTTTCATATTTTTGAAGTGGTGGAATGTGTACAAGATGAGTATATAACGATTGTGAAATAAACGCACAGTTCATTGCCTTTGCTACAATAAAATTTTCAATATTTTCTATTCAAATGACAGATATAAAAGATTTGGATAGCATGAAATTTATATGAGGCGATGGTACAGTAAGCAAAGTCAGTGACTTTGGATTTATGGATCTAAGTTAAGCTAATTCTTCAACACGATTCAGCAGTAAAGTTTTGGATATAGCTCGTGCACACGACTCTAATTCCAACAGAAGTAATAAATTTCCACGAGATTAATCAAAACAATGTTATCTCAAAGAGTTCACAGGCTTTCGATGTATCGAAAAATGTTGGGGTATAGTGGAAAGAGTGTTGACGATAACAAAATCTATAAAGGTTCAAAAAATTCAATTTAATCCTATGGACACTTTATTATCATCCGAAAGAACATTTCTTGCCATTTATTTTTTTTAAAGATTACTTCTTTCAAATGATAGCCATAACTGCTATGGTCCTTCCTCAAAGTCCAATTTATGATGACGGGTTCGAGCATATCGAATGATATCTGGAGAATGACACGCGTAATGTTGGCTTCCAATGCCTCAAGTGTAGCTGGTTTATCCTCATAGACTTTGAACTTGACGTATAGCTCCAAAGAAGAGTCTTGAGGTATCATACAATCTAAATAGCCAATTCAACGATCCGAACCGTGAAAATAATTGCTCGCCAACATGATTTTTCGATAAGTACATTGCTTCGCGCGCTATATAACAAATAGCGCCGATTTCTTTTAACCAAATGTCGTCGAGGTCGGGCTTCAATTTCAGGCAGCCAATATTCCGTTATCATGGCGCATGATTTCACAGGCGCTTAAACCACACCAAACCGTCTAGTTAGTCGCGTATCATCCAATACTGCGTAAACTGGGATTCAAACTTTTCGATGGTATTCCAAATAGTGGTCTCGACAGGCCGATTATGTCAACCGTAACTTGGTCTAAGCGCACGAACCACATTCCTCACAGAACGCTGATTTTCGCTATGCCGGGCTCAGCCTTTCCATGATGAAATGTCAAACAATACTGAATAAATAAAAACACGATGACAGTTTGAAACTAAACAAATGAAAACATCACCTCTAGATGAATGCTTTTACAAAATACTCCCGCGAACTGGCGCATTCGATTTCAAATCACTAAAAATCGTAGGTTGTTGACATTATTTTAATTGTCGACGTTGACAAAAAATACTGCCAAGTAATCTACGTTATATTTTACGTGTCGACAACCGCGTAGATTACATGGCGTAACCTACCTCGCCAATGCCTGCTCAAAATGCATATATTATTTTAAAAATTTTGGGATGGGTTTTTCATAAGTATTTAGCTAAGTTGCTATAAAAGAACTGTTTCTTGCCAATAAAATGAACAGAATTTGTAAACAAAACCAGAATTATAATGAAAATACAAATTTCAAACAATAATAAACAATTATTAGGTACATTTAAGACTTTTACTCCGCTATAGTGCTTCTTAGTGGGCAATATGGTTTGCTCTGTCCTTATGTTACATAAAATCACCCATGTGGTAAGCATTTGCTGTCAGGTCAATGCCAGCTTCTTCTAAAAGTCTGTCTCTTGCACTTATTCACCGGCATTTCAGGAGGAGTAATGAAATTCATTAATTTGAATCATCTCTTCGTTCGCAAAGCTGTTAATAATTTAATATTATTAAATTTAGCCGCATTGTCATGTTTTGTTGTTAAAATGACCGCTAAAATATGACTAAAAGCCGTATATAGACTTTTGATTTTCGCACATTACTATTGATTTGGCACAACATTTCTTATACAGATTAGAATGTACCTGGTAATTTATTCAACAAATCATGGTATACCTCTCCCCAGATAATAAATTAAAAATTTCGTTTTCTAGTGAGCGCCTACAACATAAAACTTAACTTTTGACCAAGTTGCAAGCTTTAAATTGCAAAACATTTCTATTTTGTCTGTCTTACGAATAAGTGTTATCTGCATGTAGGCTTAACAAATTTAATCTGTAATTTAATTTATTTTCGGCTTATTTACCAGTCAGAAACCATAGAGTCTCTATCGCCAAGAATTCTTTGCTATGCTTTAGTTCAGCTCACACACTTTAGTTCTTTTAGTTTCCGCCCTTGTTGTGCGATCTAAAGCATCATTATTGTATCACTCATCATAATAATAACAAAAAAGAGTATAATGTGTAAGCATCTATATTCTGCATTCATTTACGCAACATGGAATATCGGTACCGACCTAGCCACTCTAAATATGACTTAGTGTCGATTTTAGTTTGTATTTTGGTAATATCGTCTACGGTTAATTTCAACATTAATTAATATTTTCGTCACTTTATAATGTAATTTCCATTGAACAAGTGGAGATTCATTATAATCGATTAAAGAATGAAGTTCCGTTCCACAGTTGCTCATAATCCAGAATTATGTATATCCAAAATTATAAAAAATCAGTTTATAATCCCATTTTGTCGAATTTTCTCATAATCGATGAAGACTAAGGGTTAGTTAACCCTGGTGAAGAGTGAAATACTATAATAGCGCCTCTATTTTTGAACATCATCATTAATACAAATGACATGCATTTGGTTTGATACGTGAATAGTTTTTCCTTTAGTTCAATTCTCAATCCTAGGTGGCAATAGTGTAGCTTTAATTTGTTTAATTTATTGAAAATTCAGTCAAAAGAAACAAACAAAACAAATAAATGTTTCCAGCTAGATACGTGAACATAGCAAGCTTTTATAATTAAACTTTCTTTCGTGCATTTTTATACCTTTATTTCTATATTATTGCAATACCTTGAAAAGTACCTCGTTATTTAAAATAAAAGTCGTAGTAAATATATCCAATCGATTATGATCAATCCGAGATAAGGTTCAGCAGTACAGGCAAATTTTGCTACAACTGCAACATAAAAATGATTTGTTTAAATTTAATTTTTGACAGAGTATTCGGACTCATTTCGCGACATTTTAGATTCTATAGTCTTTTTAAATTTGATTCAGTATGAGAAGTCATATTTAATTATTATTTTAATAATATCCTGAAAACCTTACTAAATTTATTTATGGATCCACAGTTAAATGAGTTTGAATAACATTTTTAAAGTACAATACTGCATATAATTAATATTAATACTTTAATGAACATTTCCAAATGTTTGCCTAAATCATTTATATTTTGGGTTTGTTGGAATGGCCACAAAATTTAATCACACTAATTATTTATTTGAAATGTGATTGATATTACAACTTCTATCGCATAATGACGCCACTCATACTATCAGCAATGTTATAACTCCTTCCGTATAACAGCGCTACTAGTGCTCTCACTAAAACCAATATAACGAGATAAATTTTAAATCTTCAACTGGACACATTGCAGTTAATCTGGAAAAGTAACATTCTATCAATTGAATTGGTTTACGATTTTGATCTGCATACCACCAAACCCCATGTGTGTTAGGCCTACTAAAACAAACTCTCAACAATTATTTTTATTTTAAATATTTTTGTTTATTTCTTTTGTTTTTTTTTTGTTCATTTTTTTGTCATGTTTTTTTTAAAATTTTTTTTTTTTAATAAATTAAATATATAATATTATTAAATTAAATTAATTTAATAAAAATTAAATTTCAAAATATATCATTTTATGCGTATGTTAATAATTAATAATTTATTAATTTTCTTTTTAAATTTTTCTGTTTTACATTTTCCAGATATTATCACAACGTATTGAAAATACAATAAAATTACGTGAAAATAAGGACAAAGATACCAATGATGTGATAGATGATCTTGAAGAGGAACAACAAGTGGTTGAAAATGGGTCGTCTCGAATTAAGACGACTGTGGTAGAAAATGATAATAATATTAATGAAAACGATAGTAATAATTTAAATGAAGAAATTTTACGTAAAAATCAATTGAATGCAAATTAATTAATAAAAGTTTTATTAAAAAAAAAAAGGAAAATGTTTTAAAAATAAAAATTTGTTTATATTAAACATATACATATACATTTTCATTTTCTTTTTTGTGTTAATTAATAAATTTTTTTTTCTTTATAATATTATTAATAATAATTTTTATTATATATAATAATATTAATAATAGCTAAAATAATTATAATAGCTTTTACCCGTATAATTTTAATTTTTTTTTTTTTATATTTATATATTTATATAAAATTTTTTTTTTTAGTTTATAATTTAATTAAAAAATTGTTTTTACTTATTTTGTGTTTTATTCTGAGGCTATACAATTATATTTATTTATTTTGGGATAAATACCTAGTTATGTTTAAATTCACTATATTTCTCATCATTTATATATTTACAATGTTGTATTGCAATATTTCTATTTATTTATTTATATATATATGGTTTTCATTTCAAAATGGTGGATAGTTAATTTCTTCAATTAATTTATAATATTCTTAAGTTAAAATATTTTTGTTTTTGTTTACTTTTTAAAAGTATTTTTTTTAAAAAGGTAAATTAAAGCTTTCCATGTTTTTTTTTTTTTTATAAATTTAATATAATTAATAATAAATTTAATTTTATGTACGATCGTTTAATTAATTAATAGTATTTATATAATTTATAACCTAACTAAATATATTAAAAATAATATTAAAAATTCAAATAGTTAAATTATATATTTTATTTTTATCCATCCATTTTGTCTTTTATTAGTTGTTTTGAGAAATAATTATTTAATATAAATTTGTTTATTTAATACATATAAAAATGTTCGATCGTTGTTTTTTCATTATTTATTTTATAAATTTTTGCTTCGTAAATATTATTTATAGATTTTTTTTTTTCGGTTTGTGGTCGAAAACAAAATGGTTGACGCAAAACTCAAAATTGAAAAATTATTCAAAACAAAATGGGTTTTGTTTTTTTTTTTTAAATTTTCGTTGTAAACAATTTCGCCACAATTTTTATTTAGTTATTAAATAAAAAATATAAATATATTCATTTATTTAGAATTTTTTTTTTAAATACATAATAGCAAAACGTGTGCGTATTTTGGTTTATATAAATTGAAGTTATAAATATAGAAAAAAAAATAGTAATATAATTATATAAAAATAAATAAAAAAATTATGGAGAACACAAATTGGTTGTTATAACAAAAATATTTATTTTATATTTATATATTGAATATTGTAATATATTGTTATATTAATTTATTTATTATTTATTTTTATTTATATCATTTCTACACACATAAAAAATAAAATAAATAAAATAACATCAATAAAATATATAGATTTTTATTTTTTTTAGGTTTTAGTTAGTTTTTTAAGTTTTAGTTTAATATTTTTTTATAAAAGTTTTTTTATACATTTTTTTATGAATAATTTCTTTTTTTTATTCAAAAATTAATTATTGTCATAAAAATATTTACATTATCATAAAAATGTGTGAAATGGTAACATTGCAAAATAATATATTTAATAAAAATAAAATGATTAAAAAATATATTTTCGATTGTTAAGTGTGTGTGTGTGTGTTATATTTAATTTATATTTTGTATAATAAATTCTAAATGTAAAATTGCGAAAATGAAGTTGATGAGTTCGAACGATGGTTTACCAATTTAATTTTAGATTTGTTTGAATAGATTTCGGAAAATTGATTACTCTGGCTAATCAAAAAGGTGTGTACACAAATTTTGTTTAATCTAGAATACCTGTTAAATTACAGCGAGAAGGCTCACGATTTAAACCCGAAGACCAGTCTGCTATTTAAACATATTTTTGAAATCTCCCTCGTTTAAATCTTAAATAGTCCTATTTACCTCGATATTATTGGTTTACATTTATAAAATAAATAATATATTTTGGTTTAGTTATCGTGTTTTTATTTATGGGTGAATAATTTTTTTTAAATATATAATAATAAATATTTATATATTATAATATTTTAATGTTATATATGAATATGAATTATGAAAAATTGTTATATTTATTTTAAAATTTATAATATACATAATTCAACTCAACTATATTATATATAGTTTATTTATATTTGTGAAATTATTAAATTAAGACACCATTTTAAATTATATGTAATTAAAAAAATAATAATAATAATTGTTATGACGATCAACGCCATTTTATTTTATTTCGATTTAATAAATAATATTATAATTTCGAAATATTATTTTATATAATAGGAATCTTTATTAAATATACACAAATTTATTTATTCACTGTCTGATTTTAATTTTTATGTATATGTATTGTTTTTGTTTACATATGAAAAATTTACCAGACTACAATTTTAAGTGAATAATTGTTTTTATTTATTTATTTTCTAAATACAAAGTTATAATTTTGTTCTTTTGGGAGTTTGATTTTTAGTTCGAAACTAATTATTTTTTGTATGTGTAAATATTATTTTGATTTTCGATTACATATTTACATAATTCAATAAAAAAATTAAAAAAAATTAAAAATAATAATTACCCTAGAAACATTACTGCTTTTCATGAATTAGTTTATTTTTGTTTTTACTAACAATAGCGCCACTAGTGTTTAATAGTATAATTTCTAATAGATTTAAGTTTGTTTGTTTGTTTGTTGTGTGTCAAAAAAATTTTGTGTATCGAGTGTAGAAATTTAGCTCAGACGCACAATATACATTTTATGTATATTTTTATACCAATTAAATTTATTTCAGTCTAACTTTTTAAAATAAATATTTATCATTTTATAATATTAAATTTCGGCAAAAATGTATGTTTATTTTTATTTATTGCTACATCAGACTTTATATATAAAATATATAGAAAATTTTTTGTTTCGTAAAATGTGTGTGTGAGTGTGTGTGTTTGTGTAGAGATATTGTTTTAGTTTATAAAAGGTATAAAAATGCGCATTAATTATAGACACCGCGTGTCATTGCTTCTCGATTTCGAGTATGCCATTTACATGTTAGTATACGAACATAAGTACGTCTAAATGATCGATTACATAGCGCATAGCATACCGGATTTATAGTTGAATTGATGTAGCACAAAGCATAAAAAAAATCCCATAGTTCTTGCGGGATACATTTTACGCAAGTGGTTAACGGTTTTAGTAGTACTAGAATATTGTACGGTGTCCATGTAATGATGAAACTTAGCAGAATAGCCGATAGAGTTTTGGCCGCCTTCGTTTCTTGTCGTTTCTCTTGTGATTTTTTCTTTTTCTTAACATGCCGCGGTATTGGTTGTGGCTTTACCATCGGCTTCGGTATTATTTTAGCATTCAATGGAATTTTTATATCGGGTGCGTGCGATGCACGCCGCGTTAGCGGTAAACTATATTCGGAATCACGTGACGGTAATGGACGTCTTGGCGGTACTGTCATAACAGGCAGCGGCACGTCATCTTGAATCATTTTGATCGATGGTGCACGATCTTCGCCTGATCCACCATCAGGCGGTAATCGTATTAGTATTGTATATACAGAATCTTGACTAACGGATCGTGACCCAAGCCGATTACTGCCCGGCAGAGATCGAGACTCGCGCGGTCCTTGCATTTCTTGCAGCTGTGATAGAGGTGGTAGTTGCGGCCGAATTGGTGTTGGTGAAACATCTGGTATTACACTGACTAGTCCCGGGCGACCCGAGGCATATGGATCTCGGATCACATTTAAAGATGTGCACCTACAATTTATTTAAATAAAAACGGAGAAAAATGTGTGATAAATATTCGGTCAAGTTCGAAACAAGTGATTAATAAAACATTAGGAATTTTGAAATCAAAAATGAGGGAATGTGATTTTTTCGTGTTTAATTTTCTTTTCTACTACCTGGAAACGGAGCTTTGTAAAGGAGTTTCTATGGATACAGGTGTTGCATACCCTAAATCAGACGGTTCCTCTGCTTCGTATCCATAGTCATCGGAATCTTCGCGACCTGAATGCCACCATGCTATACACCATTCTTTTATGCCACCATAACAATTTTTTGGCTTTGGTTTTATAACGATCTGTAATATGAGCGAATTTAAATTCTATAAAAGATTATTTCTCTGGTATACATACACTAGTTCGCCTCGAATGTACCCCATGTCCATAGCCGGAATCAGACAGCACGGCATTTGTCATGTAAACACTTTCGGCATCGGCTGATGATTCTGAGCGCGGTCGTCGCCAACCATCTTGATCCATCTGCGGCACAGACATCATACCTGAATGATTCACAACTGTATTTTCATCACTGTAACAAAAGGAAAATAATATTGTTTGAATGACTGTAATTTAAAAAATTTGATTTATAATATATTTGAGATATTGTGGAGATTCTAAGAATTTTTTCCAGAAAAAGAATTACAACGATTTTGTGATTGAACCAATATTCGTTTCCGACCGCGATACCATACAAACGGTAGATGAACCAGATTTTGTTAAGAGCAGAATTAAATTAAGAATGGACGCAGAACCCTTTCCTAAACAAGCCGTCATAACACAATATATTGTGAAAACCAAGGAGCGTTAAATATTCTGCCGAAAAAGTCTAAAAACCATTTCATTCGTGATTTGACGATTCGTGTTAATCATTTCGTGCAACCGAAACGGATTTAATTTAAATTTAGTTATTTAAGGCTCTACTTTACCGAGAACAAAAATCAAAATTGATGTCGATATTTAAATGCCAAAAAATGCGTCTAAAATTAAATTTCAAATATGTAGTGTAAATCTCCCCTATCGAAAATTACAAAATATTCCATGACATTTTTTGCCACTTATGACATCTAATTAAAAAAGGGTGAACTAAAAAACACACGATATTTAGTTGAATCCTAAACCATTTTTACATCGAAGATACATTTTTTTTCAATAAATTGATTTGTCAACATCGATAAAATAATTTTCAATTTTCTAGCTTATTAAAACTAATTTTTATAAAAACGTGCATTACTCGCTTGCAAATATATTAAACTTTGTTATAAAAAAAAATTAAGTCAATACATAAGTTTATGTGACCATAAAACGATTTGTACGATGTTTTCGCAAATTAAGTAAAGTAGAGCCTTAATTTGCCTTTATTATAATATATAAATAATTGGAATGTGAAATTCAATATTTTTTTCAAAGATTGAATGAAATTAAGTTTGAAATATTATGTAATTCTCAAATAACATCTGAATTTTAATGTAATAAAAGTTCAATTTATAACTATATTTTATTATATTCACAAAGAAATCCTAGTCTAAAATTGAATATCTTAAGCTTTCTCATTATAAACCAACAACCACCATTCAGCTGCTGTAATAGAAAAACGCAAAAGCACATCTGCGACTTCTTTTATTCATTTATCCTAATTGGACCTTCCCTTTGTATATATACAACAACAACCACCGTAACAAAAAGAACACAAATAAATCAAGTGAATCAAAATGTTTGCCGTATTATTTATGATGATTGACATATGAATGACGGTACAGTACGTACGTAACTATATAGCGAGAATAAGAAAGAAATGTTTCCAATTGTCTTAGATATTTTAAACGTAGAGGAAAATTCCATTTTCTTTTACTTCCTTTCGACTTCTATTCTTTTATATTCCATATAATATTCACTTCAAAGGACAATCTATTGTTATGTACCAACCAAATTATAATCGTTCCAATCAATGTGAAAATGTTGTACGTATATACATATATAGTATCTATATGTATATATACGCATAGAGTCGTATATACCCTTCTTTTATAAGGTTTTCCATTTTCTCGCATGTTGTAATCATTTCATTGTTATACTACTATACTATATTTTTTTTAAAATGTCGTCTTTTGTTGTTTTCGTCCTTTTATACTAAGATTCGATTTTCCCATCGACCATCATCGAGCATGAAAAGCATAAAATAAAAATAAAAAATTAAAGAAATCACAAATTTATGATTTATATGTACAGTTTATAAGATGAAGATGATTTTAACGATGTTGATGATGAGGTCGGAAGATGAAAATATATTGTAAATGAAAAAATTTCCCAAATATATTTATCAACGACATCTCTCTACAATACAAACGAGTATACAGAACGCAGCATAAGATAAATATAGGAATAATCGGAAAATATGGGAAAGCACACACATATAGTGGAAAAGAAAATTAAGAGAAAAATATTGATTTTCTTGTATATGCTTTTTAGCCTTTTATAGAGATGCTGTCGTGTGTTTTTTACTAATTGTTGGTATTCTATCTATGTACCTAAATACTTATTGTGCAGGGAACTATTTTTGTTCTTTTGGTTATACATATCTTATCATTCCTTAGAATCAAATAAAATTTTCGTTTGTTGTGAATACCGCTGTTTTTTTTTGATAGCTACTTAGTTCTAGTCTTGAGTGGCTCATTGAGTATATTTTTATTACTTTTCAATGAGAGATATCGTCAAGAGAACTTAATATACTTTTCAAAATGATTAATTAATTATCAGTGATAAGGGAATTGTTGCACGCACTAAATAGTAATTGATCAATGTTGAGGCTGCTGTGTGATGATGCGCAAAAAATTTACTGGTTTTGTTTCAGTTAGCCATTATATACACAGAGTCAAGTCATAATATTCTATCGGAGTTCATTCAATACCTCTAAAAGAGATACCGACAAGTTATAGTTAAAAATTAATTCGATTATAATGGGTACATGTAGAGTCTACAATAGAAATAATGTCTAATGTTGAATATAGGTTCGCGTCTTGGATGACTTGTCAAAATGATGTGCTATAAACATTCAATAAAACGTTTAATTTTCTAAAAAATGAATTGAATACTTGTAACTGGTATAGTCCCCGTCCATTTTTACTTGTTTTGGTTAGTTATGAGGTTCATACGTATACGTCAAAATTTATTTAAGGAAATTCTCAAACCTTCTCAAATGTAGACTGGCATATAAATATGCAGAGTGTGTGTATGCGCATATTACAGTTTTTGCCTCCATTTTGCTGCTTAGAAAACGTGTAACGTAAACGTCAAATAATCAAATTGCATACAAAAATTTTAGTAAAATTTATATACAACATTTCTCACACCTTTGCAGGTTAACATTGTGAAGTGAGATTTGGCTGAGTGACAAAATCTATTATGTTGTTTTGACTACGTCTTTGTTTTCATTGTATATGAGGGTAACTTCTAGATTTCAAATGGAACGAAAATGGCGTTTCGATAGATACAAATTTTAAATGAGAGAAACAGATCAGCTAAATAATGGATTTATGGTGCTATCAAAGCCAATCGGTTCCCATAATTAAAATAAAATAGTAGATCAAATGCAATAATACTAAACTAAATTGTGGTTAACAATGATACTGATGTAAAATCATAAATAATTTTCGACAGTAGATTGCAAGGACAATTTTTTAAATTTGAAAATATGTTCTGAGCTCTTAATTATACATCGGGCAATTTATTATAAACGCGTATGGACGGACCAATAAATGCATGATATTGATTTCCTTCCAAATTTAGTCCTAATGTTAGGGAATGTTAAATGATTTGATGGTCTAGTTCAATATTTATGGCGTTCCTACATATTCAGATTGCCTGTTTCAAAGAAATGTGGACAAGTTTAAACATTTATTCCTATATATAAATAGATAAATGAAGTTCAAATAAATGCGGAAATCTATAAATAGCTATTTATTTTGCATGACAGTTTGAGAACAATTTTATTTTAATTTAACATTTAATGAATGAACACTTGATCGCTTTGAGATCTCTTTGGTCACTTGCACAAAGATTAGAGTAATTTGTTTCAAATTAGGTTTAAATTCAACAGAAAATTACAAAATTAAATTCTACCGCGATATTATATTTAAATTAATTTTTTCTGAAATTTGCTTCAATTTAATTTTCACCTTTCGACTAATACAATTTTATTCTAATTTAATTATATAATTCGGGACAAATATTAACTCATTTCAAATGAAAATTATGGCTATATACGGAGAATTTATGAATTTAATATTATCTATAGACTGATGGTAACGAATTTTAGTTGAAACTAAAATGTTTCCCAAATTATTTTCATTCAAACTTAATTGTTTAGTTCATTCCAATATTCATAAATTTTTCATTTGTTTCAATATTCCAAACAAGATGAAAAAAGGGACAATTAATTCAGAATTCAGCATGTTATATTTACTCAACATGTTGCCAACAGTTGGCAGACCAGAATGCGCCCATTGTCAAGCCGCAGTGATTTCTATTAAAATCTAGTTCAAGAAGAGATTTGTCGTTTCTTATAGAATTATGTGTATCCAGATAAATTCAATGATAGTTGAATTAGTAAGCAGGCGATGTTTACAAATAATAGTTATGGTTGTGTCATACAGGACATACAGAAAGAACACGGCTAAATGGAAAAGTATCGTTAAAAAATCACGTCGAATGGGTTTAAAAAGATTTTACTTTTATTTTGGACTCATGAATCGTTTTCATTATAATGATAGTTTTGTGAATAAACTACTATAACTAAACTAATAAATACTAAACAATTTATGGGAAAAAGACTTTCAACATGATGGTGCTCCTCATAAAAGGTAAAGAGCGAAAAACAATGAAAGTCAAAATTTACCAAGTAAACCTGTATGACAATCTTAACTTTGCCGCACCGTACAAACAGCAAGACTGCAACCCGCAAGTCAGTAACTGGATGGGAGTTACTTGTGAGCTGAAATTTCTAAGTGGGAAGGTGACTTATAATACCGAGTCTGAATTTCACAGATTTGTTCATCTGCACTGTCTTTAGTATAAAAGGTAACGAGTTATGGAAAACAAAAAAATTAAATATTTTCCTTAAATCCGTTTTCCCTCTTAGATATCGGCTGCTTTGTATATCTAACTTTGTACCAAATATCTCAAAAAAAAAAATATTGGTTATATTTTAGATGGGTTTCTTAAAGTTTATTTCAAGTATCATGTTTATTAATGTTCGATTATGATATTATATGAACTGTTTTATCGCTGAGCCAATTTCTTGATTAATACGGATCTAGTTTCTCGAAATTTTACCACCAATGCGAAGCTGTTTTACGCGAATGCTTTTGATTGAAAGCAGCTGTCTTCGAGCACATTGATTTTCTGTTACAATTATAAAAAAAAAATTACCGTTTTCCGTTAAAATTAAATATTTTCATTAGAAGGTTTACTTGATTTGACCAGTCGATCAACTCGAAATATGTGAGTCATAATTATATTAAGAAGATAGACCCTGAAGTAATCATAAAGCTGAATATGTTTTGTGTGGAATATTTTTTATTTGTATTTTTTAGCTCAGAAATTAAAAAAGGTATACATTTTCGTTATAATTTAAAATTGTATACGGGGAAGTCCTTGAATTGGTGATTTGATCATCAGTTGGGTCCCGATCGAAACAGTATATTCAATAACAGGATTTTATAATATATGTTGTTTCTTGATCGAATATAAAAAAATGACATGTTGTATGAAAATGGACTTCTAAAATGATTTTACTTTAGAAAAAATTTCTATCGTTTAGGATAAGTTTTTTAAAATATTTTGTTCTTATTTTCATCCCTAAAAATTCTGTAATTCGATTCCACTGAAAAATAATTCCATTGGAGAATTTGCTATTCTTTATCTCGTTTTGTTGGAAAAAATCCAACCCGTTGGAATTTTAACTCCGAATTTATTTTTGTTGGTATTTTATCTACGAATTAATATTTCGCTATTCTTTAACAAGATTTTATTGGAATATTTTATTATTTAAATTTACGTAAACTTTTTTATTTGTGAAAAACATGTGTTGCTTTTTGAAGAAAACTGTACTGTAGAATTAAACAATTGAGAACCTCCAACAAAATTATGAAACTAGGTGGAAAAAGGTAATTATAATTAATTATTATAAATGAGACAACTTTTAAGGATTTATTTCGTATAGTAACTAATTTTTTAATTCAGAGGCTTTTTTCCAACTTAGTTACATTAACGCCGAAATGAACGTTACACGAAATTTTAAAACGCCATATAAAACTCACACGAAGTTAGAGTTTACCTAATACTGTTTTGGGATCATTTTGGAATTTAGAGGGGATGTCACAATTTGATGAAAGAAAAGCTTATGAAGAAACGAAAAATGCGAATAAAAAATCGTCGAAAATTGCGGGCGAATTCTGAATTCGATTCTGGAAATGCCAGAATTTATTAAATTATTGAAAAATGTTTAATTTAATTGTTAAAATCGAGTTATTTAATGTCATTAATTTAAATGAAATGTTGTCGCATTTAATCATAAACGAGAAATTCGTTTCTTTTCGATATCACCGGTATTTTTTATGTCATGTGGTAACCCCTTAAGAGTTTTCAATTTGTTTTCATGTTATTAATAAATTTTCTCTGACAGGTAGATATTTTGTAGGATTGACATGTTCAACAATTTGTAATTATTTTGAATAATTCTTAGTATATTCTATATCAACGGCATTTTATTTTGCGACGTAATTAAGATATTCCAAAATTAGAATAATTTACAAATGTGTTTTGTCATTAAAGAAAACACTGCCTGTCTGTCTGTGTGTATAATTCAATTCGAAAACATTACCAATGCTAGGGGTTATTGAAAATAGCTCGTAGCCGCCAAGATCACGTCGGAGGATGATCGAAGTTCAACGTTCCAATACGACTAAAGATATTTTGTAAAATATTAACAATTCTTCTTGTGAAACGCATCCCAAATTACAACGCCGACATTGCGCAGCTATAGAAAGACGGTATGAAATTCATTGGATTATCCAGCATACTTTTTGTTCTGTGTTTTATATACACCGCCCTCGTTAGCATAGTAAGTATTGTGCATGCTTTGTTATTCGAGGGTCTCGGGTTTGATTCCCGGTGCGGTGACCAAAAATCACGGTTGGGTGTTTTTAATGTGTAAGTATATTTGTTTGTCCGGGTATTGCACCGTGGGCCCGAAGTGGCATTAAGTGCTGGAGTAATCCGCCCAATTTTAATTTAAAAACAAAATTAATTAATTATACATATATACATAGATATGCTAGATGCTGGCAGAATGTAAATATTATTTACACCATTTTGAATTTAACTCATCCATTTTGATTTAATTGTCAAAAATGTATTCGATTTTTATACAATTCAGTGTTTATATACAATATTTTTAGGTTAAAATTTATTTTTATTGAAGACAGAAAGAATAATTTAATAATTTATCCTTTTTGTTTCTCGGTTTTAGGAATATCTATCTATATATATATATATATATACATATATAAGTATATAAATATGTACATGTATAATATATATTTAATAAAAAAACTAACACAAATAAAAGATTAAAAATAAAATAGTTGTAATGTTATTATTATTGTTATTATTATTATTATTATTTGATAATGGGATTAAAAACTAAACTAAAGTTTCTGTTTTTTTTGGAAAATGTATATCCTAAAATAATAAAAAGGATTTCCTTTTTTGTGTATGCTATCACACATATTTTTGGTTGGAGTGTACATTATATATATAAGTATGTATATATATATATATATATATATATATATATATATATATATATATATATATATATATATATATATATATATATATATATATATATACATATATATATATAACTTGCGTATATGCCTGGTGGGTGATACAACATACATTGTGTAGGTTTTTTTTTTATATGATTATATGTATTATTATTGTTATATTTTTGGAATCAATCATGAAACATAATAATAAAAAAAAATGTTTTATCAATTTTATAACTGGAGACATAAATCGCCTTGTGTTATCCTCTATTTCAGCTTTCGATAAATATTAAATAGTTATAAACAATTTATTTTGTATTGTGCCTTCTTAGATACATCAAAAATCTAAAATTGCATTTCGGATATTTAATGAACTGGATTTAATGATATAATATAAATCAGAAAGCGATGTACATAAATAAATTGAAACATGAAAATTACTGCGTGCTAAAGGATATATATTGTACAAAATTGATATGTCTGTCTAATATCTATAATATATACATCCATATATAATGGTGAATTGATTGATTTTAAGTGGATTGCCATTTGATACTTTAGTTTAGGATATCCGTTTCTTCCTTATGTTTCATTTTATTTATTTTTTCTTAATTTTCTGTGACGAGGATGAAATTTAATATCTAATGGTGGAGAAAATTTATAATATCTATATGTTATTGATTATTATTATTTTATGTTATAAAGGAATAGATTATTATAAAGGCTGTTTAAATTTTTCATTATTTATTGGAAAACACAGAATTTATTAAAGCATTTTTTTAAAATTAATAGATATAAATATGTATCATGTATGTTTTATTTATACACATTGTAAGTACATTTAATTTTAATATATTCTTTATATATTATACAAACAATGTGCAGTGCTAATTAATAAGCAGTTAAGGGACAAACAAAGCCTTTCTTCCAAAGCAATTCTTTATACAATTTAAAAAATCTATAGTTTGCTGAGTCTAGACACTATAATAATTAATTAGAGAGTACCGAGCACTATGATCATAATTTAATAGTTTTGAGTACTGTAGAACTACAGTTAATTATCGCGTCAAAACAAGGGGATATTGTTTACTTCAGTTTATTTGAAATCATAATTTCCATTTAAATGTAAAAATCTATGTGCATTTTTGGATTAAATTTTGTTATAATCTTAAATTAATTTAAAATGGAAAACACTAAATAAAAACTAGATAAATATGATTAATTAAAAGATAAATTGAATAAAATCTGTTAAAAGTGCACATTATAGTCTATAAAAAGTGTCTTCGCTAAATGCGCATTTTCTATTTCGAGCGACCATCAAAAAAATAGTAATTTTGAAACATTTAAATTCGTTTTTAAAACCAGCACACTGAGATCTCCTTTTGAGATACTCTAGAATTGTTTGTACTACATGTGCATAATGAAAAATTTTGTCAATTTACTTTTCAAAAAAATATTGCAATAAAAAGTGAAGACGCAAACCAAAAATATCTATACAAATAAAGTGCATTTTATTTTCGCCAAAATACTAGCCAATTGAAAAACAATGTCAAAATAAAATGAATGTCAAATGAAGGTTATTGAATTCAATAAACCTATGGTGCTTTAAACACAATAATCAAAAAATAGTATTGGGTTTGGGCATTGATGCAATACCTAAATGGTATTGAATACTATTATTCTAAATGGTCAAATAATATGCGCATCTACAATTTTGTTAGATTAATCTTAATTTAAAATTAATTTGATTTAAATAGCATAATAGAAGAAAAAAAAGATAAAAGTTTAAGCTTAAGCAGAATTCTATATGTTGAGTTTCTACAATACCAGACCAAATTTTAAATACGGCCATGTCGGTATTTTAACTCAGCAATTGGTACTCCTGAATTATATATATTATATAATTGTAAGGCTATTATTTTAGGCATATTATATAATGATATGTAAAGTGAATAAAACGCCAATTAAAAAAGTTCAGTTACATACATATAAGCAAGTTTCTAATGAGTTTTGGAAAATCTGAAATTAAATTTGAAATTCAACAAACAAGATCAACTTTTTTCTTTAAATTGTGTAATTCTTTAAATTTCTTCAATTCAGAAGCTGGATAGTATCTTGTGATATTCGAATTATGTTCTTTATATTTAAGAATATGTTTCAGGATTGTATCTCAACGTAGGCAATAATTTTAGATTAATCGATTTAGACATTTACTATAGTACTTGTGTATAAAACCATTTGTGATCATATAGCTTTGCAAAGAATCAAGCAGATTAAGAAAATAATCGTTTTATAATCTACATGAAGCATTATGAAAAATTAACCAAAAATATGATCAAATGACATGATGCAAAGGTCATCCATAAACTTAAACATAAATTTGAAAAATTAAAGTTTGATTATAATTTGGGTAAAATTTATCTAAATTACGCAGTAGCTTCCGTAAGGGCTTTAGACTCGAATCGAATACTGAAATCAATTATATTATTAAAGTTATCAAATAGTCAGTTTGTAGGGTTTAGTTATTTTTCCAAGTGATACACATTTCGTCATTTTGCATCTAACAAAAAGCTTTGTCTAGATTACGTTACGATACAAAATCTACATTTTTGTAAAGTATATAGAACCAAAAAAACCGATTGCCCAAAGAATTTAAGGTTTTCATATGTTTTGGTTTTAAAAGGAAACTAAAATATTAGTTGTAACGGAATTGTATTATTAATAAATTGTCTCTGACATAGGTTGATATTTTGTATGATTGACATTTTCAACAATTTTTAATTAAATCGGAAAATCGTTCGCTTGCCGCTTGGACGTATTCAAAATATACGTATTAATTTGCAACAAAAAAATGTTTGCTTGGTTCTGAATAGGTAATGGTCGGACAGTATAAGCTTAGCGTTGTCATGATGAATTGAATTTGTGCGTACATTAAATATTAATACAATATGTGGCATTTACGCGTCATCTATTGTTTTCTACATCGACGTGTCGGCTACCCGTAGATAACGTAGACAACGTAGATATTGTAGACAACGTAGAACATTCGTAGAAAATGTCGATAATGTAGGCGATTGATAGAGTGACTTATTGAACTAGTTCTAAACTGGGGTGGCCACATTTTTTTTCAGGTATAATGCGATCCGGATGGGACATTTTTAGAATCTTTTTTATTGCATTTTGATCTCTTTTCAATTTAGGCTATAGGTTAGAAAAGTTTGCTTGCAGTGTACCGCTCCTACTTTGGCTAGACCAGACAATTTTAAAGCTATATGTAAGTAACATCGGTTCAAACTAAAAACAAGATTTATTGGAAAATCTTACAAACTCGAAAAAGAATTTTGCAAACTATCCGAAATCTTATAATAAACAATTAACTTCATTCATTCTTCCTTTTGTTCTCCTCTCATTATCAAGCATACAAATTTTGAGGAGTTCCTTAAATAAACTTTGAATTCGGAATAAATTAGAAACCAAATAATAATCTTATGAAATAGAGTTAATAATCTAAACTTAAATAAGACCGAAAAAATCTAAAACAACTAAGTTTGCAAGTCAATTTGGCAGAATTGAATACAGCTTGATGTTAGCAATACTGCTGAACTTTTAAATTTGAGATCTCAATGAGCATTTCCTAAGTAACAGCGCTATAGGTAATGTGTCAAGCGATAGATGGACATGAGGCTACAATTGCTCTATAATGGTCGCCTAGAATATCGAGCTCGAAAGAGATACCGAGGAAAACTAGCGAATGAAAAACATTGCTTGAAATCGAAGGGTGGGGGTAAAAATACCCGCTATTTTGAGTAGATTTTTCTAAGTGAAATTCAAGGTAGAATTGCACTAAGGAATTGAATTAAATTTTAAACGCGTTTATCAGACTTTACCGTATAGATTTCTATAAAATTTGAGTGCAATTTAAATTACAAATATTTAGTAAGATCTATAGTGGTTTTAGATAAACTATATACGCGTGACAATAAGGTAACATTTTCAACTAGATTTGAACAAAACTTGAGTGCAATATATCAATTGTGATTGAGTAAACTTTGTATAAAGCTTTAGTGGGACTTTTTAAGTTAAATGCAGGGCACCATTTGTACTATGAAGTTGAGTAACATTTTAAACGCGATCTGTAGATGATGGGATTGTAATTTAAAATCTAATTATTTACTCATATTTTAGATATAGATATATAGTGCTTATGATAGGAAATAACGTTTCCACGGGTGATGTGACTCAAATCTGCATATTCTATACAATTTCGAAGAGTTGCCGCATCAAAATGACTTCTCTTCGAAATAATAATACTTTTCACAAGATCTATTGGCGGATACCGACATGGGGTTGAAACCAGTGAGATTGGTTTATCTTTGTTTATTACCTGCAGGAACGAAAATCGAATGGTATTTTGCCAATGGGCTCGTGAGCCATTATGATTCAACAAAAATTTTTTTACGTTTTGCGTTATTTGTTTGTCAAAACTGACTTTAGACAAATCATGCGGAGAGATAAATCGACATAACATGCATTATTGATTAGAAGTAAAATGTTGGTCGATACGACAAGTTGAAAAACCACACCCTTTGACCGCGTTGATATTTGATGTGGGATTATAGATGACAAACCGGTTTACCCTATTGTATTGCCGCATCGGAAAAAATGAGAATGGTGGAAAGCCGGGGTTGAATGCATTTTAATCTAACTTATCCGCTCGCAGAAAATTAAGTTAAATTAGAAAAATTTTAAATTATTATACATATTTCCATAATTTAGAATTTCAATAATTCAATGTAATCTGAATGAACTGTTTTACTATCTGTTACATACTGTTTTTCGAAGCTCTGATATTATTCCATATAACTAGGGGAGATAAAATTAAAACGAAAACTATCAAATGTTTTATAGTTGCCAATTTATAACGTTGCTTCTAATACTTTATTTGTATCATTTGGTTCATTCGAGTTCAAAACGCTAAAGTATCGTAGGTTGTTGACGTTTTATTAACTGTCGACGTTGACACAAAACATTGCCAAGTAATCTACGTAATATTTTACGTGTCGACAATCGCATAGATTACATGGCGTAATCTACCTCGCCCATCCCTGTTGAGGACTCTAACGAATTTTAGAAATTTTGCGATTTTATAAGCAATATAGGGTTTACATCGTAATGGTAACCCTGATTTGTAACAAAACTTAATATAAAAAATTAGTAAAAAAAATATTTACATTTGATAAGAAGATTTATACATTTTGTCTGCTGAAGAATATTCTTCAAAACAAAGTAATCTTACCAAAGTTATTATAGGAAGTTCTACTTAATGATGTCAAAAATGGAAATAAACTAAATTCAATTTTATTTGAATTTGGTGGGAATTTGTAGTACATGCACTGCCATTCCTTAAACTCTACAGTACAAAATTATAAACACAAGAAAACTCACTAAACAAATTGGGCCATCCCATAATTATGATGAGATATATAGCGATAGAATAATTCAAAATGGCCACTTTCCCCATATTTGTTGGCTTGAACAGATAATTTAAAAAGGTGTTGACACATACTAGGGCTGGCAAATTAGTTCAATGAAAATGGTTGTGTATTTGTTTATCGCACACAACTGAGAATGATACTTTGTGGTTCAATATATCAATAAAAATTGAGAAAATTGTTTTCCAAAATTTGTATGAACTTAAGAAGTAGGATCAAAATTATATAGTTAGGGACATTGAACATATTTAAGAATAACGTGCACAGCACAACATAAATTATCATCATCAATTATAACGCCCCAAAATCTAATTTATAATGAATGAGTTGAAAATAGGGAACATGTCTTTAAAATTATTAGATATGTTTATATATAGTAAAAGGTATACGTCTACTAGCTTTAAGTAACTTTTAATAAAAAAGAAGATTTTTTTTGTAATTTCCTATTTTTTTGCTATTTATATATAAACACATTAAACCGAACATGCAGCTATACATATACATACATACGAGTTTGTATCCTATATTTCCATCGTCAACGTCATTATAATCATATAATTTTTTTGGGGTAATTAAATTAAAAAAAAAGAACGAAAAACATAAATTTTCTTATCTGTTGAAGATGGAAATTTAATAAAAGGAAATTTATTATTAATAATATTTTAAGGATAAATTGTAATAGTAATATATAATATATTATTACGTATATGCACGAGTACATTTATACATACAAATGTATATGTAATGTTCAATTTTTATAACACCCCATCGTATATGTACATATACGTCCTGTTGAATGACAACAACACAATATTATATAAGTGTATATAAGCTAAGCACATAAAAATTATACACCAGTTAAATGTTATTTTGATGTCATAAAATCATAAAATAAATAAAAGTAAATCCATTTTCGGAAAATATTTTATTGGGTGAAAATTATGGTACGTTCAACGAATATATTTATATGTGTAATATGTACATACAGTAAAATTTGAGCAATCAATAAATGTAAATACATATATACATATAAACATTAAGTAAGTACACACACATATGTATTGTGGCCTGCACTCATGTCTCTACATGTATGTACGCGTATCATAAAAACGTTAAAATCTTTTCCAAAAATTTGATCACAAAAATTTAATAAAGCTCGTTAAATTTAAGCTCAAGAGCTTAATAATTTTTATTTTTCCTATATAGTCATCCTCATCAAAGAAATAAAAAAAGGATCATAGAGATATCCTTTTATGCAATAAAAATCTCCTTTTTTATAATTTACAACATTTTAATTAAATATCCTTTTTTGTTGTATTCCTCGTCGTCTTTCTACATTCTATACATACACAAAATGTCCTAGAATAGAGCAGAGAGTTTATATAATACATATGTATGTCTATCTATGTATAGACACAGAGATACTCCACTTAAATACAATTTTCTTCTTAAATAAATTTATTTATTTAGTTTAACTGCCCACTGGATTATCTATCAAAATAATAAAATAAAAACGAAATAAATAAAATAAACAGCTACAACAAGCGATGATAATAATATTATGTATTATGTAACAACAAGAAAATTATAAGGCCGCCTCTTCATGAAAATTAATTAAAAATCATATATGTACTCGTATATAAAGCAACGAAATAATCGTAATAAAAGATCGCAACATTATCGTAAGAAGCGTGTCATGGTGATGAAGGAGCTGGTGAAAATTTTGCACATCACACGGTTATATATCTATGTATATAGGTACTATATATAATTTTTATACATATAAGAATGTCTATATTATATTCACAACAAAATGTTGAATACTAATTATAGCCCACAATCCCGTGTGGATTATTAATTTTGTTGCTATACAATATTTATTTTAATTAACTTTGTGGCCGCACTCAATTCCCGACGTAATTAACCAAGCCAAATATTATATGAAACCAAACCAACCCAATATATAATAAACTATTTTTAAACATTTAAAAAATAATATAAAAAATATGTTGGTTGCTCAAGCAATGCGTAAGGGTTGACTAAAAATATCTTTTCGTTTCTAAATATTTCGTTTTTTGGTTGTTATTCTTTAAAATTCATCTCTCTATACAATGAATGGTACATATATAATATACGTACAAGTATATACAATATTATATACAATATGTGCAGATGTACATATATATATATATATATATATATATATATATATATATATATATATATATATATATATATATATATATATATATATATATATATATATATATATATATATATATATAGTACACCCTCAAAAGGACCATCAAACAGAAATAAATTTTCAGAACAGTCTTTTTTATTATGCGGGGGTGGTTAATACACTCAACGATATTATAAAGCATTGGTACGCGGTTGAAATTAAATATCATAGAAATCATTGGTGTATATATGGAATGTTCTTTGATGAAATAGGTTAGAAAGGTCAATGTCGTTGGCATAAATGGATTGTATACATAACTTACAGATTAAACTCAATTTCTTGCTTTATATATTGGCTACAAAATAAAATGACTTCAACAACATAAAATACAATACATATGTAGTTATAAAAATTTGTTAATCGTTGGATTACGCAAACGAGAAAATATTTAAAATTATAAATGATATAATAATTATAAAATTATAAGCAAAATGAACTGTCATTAATATGAAAAAACATCAAAAAGTAACAGCAGTACGAGATTTTTCGGTTGCCATCTATGGTTTAGTAGATGAAGTTAGTATATTTTAGTTTGGTTAGTCAGTAAAGTCAAATGAAGCACACAACATTAGAATTTGTGACTTACCGCTTGCTGTAAAAAAAAAATTATAAATAAATATTAATTTTGGATAATATACAATAAATCTACTATACTAATTCAAATAATATAATTGGAGATGCATATACATTTAGTTATCCCCGTTTATTATCCCAAGAAATATAAAAATTGAATCTGGCACAGAAAAGTATACCTCAATCTTGTGTGAAGTTTGCTCAGCCAGAAATTTATTACAATAACAATATGATAACAAGAGATAACAATAAATAAAAATTAACTTGAAAAATATTGTTGACGTTCAATTACAACAAAAAATTATGTGGCTGGTGAGAACCATTTTTCTAGAATGTTGAAATTAAAATTTTGTTGGGTAAGACAAAGCAGGACAAAAAAGGGACACTGAGTTAAAGGCAATGTGTGAATCGACTAAAAACAGTTGAAAAGCTTTAAAAAATAAAAAATTGACAGGCAATTATTTTTTTTTTAGTTTTCACCACAAATAAATTTAATCCGGTATAGGAACGTTTACAAATTTTGACAATTGATGTTAAAAAAAGCATAGCCTTCTATTTAGGGTCGTGGAATGAAAAAATCTCAAAGTACAGTGGTAAACAAAATTTGGAAATGTATTTTTTTGAATTTGTTTGTTAATGTGTGTGCCAATCAAAATAAAAAGTTAAATATTTTAACAGTGGCAAAAATAAAAATAAATTCCTCTCGTTTTAACTGTTTTGCTGTGCCAATTGGAACCAGTTAAAATTTGTGACGTTTATCAATTTTTATGTCGGCGCAATTTCGTGATTTTGTAATTTCATTTTAATATAAGAATCTTGAATTAAAATAAAGTTGAAATGTTACAAAACATTAAAATGAGCAAAGGTTTTATAAAATATTTGCCTAATTTGTGCAAATTATATATTCAAAAATTTAATTGAAGTTCTGTCAAAGTACCAAAACAAACATGCATTTTACATGCGTGGTTGTAAACCAAATCAAAAATTTTAACTGGTCCGAGTCCGAGACTAGTTAAAATTTTTGTGGTCAATAAATTTTTTTTTCGACTTTTTAACTTTTTATACGCTTTTCACACACACTAACAGCTTTATTAAGTATATCTTTTATAAAATTATAAAATAGGAACGCTCTCCTTCAATTTGCAACATTTTAACTAATTCGCACAGTAGAATTTACTTTTGTAGTTACTTATATTTCACCTCGATAATTTTATGTACGCCTAATTTTTTAATTAAATACTTTTATCATATTTTGCATTTATGGAATGCGTGAAAGAATTATTTATTTAATTCTAAATCTAATTTCTGAATTGCTATATATTATTTTAGAAGATATATTATAAACTTTTCGTCTGATTTATCGAAATTAAAAATTTGTCAAATTAAAGTAGTATGGTTTTGAGATGATTATTTAAATTTTTGAAGGTTATGTTAACCCAATTTTTAGTTTTTAAAACTATACAAATACAAATTTCAGGACAAATTTCACTATTGAATTTTAAATGTTTAATTAACATTTCAAATCGTAATTTTAAAATTTAATTCGAATTAAAAAATATAATTAAAAATGTTGCATCTTTATTTGATATGTGGAATTCTCTTAAAAAATACACGGATAAAATCAAAATTAAATTATGAATCACATGTAGAATAAAAGTGTAACTATTATTTAAGGGAGCCTGAAACACAAAATCCCGAAATTTTAAAATACAGAATAAGAAACAGGTAAAATCAAGAGAAAACTGAAATCCAAAAAACCGGATATCGAAAATATTTTCATCAACAAAAATATCAAATGAATATGCATGATTCGAATATGAAGAGGAAAAAAATTATTACAAATTTATGAAGGTCCCGAATCCGCAACTTGGAACATTTGTGGCACATCTACATGAGTAGAAGTAAGTAAGACGAGCGATTTACAGATAAATATTTAAAACTATTAAGGTAAAATCGAGTTTTATCGAAATTTTGTAAATTTTATACATTTTAGCCGTACTTGCGGGCAATTGAGATTCTGTAATTTCATTTTCCGGATTTTTTGCTTCCGAAAATGATAATCAAGTTATGGTAATAAAGTAACAAACAATATTTAAATAATTCACTAGAGAATTGTAATTTATAAATAATTTGCACATGACGTGTACTTTCGGTTTATTCCTATTTTTTGCAAACAAAAGCTCCACAAAAAGAAGTCACTGGGTAAATGTATCCCTCTCTATAGGATATATGTCATTATACATACTCCTATATTATAATAATTAATAATATGAATGAGTAGATTCAAAATGTATTTTAACACAATCAGAAATCTGGCAAATTACTATCCTCGTTTCTTGGAACTTTCGAAAATTGTCCTAATATATTGCCCTAAATTGAATTAATATTCACAATTTTTGAAGTTACGCATAATATGCTTTTAAAAATTGCAATTTTGTTTGGTTGTTTTGTTTATTTCATATTTTTGTTACCTGGAAATAGTACACAACAACATCCATCGTGATCAAATATATTTTCTTTATATGTATTTAAAAGGATGTAGGCGAAATAATGAAAAAACAAAAATTAATTTACGTAATTAATACAAATACTACAACAAGAACGACGTCATGTATTATACAAGAAGAAGAATTAATATAAACGATTGCCTAGCCCACATATATAGAGAAAGCACAAAGGATTGTAAAACTTCTATGAATTTGTCTGTTTTTTGCGCTATATATTTCCTATATATCCTGGCAAACGATGTTAACCTCTCTATATAATATATGTACATAATATGTGTATTATTATTCTATAAACTTGTTGTGAAAAGCTTGCCTATACGACATTGAAATTAAAATATTCCACATACACATTCACTAACAGAACATAAACATAATATCAGATGATAATATGCACACGCTTTATGCAGTGTATATTCGGTTGAATAATACAAACTGGAAGATACATTTTTGTTGCATATACATAAATATAATGTCGAATTGTACTTTTCTTTAACCGTAGGTGAAATATAAACAAACTTTCATTTGAATAAAATAATGTTGGGAAGTCAACAGATGACTTTCTTTTACAAAAGTTTATTTTCAAATAATCGCAATATATCTATATGTATTTGGATTTGCTTCTTGCTATTTATATGAATGGTTTATGTATTGCTCAAAAGATGGCAGCCTATTTGATTAAATTGTTATCTCTAATCTCAAATACTATCACAGCACTTTGTGGACTCCTTTAGTATGTTTTAGGCATTTTTGATGTAAGATATGTATTACAATATTATATTCGATTGTACACACATACTTACAGGTATTTTCGATGGAAATAGTCAATTTTCATAAATATTACTTACTGTAATGTATGAATCTATGTATATATGCTACATACTTTGCATATGCTTTGTATAAGAAAATAAAATATTATATTTCTACATTTTATATTTACCACTCGTCACTACTATGTATATAAACTCGTGTGTATATGTCTCAACGCCCAACAACAAATTATACACGAGTACTAGAAAACTTATTACGTCATACTTGTAGAGTAATAAGATCTGTTTTTTTTGATACATAATTCATATTTCGTTGCTGTTCTGTTATGCGTGTATATGATGTTATTACACAATAAGTTAAGATGACGTACAATTTTTCGGTTTGTTTGTAGATATCTCATTTAAATAGCTTATCTTAAAAAAAAACAGTGGGAATTCTTTTTTTCCATTTTTTATTCGGGGGTGTTTTATGGTATCTCGTTTTTATGATTATGGAAAAGTTTGGTTGAAATATAATAATAAATAAACTACGCCAACGTGGTTTAGTCGCTGTGTGTAGATGTTATGTAATTTTATATATATGTAAATATATATGTATTTATTGTAATACATTATAACTTCAACTAAATATACCTGACCTACGTGCAAAAAAAATTTAAACTTAATTATCAACTCAATATTCCATTTTCTCGAACGGTGGATATGCTTATACAACAACTTATCGCTAACGGTGATATTTTCTTATCGTATATATATATAGTAACTAATCAGTTAACAAAACAATAAACAAAAATTATAATCCTAATCCTAATATAAATCTTTTATCACAGATATAATCTTAGATATCTTGCGTGCGAAATTAAAAAAATAAAATCTAATTTCTAAACCACAAACGAAGCAAAACAATCCAAACTATAATTTTCCATTTTGTAATTTTTATATTTAATTTATTATTATATTTATGTATATAAAAAGATTGGTAATATAATAAAAGTTGACAGGTTTTGTTATTAAGAAATAAAATAAACAAAATTGATTTTTGTTGTGCTATTATTTAGTGAGGACACATTTTATGAGTATGTGGAGACTTTTATGAGGTTTAACTAGTTTTTTTGTTCGTACATATATGTGCAGCCATGATATAAAAAAAATTGAAATTAATCGGCGGTATAAATTTTTTGATTTATATGTTTTTATCTCTCAAATACGGAAAACTAATTATAACAATTTTTTGGATTGTTAATTAATAAATCTACATAATTAATAAAGGTTATTTATCAAAAATGTTCAACTTACCTAGAATTGGACCGTTTTGATGAATCTTTTTTACCCGCTTGTAAATTAGGTAAATCCTTTTGACGTTTTTTAGTTTCACGCCATATACGATAATAAAGAAAACACATAACTGACACAGGCACATAAAAGGCTGCAATCGCTGTACCAAATGTAATATAATGATTTGTTTCAATAAACTGTATATAACATTCATATTCGGGTACAGTTCGTTTTCCTTCAATATATGGCCAACTATAAATCCATGGCGGCCATAATAATAATGATATACCCCATGCAGCACCAATCATAATTGCCGCGCGTCCTGTTGTACGTTTAGCACGATATGTTAATGGTCTTGTTACACTAAAATATCTATCAAAACTTATTATAAGTAAATTTAATACAGATGCATTTGATGCTAAATAATCAAGGGCCAGCCATGTATCACATACATATGGTCCTAGTGGCCAATATCCTAATATTGTTGATACCGTAAATAATGGCATTGATATTAAACCAATTGCAAAATCCGCAATTGCCAACGAAAATAAAAAATAGTTACTTATCGTTTGTAAATTTTTATCAATCTTAAATGATATCATAACCATAACATTACCAGCTACAGTTAATATACTTAATATTGTTGCAATTATTGCTAATATAACCATTTGCGGTATTGAATAACGAAAACCGGGTGGCACTGTACCAATATCGGTACAATTTGTAACACATGTTCCGTTTGTGTATATTGCGGGAGACGTATAACTTGTATCGCCGCCCGTGCCCACCGTACCATTTAATATATCATCGTCTTGCAATAATTGAATTATTTGGGTTGCGGCCGCTGTAGCTGCGGTTGTCGTACGAAGTGTAAAGTCTCGCGTTACTTTGTTGGTGAGCACGCCCACAAGCGCTCGGGCTGTTGTTGGCTTGAAATAATATCCTTCCATTATTATTAAAATTATTAATATTATTACACTTTATTATTACTACTACCACTATTATTATTATTATTATTATTAGTTTAATTATTAAAATTATATTATTATTATTATTATTTAAATTTACTATTTTTAATTTAATAAAATTTTCTATTAATTCTGATAATCTGGAAAAAAAGAAGAAAACAAAATTTCGGTTATTCAAATTATTACCCAAAAATTCTAAATCTCTACTTAAAATGTATATACAATTTAATTTAATTTTATAACAGGAAAAAGCGATATATTATTAAACCTAATTATTATCATTATTTTTATCGATAAAACTCAATAAACGTACTCGTGTATGTATGTATATCTCGACAATGGGGAACAAAAAACTTTTATTTTGAAACTTATGAGGATATCGGATATTGGTCAGTACATCGGTGGAATTATCATAAATATATATATATATATATATATATATATATATATATATATATATATATATATATATATATATATATATATATATATATATATATATATATATATATATATATATATATATATATATCCCCCGTTTGGTATTTACTAAATACTCGTATTTAATTAATATCACCAATTGGACCAAAATTTGGAAAATACTTATTACACTAAAATATTTAAATTTCAAATTTATATGGATATAATATAGCATGATCCTTTTAAAACCCAAACTTATTTACTTCGCTTATCTTATAATTTTTATAAATATTAGATTTTTAGACTGACTATGCACGATATACGATTTAACGTAAGAATGCATCATAATTTCAGGATAAATGAGTATTAATTTATTTAGCGACCATTATCATATTAATAGTCCAAGACAACAATGTGTACTCTTCAACATTTCTAGTGTAAACAATTACAGTTAAATTATTTTTGGAATGTGAAAACGCAAGAGTAATCTACGGTTTCTGGCTTCAACGAAATAAGAATGCCTTCCCAGTTTTAAAATGCTTCAATCAAAATTTCATATTTGACTGGTAGAATTTTTGAAGCCTATGTTCAACATTTTCGAATCCAAATTTTTCTAATTTTAGAATTTTATTCTTGTTTCCAAAAAAAATATCGATAGTTTAAAGTAAATGTTATGTTTTAAACATTTATAAATCAGAAAGGTTCTATCCCAATTCCCATTAGTAAAGTTTAAAATTTTAAATTATCAGATTTTATTTCTAGAAAATTTTAGTTTCTAAGTTAAAGTATATTAATTTAAAACGACATTTTTTACAAGTTAAGAAATTATATTTAAATTAGTTAGTTTGGAGAAGAAATTTTAAATTATTTCAAAAAATCAAAAGTTGGCAAGAAGTTTTTTAACACTTCAAACATTATATATGTTTAGCAGAAGGGCTAAACTTTAAAATTAAGTACAAAATCGGGATAACTATTTAATTACCTCCCACTCAGTAACCTGCAACATGCTTACAGAGCTAGCAATTCCTGTGAAACTGCTCTACATGAACGGCGTTCTATACCTAGCTGTCGAAAGGTAAAACGGTTCATCATTGAATCCAACGTGAGGGTCACTAAATATGTGTTATCCATAAAGAAGAGCCAACTCAGAATTCGGGTTCCACTTATTACGGGCCATGGACGTTTCAAGGTTCATCTTCAACGCATAAGACTAGCTCAGGATCTTCTTTGTGACTGTCTGGAGGAAGTGGACGACTGTCTACACTACCTTTGTAGCTGTCCGGCCTTTGTCGAAGCCAAGACCCAAGTGTTCTCGTACGGATCTTTGAACGTAGATCAGTTATTATCCACATCTCTTGGTTAAAACTTTTACAGTTTGCTAAGGCTGCAGTGCGCTTATGCGAGTTATGATAGATCCTCAAGGTTTGCACCATGGGCCCATTGTGGCATAGAGTGCGGAACCTCTGTAGGTTCCAACAGTTTCAATTTAAAAAAAAAAGGTACAAAATCAACTGAAACGACGTACTTTGAATAAAGAATGTTGCTAACACTGATTAGGCCTTCTATATAACATATCTATAAGCTTGAGTAAACTTTATTTTCGCATTCAACATCATAATGTCATCAAATATCAATGATTTTTAGAATTCAGTCGAACTGTACTATATAATTTAATTCAACACTTCTAGCTGCATAGTAAAAAAATTCGAAAACGAAATTATTTGTTTTAACCCTAAATGCAGATAATGCGAATTATCTTTTTGTATTGCTTCCACATACACACAAAATTTCTATACATACATAAGTAATAAAAGTGCCTTTTGAAGATGGAATACGATCTGTGGCGGTCGTCAAAAAAATCGATTAAAAATACATATTAAGATTTCCAGCCAAAACACCGCAATCTATATATCGTTTGAAAATTAATAAATCAAATTCCGCCTACCGGTTCAATTTAAATAAAATGATTGCTGCGATGAACCATATTTTAAATTATAGTGCGGAGAAAAAGTTTTAGTGGAAAACATTATTTAGATCTTTCATAATTATTTTCAGAACTGATAATAAATTCTAGACCGCGCATATTCATAAATTACAAAGTCAACAAAAAATTATTAACAACGATATAGCAGATTATTCTTACAAACGGAACCATCATTCTCAAGACAACGAAAATGCATAAAATGTAGTTTAACCTTAAATTCTTCGAATGTTTTCCTTCATTTCATTCTGTATAACGTTATATGAATTTTCCATTAAATATCATTTTTCCACTTATCATTATAAAGTTTAAATGGAAAATGCCATCGACACAACCAGAAAAAAAAGAAACACAGCGCAAAACGTAAAAAAAGTAAAAAAATAAAAAAAACGTAAGACAAGAAAAGCTGCAACTACATGAAAATATAATACATATTATAAACGAGACGAATGTGGGATGAACATGAAATGAGAGAATGTGTGTGTGGAAGCAAAAACAACAAACAAACAAAATTCATCTTAAGTGATAGCTGAACAGGATGTATCATTTTTTGCGTTCACTCAACAATTTTAAGGACAATTTTGTTGATGATATAGTCGAATATGACATAAAAAAACAAAAAAAACTTTAGTTATGGTTTGTTTTATTGTTTCTGACTATAAGCAGCATTTACGTCGATTATTTATTGCTAGTTTCACAATTTTTATTGATGTGTGATCGATTTTTATTTCTCTACGAAAATTACTGTGTAGTTAGACTGGCACATTTTAATACAAGCTTTATAGAATACGTTTATAAGATGTACCTTATCTAGAATCGTTTCGATGTATAGAAATACAAAAAGCATGTATTTATTACCGTCTGGCGTCGTTTTAACAATTTCAATAAAATTTGTCAACAAACTATTTACAGCGCCATGTTATTTAATTTGATTAATCGGATAAACTGTGGCTAATTATATATGTACATTTTGATATTTATTTTAATTTTTTTCTATATAACAAATAAATAATGCTAAGTGAATTGGAAAACTCAACTAAAAATGTGAAATAAATAAAACAATTTGGTGTGTATACGATAAACGAAACGAAGAAAAATTCAAAAAATTTGATTTCCACCGATACCTATTTATGTACTATACTCGTACAATATATATTATGGTACCTCGGTCTCATACCGCACGCATTCACTATTTATTATACTGAGTGTAGCGCATGTAGGTATAGCTACATTCTATACAGAACACGGTCACACACCAAAGATGAAGGAGAAAATGGGAAAATACAATGGCATAAATTTAATCATGTGGAAAATTTTGTGGATATATACCGAATGGGAAATTAAATTACAGTGTGTGGAATAAATATGTTTAGATTTTTATCGGTTGGATTTTTTATCCTATGTATTATGTGTATAAGTAGGTCTAGAACAGTGTTTGGCATTTTATTTATATGCCTACACACATTTGTATCGTACTCGGATACATAAATATATTTAAGTTAATAAATGTCCTGAATTTTAAGCACATAAATTATACTTGTGCCCTGTTTTCTATTAAATTAAAACGTAAATTGTACATAGAGAAATGTATATGTACTCTATAAATCTATATATAATTATAGTGGTTTGGACAGATTTTAATATAGACACTTGAGAAGTCAAGAAAATATCATATTTTTAATAAAAAAAAATTAATTAAAATTGATTTAATGCATTCATCGATTTATCATGTGATACCAAATTATTTATTTAACCATTCTCACTCTCATTGCCAATAACTCGTTTAAGTTTCAAAATTTATTTTATACAGCACAAACAAAAAGACCAAAAATATTTGGAAACTAATGCAAAATTCCGTATGGAATGGACCCAAAACACCAACAACATAAAATATAATTTCATATAATGGAAATTTTCAATTAAAATTAATAATTATTATATAAATTAAGTTTTGTGTTAAAAATAAAATGAAAAATTTATATAAAGATAAAAGATTAAATGACTATCACGTGTCTACTTTGAATAAAACAAGAAAAAGTAAAAATTGTGGAAATAAAATCGGAAAAATATGTAAAACGAGTGAATTGACCGAGACTCAGTCTATGAGAGATAAATTATTTTACTTGCGAATAGAATGAACTTTGTATAAGTTTGTTTAATGTTGTGACGTTATACATGTACATATAATATGTATGTTGTATCTTGTATGTGATGTAATATGTACATATTATACATAGGGAGATTATATATATATATATATATATATATATATATATATATATATATATATATATATATATATATATATATATATATATATATATATATATATATATATATATATATATATATATATATATATATATATATATATATATATATATATATATATATATATATATATATATTGTTCGCGTGATGGTCTTATGATACTTTTCTACTCTCAGCCCCGAAAAATTATACTATCACGATATACATATACATATACCAAAATAAATGTACATAGTGTAGGTACATAATTTACTCTCAGCCCCGATAAATATTTGTTTTCATGATACTTATACTCGTATATGTAGATTAATAATTATAATTGTACAAATTATTTATATTTATACATATTAATTAGATATAATTTTAATAAGATTAAAATTGAATCACAATAAATAAAATCGCATTGCGGAAAGCTATTACCATGTAATTGCTGGTTGGTTTCATGTATCTTCAGTGGTGGCCAGATAAGCGGAGTTTACCATGTGATTCAAGAAGGTTTCATGTATCTACAGAATTTTTTTTAGATTTTTTGTATGTGAAGGATCTGAGGTATAGTCGCTTGAACTCAGAAACTATTCGCTGGCCAGATAAGAGGAGTTTACCATGTGATTCAAGATGGTTTCATGTATCTTCAGAATTTTTTTTAAATTTTTTCTATGTGGAGGATCTGAGATATAGTCGCTTGAACTCAGAAACTATTCGCTGGCCGGATAAGCGGAGTTTACCATTTGATTAAGGATGGTTTCATTTATCTTTTAGAAGAATTTTTTTAGATTTTTTGTATGTAGAAGATCTGACATATATAGTCGCTTGAACTCAGAAACTATTCGCTGGCCGAAGTAACAACAATTTTCGTAAACTATTTTACATTAATATATTCCTGACGAAAAAATATCAAATAAAATTATCAAAATACATAATAACATAATATCATTATTTTTTCAAGTTCATCTAAACTTCTAGATAACTCAAAAGAATATACATATATGTACCTTCTTGAATGTCATGGTAAACTCCGCTTATCCGGCCAGCGAATAGTTTCTGAGTTCAAGCGACTTTATCTCAGATCCTCCAGCGAATAGCTTCTGAGTTCAAGGATGTACAGCATTTAAAAAAAATAAAAATCTACAAACAATTTTTTTTTATTGTAATTTAATTTTAATTTTGGAATTTATCCTATTATACATATATAAATATATTTTTATAAATATCATGAACATCAAAATTTTCGGAGCTGACAGTAAAATGTGCAAAATATTGAGCAATAAAATTATAAATTTAGTGTCATGACAGTAATATTTTTTGGGGCTAAGAGTAAGTTATAGTACAATATTGATTATTTTAAAAGGACCAATTTTCGAGAGTATATTTATCACACACATTTTGAAATTTCATGTGTGTTTATGTTCTATTAGTGACCATTTATCTAATTTTATTTTGAGTTTTTATTCAAAATGTATTTACTATCAGATAACATTTAAAACCTTATACAAAATATCATGATAGTAAAAATTTTATAATATTATTACCATATGCAATTTTTAATGTTTTCGGGGATAGAATTTTGGGGTTTTTTCACAGTGGTGTAAAAAATCTTAAATATAAATTATGATAATTCGAAAATAAGAGTTCACAAACGTTGATTACGATTTCTTTGATACCTGTATATACAACGAAAGATTCACTACTTAAACGTCAAGACTATATACGTAATTATAATAATTTTATTTTTGCAATAAATTTAACTTCCAGTCAGCCATTTTGTTAATATTCAATAATGTATAATTGTATCTGTGACACAACTTGGTAAATAAGTTTTATAGTGAATCTTATTTAGCGATTCAACCATTAAATACTAATTTTTAACGAAAATATGGAGTTTACTTTTATGGTGATTTTATTTTTCCGCAGCAAACTTAGATATTTGTCGATAACGGTTTTCTGGCTTATTGCGTATCAATAACATGCAGTATTTGATTACTCGCACGCAGACAATTTTATGTGTGTTTTATTAAGTGAATTCTTAGCAAGGCCAACTTAAATTTGGTATCGACATTTTATGTTTTTATAAAATTCTATTGAGTTAATTAGCGGTACCAAATTTCGGTCGACCTTTCTAACAATCACATATAAACACACGAAACTTTGTCTTGAATAGTGTTATAAACAATTTTTCGTGCTTGGAAAGTTTAAATAACATTTGGTATTGGAACTTTATTTGTTTGTAAAACATATATTTATTAATAATAACAAAACAAAATATTAATCGTGTGGATACTAAACGAATGGAGTGGAGTGACTAATATGTTGGGCCGCACCTGACCTATATCAAATATGATAAAAGTTTTATCGTAAAACGTAAAAACGTAACCCATAAATATATATGCTGTTAGGGTTAATTAAATAATAACCTGGTAAAATTTCTAAAATAATCTTTATAGGATTTGCGAATATTTATAAATATTTTAGATAAATTCGAAATTTAGACAAAATATAGACGATATAATGTAACTGTTAAAATAATTTGACACTAGTCATTATTTTAATGTCAGGACTATTTTAACTTATTCGAACTGCTATTCATTATTTTTTGAATGCTCATTCATCCGGAATTATTTTTCGGTTAGTTGCATAACTCAAATTACAAAACGACTTCAGCTAATCACTTATCATAGCTTATACCAAAATAGCCCCCCTAAAAAAGCTATAATAAATGTCGATTTCACAAATTTCAATATTAACCTCAGCTTCTGTTGGCGATAAATCGTTCCGTAATAAACAACTAATAAAAACAAACTACACACTTTGGCACAAAAACAAATACGAAATTTCGAAAGCAAAACATATATACATACTTACATAAAAAGACGAAAACACAAACTTCTTATTATTTGTTTGTTCTTAAATTAAATTTACCGTAACGTAGACAAAAAGTCTCCGAGTCGAATTGGAAATCAATATTAAGTTCAATTTATTTATTTGATGTTTTGTCAACAATAGATATATTAGATACACAAATATTGTGTACGGTTTGAAGTTGTTTAAACATATACTAATATAAACTATATATACAAAATGCACTGAACGTCATCCCTTGTATATAGGCTATTTGGCTTATGGTGTTATACATACATATGTATATATGTACATACATAAATGCAACATATATTACACATGTATAACAAATCGAATTATGCTGCCAAAAAAATATAAACAGAGAAAATTAACTTTCATTAAAACTTAATGTAAAAATTAATAATGCAAATATTTATATTATGCATACACATATGGTTTAATGCAATATATGTTAACCCCATATATGCGAAATTGTATAAGCGTACCACATTGCTCCAAAACATCTCGTATACAAAAGGGTTAACAAGAATTAAATATTGTTTCACAAATTGTAGAGATTGTTATTTTATTATGTTTTCCATGCTACATATATATGTACATATACTTACTTGCATAATATAAATATGTATGTATATATTTTATTAACACACAACAGAAACAAAAAATGAAAAACTAATTTATGCTATTTCCATTATTGTTATATTTATACATATAATATTTTATATATGTATATACGAGTATGTATGTATGTAGTTAAAAAAATATATATTTTCTTTAACATAAAATGACAACATATTTATGTGCTTTTTTTAGTTTTTATGTTTATAGGATATAGCACAAATAAATACATGCTGTAATTAAAAATATGAAATGAACTGAATGCAAGAACATAAAAGATAGAGGATATACCGTTTTCAGTGTGACAATTTTGATAGTTTCTGAAGACTTATTAACTAAACTTAAAAATAGAAAGCACAAACTAATATATTTTAAAAAGCTTTTCCTATAACTTTTTTTTACGATGTTGTTTTGTTCGAACAAATAACATGGAAAAATACAGTTTCCTGACATTTTTTCTATCCGGTTTCCCTTTGATACTGGTATCTTCATCTATTCACATATGTTGTATATAGGCTATATATTGCATTGTATCTGTCTCATGTTGCAATTTATACATAGTAACTATTTTCTTAACGAACTAATTGCAAGTGATAATATTTTTCATCACAGGGTGGTAATATAAGCTAACTTCAATAAAACTATAATTTATTAAATACCATTAAGGTATACGGTGCGTAAATTTTCCATTAACACCATATGTGAACATAAACCATAATATATCTATGTATAAAAAGTGCCCACGCATATACCTACACCACAATAGCAAAAAACCTTAAATATCAAATTACATTCAGCCCATAACTATCCTAATTCGTTTAACATACCTAACCTCTAAAACTATACATAAAACAAATAACAGAAACAGAATAGATACAAAAACAAAAGCATCAGAGATTTTATCGCATATAATTTTCCACCTTCTTAAAGAAAATCCCGAAAAAACACCACCATCAAGACCCGAGAAAAAAAACACACACATACACACATGCACAAATGAGAATTCTAACAACCTTAACAATAAAAATTTCATCATTGAAAGTCAACTTTGTCAATATACCTACCACCACCAACCCTATACCCAATTCTCAACAAATGATTCTCAAAACTACTAAAATAAAAGAAATAAAAAAGAGACTTATATGCATGGAGCTATGTATGTATATAGAAAATAATAAGAAAACTATCAACGATCAACCAGCTATCAAAATCAAGGGAAAATCAAGGAAAAACAATAAAGTAAAAAATGAAAATCTCGCATGAAAAACAACCAATATGACGCCTGAATAATGTTGGCCTTGAAATTTATCTACAATACGTTATTAACGTTTTAGTTTTTTTGCTTGTTTTTTCCGTGTCTTGACGCTGTAATATGGTAATTTACTCATTTTCCTGTATATGTAATATATATATATATATAAATATATATATATATATATATATATATATATATATATATATATATATATATATATATATATATATATATATATATATATATATGTATATATATATATATATATATATATATATATATATATATATATATATATATAATATATATATACATATATATATATATATATATATATATATATATATATATATATATATATATATACATATACATATATGTAATATACATTCATATTCGCAGAGTGGAAAAGATACAATATTTAAGAATCTCAAGAATGGTAAAACTAAATATTCGACATGCCATGCGATGCAAATAGTTTGTTTATTTTATGCAAAAAAACGACCGACAGAAAATTTGTGTTCTGCATGCGAGTCAAATGAATTTATTTAGAATTTTTTGACATGTGTCAAATAAATTTTTTTATTGGAGTAGTCTGAAGTGTGATTTAAATCTGTTTGTTTTATTCTATATAACTTTTGTTTATTTGTGAACCACTCAGTATAATTGGATGATGATCATAGTTAACATTAAATTTTATCATATGATATAATTATTTTTATTGTTTTCAAGTTTTATTATACCTTTGTTAATTTGTGTTTTCTTTGGCGCGCATGCAGTCATTTTCTAAATTTACTAAACATGTCAGAGTAAATTATTTTCTATACAATTTATTATTTCACATTTTGTCACCATTTTGCTGCGATTACAAATATGGCTTGTGTCAAGAATATGTCGTAATTTATCAATTTATCTCAATTATCAAATCTGATCGAATTGTCAATATTCTTAAATGTTGAAATTATATCTACGAAATTACCTTGTTGGCAGGATTATAGTTGTAAAGATTGTGTATAAATTTTGAATTAAATATGGCCAATAATATTAGGAAAATTCTTGCGCCAATCGATCTTTATATATAAGTAAAATCAGAGCCACCTAGGTAGGAAATTATAAATTTGAATGTTTTTAAACTATTTAAACTATTAATTACATTTCAACAAAATTTAAAATGTAGACACAAGATTAATGGAAAATAATTTATCTATATTACTATTACGAAATGTCCCATATACTGAAAATTCGGGTATAGCCGACTCTTTAGATTTGTTGTTTCACCGGCCTATTAGTTTGAGTTACTATCCTAATAGGGAACTTCTGTGCTTCGTATTAGGTCATATTTTATGTGGGATCAGGTTAAAAATTATTAAAATCCCCACCTACTTTTATTCATATGGAATGGCCCATATTCAAGGATAATAACCCAAACTAATAGCCAGGAAACACGACAAAACAAAAGTACCAGCTACCCGAATTTTCGAAAATAGGCAATTTTTTTGAATAAAAGATGGATGGGGATTTTAATTATATTTTCAACCTGATCCCACATAAACTTGGACCTTATAAAAGTTCTCTGTTCTCTATTGGGATGGTAACCCAAACTAATATTCAAGTAACACGACAAATTAAACGTGCCAGTTACCCGAATTTTTGAATATGGGCCATTCCATATGAATAAAAGATGGGTGGGGATTTTAATTGTTTTTAACCTGATCCCACATAAAATATGACCTGATACAAAGCACAGAAGTTCTCTATTGGGATGGCAACCCAAACTAATAGCTCGGTGAAACGACAAATTAAAAGTACCAGCTACCCGAATTTTCGAATATGGGCCATTTCATATGAATAAAAGATGGGTGGGGATTTTAATTATTTTTAACCTGATACGAAGCGTAGAAGTTGTCTATTAGGATAGTTAACCAAACTAATAGCCAGGTAACACGACAAACCAAAAGCGCCAGATATGCATCACGGAACATCTTTACCTAAGTCTTAATCTTAATTGTGAAGAAAATCACAAAAATATTTTTATGAAAAAAATAATTTTAGTTTCAGTAAATTTCTACTGAAACATAATATTTGTCGATAATGCAGATTTTTTCTTCTGAAATTTTTCTGCTAATTTCAGTAATATAGTTTAGACAAAATGAAATTGTTGAACGCAATCAATTTTGATATCACACTTGAAAATCGAAGAATTCTACATTTTATATGGAAGGGAAATAGAATTTTGATGGCCGGGAATTTTAAACGGTTGAATATAATTTTTGAAATAAATTTATTAAAACTTTAAGGTCACATTAGATTTGTTAAAAATAGAATAAAGATTTTAAATAATATTTTAATTTGATCTTATAAGTATGAATACAAATATTGAAACAAACCATTTATGGTAAAAGGATCTCAAGGTACATAATTTAATCGTAATAGACTTAACTTAATACTATGCTTAACTTAAACTATGGATAGACTTATCGCACATATATTTGGAACTGAGTTAATTTAATTGAAAACTAGACTAACTTGATCATCACAAATAATCTCCTTGGAAACGGCTATTTTGGGATATTGGGCTTTTTAAAATATGTTCGTCCTACTAAATAAATCGATGTAACAATTTGAAATAGCCACAGAAACGTCAAATAATACATCTGCTAAACATGTGTGAAACCTGCACTTTATAATAGCTGGTCAAATATGAATATTCAGATCAAATATATAATTTACATTTATACATTGCTTAACTTTAGGCTTTTCATTCAAGAACAATAAACGAGCGCCCTTCGCCCACATCACTTTTTGTAATAAACTACCAAGGTTTTAAGAATATTTACCTCTTCAATCCTTTACCGTTTCACAACGGCTTATAGCAGTCTTAACTGTTAAGTTCAAAAAAAAAAGGTTTGTTAAATTGTTAAGCATACATAAAATACTGACATATACATTATTAAATTTAAAAATCCCAATAAAATTTTCCATCTCTACCTTTCCACAGTCATTATTACAACTATACATATATACATACATATATGTATGTATGTATATACTTATATATATATATATATATATATATATATATATATATATATATATATATATATATATATATATAGATATATATATATATATATATATATATATATATATATATATATATATATATATATATATATATATATATATATATATATATATATATATATATACATATATATATAAGTATGCGTTATCTCTTTGTTGTGGAACCGCACAATCATCATCGTCGCATAACAATGGAAAATATAGTACACATACGAGTATGTATGTATGTATGTACATAAACATATGTATAAAAGTATAAAAGGATACGAAATAGTTTATCTCCGTACTATATATACATTATATACGTACTCGTATCTCCTTATGCTTTTCAAGGATTTTTAATTATATCAATCAAATGAATTGTTGGAAAATCAATAGAAAAGCTCTTTTCTACTGTTCTTCATTTATCTCATATCTGAATTTGTCTGATGGTCGGTACCGGTATCATATAACACATACATGCATATACTTGCATATTATATAAAATTATTTTGTACATTGTACAATTTTAGCGATCAATTTTTTTTTATAATAATTAGTGAGATGAACGGGAATTTTCCGTCAATAGTCGATATCTGTCTCGTATATATTATATACGCGAACGAAGATAAAATCATTTTTTATGTATATGTCATGTTATGCAACTTCCAATATTTTCTTCGGTTCTTATGTACATATACATATATATACGATAACTATTTTTAGTTTAATTGCAGCAATATATTTTTTATAGTTTGTGATTAAAATGCGATTGTCGCACCATAGAAATGGGTGGTAATCTTTATAAAAATAATCGTAAAATTCTTATTATTATTATATTTTGAGATGCTTGAAAGAATATTGTTTGTTATATATACATATGTATACATAGGTACATACCTGCGATTTAAAAAAAAAATGCTTATCTCCCTATTGAAATGGAACAATCAAATTCCCGATTGTCCATTTCAAGTGCGCACATAATTTAATTGTTTTTCACATTGATACCACCAAGATATAGTTTATTTGTCTGTGGGCAAAAAATATTTATATATAAAAGTTAGATTAAACTAAAAATAAAAATCTATAAATAAAAATACATTTCAAGCGATTACTGATTGTAAACAGAGTGCGGTGTTAAAATTAAGTTATATACACCAAAGGTTAAACAACACTTCGGTTTAATCTTTAAGGTAGTGCATACCAAATTAAATCACCTTCACACCTTTACCACGCAAATGGAAGAAGACTTATTAGTTGTACGACACTATGATATTTAAGCGTGTAAATATGATGGTCCATTATAGAGGTAATTAACACTATCTCGTATATGTATCGAAACACATACACAATATAAAAAAAATACTTCAACCGTAATCCATATAATCGCGATTCGAACATGCATGTATATTGTCTCCAATTTGTCATAGCCAAGCCATAAATTAACACAAAATGTTATGGAATTTTATTGGTTTGATGATCGCACTCAACATAAAGATGAAAACAGATGACTTGCTGGTCTTCTCGCTAATTCGCAAATTTTATGGTAATACTAATTAATCTTAAAAACGATTTTCTGTATAGTTTGTTGCTTTTTCTGTCGACATGTTTTGTTATAATATAAAATTCAACCAAAAAAAATCATATAAGGTGCAAAGTGTGAGAGAATTTATAGTTGGATCTTTTAGTTTGGCAATGATTCTGAAGAAATTTTATTAAAATATATTCACGCTCTAAGACGTTATATTATATGGAAAATTATATATGAATCATTATTATCCAGCTTGGATTACATTATGCTTCTGTTCCAAGAAAATGAAATTTTTTTTGGATAGTTCATTTTTGGAGTTTAAAAAACATATTAATATCAAAAATGTATGTGATTCAGTCTTGTGTCATACGATTTTAAAAGGAAAATAGTTTATTTTATAAACTAAATATATATATATATATATATACAGTACTGTCGTTTTGGGTTCAATATTTCTTGGAAACAGCTCCGAATTTAACTTGTTAGAATTGGTATTCGGATATTTAATTTTATTTTATATGTATATGTGTATATACACGAAAGTTTAAAACACTGGTTGACATTCAATATATTGCAATTTTTCTCATAGAGTTTTACATTATTAAAATATATACTTAAATAAGATAAATACTGGATAGTAAATATAGACGGGGCTCACTGAATTATAAACAACATGAAAATTGAAAATATCAATATTTTAAACTTTTCCCAGATCTGAAAAGCGATCAAGAAAGGGTTTTATGAAATTGGTAAAAGAGAAATTTTTGTTTATAGACGATATCCCCATACTCCCGAACATGTTTACTTCGTTCATACGTATAGTGCAAATGAGCAATCTACTTATATCTGTTTTATCTATTAACGATTGGAAATAGCAAATTTCATGGCTCCAAACGTCACTGGTTAAATCTTTAGCAAAATTATATATCTTGGTGATATTTTGATATTTTCCTGTTTTTTTTGTTTGGTTCAAAAGTCGACCTAAATTTATGGCTTAAATTATTAAATTTTAATAATGGAGAGTAAAGTTAAATAATATTATTTACAGTATGATTTATTCGAGTTGGTATTGTGCAGTGACCTCTGAAGAGAGAGCCACGATATGGTAGGCGCAGAGGTCGTTACAGGCGACGATGGCTCAACGGAATAGAGAACAACTTGGATTCTTCAGATTGTCTAAGGCAGTATGAAGATCAAGCTCAGAAGCGAAACTGATTTAGCCATATTGTTGCCACAGTCGCAGTAACCACCCAAATATAGATTCTGTTTGGCACAATTCATCAATTCTCAACCGTCATATAGTTCACCTAGGCGTACCTAGTTCACTTAGGCGTCAACCTTCAACCTTCAATGACAAATGCATTAACTATCAAAATGGTGAAACTTTGTACCCAAGTCAATCAACACCCAGCTTTATTGATCCTGTAAAATCGTCCATAGTCAAATTAACAGAAATGTCTACTAGAGACAATTGGCAGTACGTTCTCTCTAGATTGAACGATCACAAATTATACAACATATTAAGGAACTGCATTGGGTTTCTCCATGACCAACCTACATCAGTTTTTCATGAAGGATTTAACTGCATTCTAAAGTTCATCTCGGTACAGACGGACTTCCAACCGACGTAAAGTCATTAAGAAAACTTCTAGATGAATACAATTAGCGGGTTGACCTCACATCAAAAGAGACTCAATTAAACTTGGACGCTGCTCGCACACATTGCCAATCAATCAAAATTATTAATATTCCATGTGACAAGGAAATTTCAACAAATTCTATCTGGGCAGTTCTATTGGCAATAATAAGAAGAATTTTTAGAAAGTTCGACAAGTCACTCAAATGATGACACTAAATTGAATAACTGTGATAGTAGGTTAAGTAGAATCCAATTATTACATAAAAATGAAAATTTTAATTTAAATATTTTTTACTTTAATTGTGGTGGTATGCGTGGGAAAATAAAAGAATTTTATATAAAAGTTAAATCATCTAATTATGTTATAATTTTAACAGAAACCTGGTTAAATTCCAGTTTCTTAAATAGTGAACTTTTACATTCAAATTGGATTATTTATAGAAAAGACTGCGATTATAATACAACAAAAACTTCAAGAGGTGGAGGTGTTTTAATTGCGGTTCATACTTCTATTTCTAGTGAAGCAGTTGATCATGATACCACCTCTTCAACCGAAATTGTGTTTGCTAAGCTCAATTTTTTTCCAAAGTAATTTTTCCTTGTTTATATATTCATCATTCGTCATCTGTTGATAATGCATAAGCATATCATAATATTTTTAATGCAGTTCTGCAGGTTTCTAAAATGCAGAACGAAAAATACAATATTTTAATATTCGGAGATTTCAATAAACCAAATTTTAATTTTAATTGTAACTGAGATAATCTTAAACTTTTAATTACAATTAATATCACTTCTGACGTCGATACAAAATTGGTAGAAACATTTTATGGAAATAATATGTATCAAATAAATAATCTTAAAAACAATAACAATAAATTTGTATACTTATGTTTTACCAATTTAGACCATAACTTTGACGTTCGCGAGGCTGGCGAAAATTTTCATTTATTTTCTGACGCAATCCACCACAAGGGTATAGTTGTAAATTTTGACTGCATGAAACATAAATGTTCTATGCTTAACACTAACAATTTTAAACTAAAAGTTCTAATTTTTTTAAAGCTGATTATTTTAAAATTAAATCATCTATTGATTGGAATAGTTTATTCAATAATTCTGACTTAAAAACTTGTATCAAGCATTTCGAATCAATTATTATTAATTGTTTGGGAAAATTTGTTCCTAAAAAAATTATTAAGGAAAATAACGGACCTTGGCTCAATTACCATTTAAAAAATCTAAGGAACAAAAGAAATCGAGGATACAAACTTTTTAACAAATATAAAGACACAAAATACTTTTGAATCGTTGTCAAAAAATTTTGATTCTGAATCTATTTTAGCCTACAATCAACTAGATTGTAAATCAACAGGGGAAAGCATTTTATATAACCCCAAAAATTTTTTAAATTTGTAGATATTAAGCGTAAATGTAGAGGTTTTCCATCTACAATGAAACTTGATGACTCATCATCCTCTATTCCACAAGACATTAGTAATCTGTTTGCTATTTATTTTCAAAACTCTTATATTGTTGAGAAAAGCAATACATTCAATCCCAGTGACTTTACTAATCTGGAATATAAAACAGAACTTATCTCAAGAATGAATCTAACTCAGAATGAAATTTTAACAGCTATTTTAAAACTACACTCGAACAAAGGGCCTGGTCCTGATCAAATTAATCCATCATTTTTATCAATTGTGCTTAAGAAATGTCTACACCAATTTGGCAAATTTTCAATTTATCACTCAATTATATACTGATTTTAGTAAAGCTTTTCACAGAGTCTGTCACAATACACTTATTTTAAAATTAAATGATTTTGGCATTAGGGGCACGTTACTGAATTCTCACCAACAGAAATACGGAATACGAAGAGTCAAATTCCTAGATGTTCTTACTGGATCAGTTTCTTCTGGAGTTGCTCAAGGCAGCCATCGTGGACCACTACTCTTCAATATTTTTATTTCTGACTTTTCCATTAAATTATCTGGAATTAATCATCTACTTTTTGATGGCGATCTCAAAATTTTTCACACAATTCAAACAGTCAATGATGCCGCATTTCTTCAATCCTTTCTCAATCGTCTGGATAAATGGTGCTCACGCCATATTAGGGTTCATAAAACGTCGAGCATCTGAATTTAATAACGTTTGGAATACTAAAACCTTAATATTTTAAACTTGTATATATTCATATTCGTTTATATGGATTACTTTAGACATACATATGTATCAATAATAAAGTGGCCTTCTAGGCTTAAAAAAAATAAGTAAGGAACCAGTAATGACATTTAAAAACTGTTAATAATACATACTGACTTATTCAAATTTAAAATATTGTTTTTTTCAGATTTATTAATTCATTTAGGTTATCGAAAGATGCTGTGAAATATATATGTATATGCCATCGAAACATAGCAGTTGAGAAACAAAATAATATTTATGGCTATCCAACCGATTGCTTCAAGGACTTAGGTTCGTGTGCATGCTTAAATAAAATACTCGTTGGTGCTTTTTATAAAATGCTAGGGCAGCTACGAGTAGTTTAAAGCAAAGAAACAAACCTAAGGCCCATTTCCAAATAGTTGCTAATTTGTAACTTATTGACCTATTTGACGCCATCTTGAATAAGTAAGTGAAATTGTTCCAATTAATTTTACTTACTTATTTTGACAGTGATATTAAAAAAAATTAAAGTAAATTTTTAAATTGAGGTTATGTTCGTTTCAATTTAATTTACACGCGCACTATACATAAACAAAAAATAATATTTGACATAATGCGTTTATATTCAATTAGATTTTTTGCTAGACAGAGATATAAAATAAGTCACCTCGCCAACATACTTACTTAAATAAGTTTAGATTTCACAAATAAGTAACTGATTGGGAGTAACTGATTTGGATCGGGAGGTTCCGGGTTCGAATCCCAACAGATGCGGGATGCAAAAGGGATTTTTCATCTCCCGATTACGATCGGTGATTAAATTGAAAACATCTATGACCCTCTGTTGGAATGTAGAACTCATGGGCCGACCCATCTTCCATGTCACTATACAGGGTGACATGGAGCTATGCAATGCGCAGGTGGTATACTGTACTTGTGTGAATGGGATGAATGAATGGGTTGAATGAATGTTGTGTGAATGCAAGGTAAGGCTATGGACCAAAAAAGTGTCTATGCCACGTCCTTTAAAAAAAAAAAAAAACAACTGTTTGGGAAAGAGCCTAAGTACTTATTACTTTCCGATTGGAAATCCACTATTAAATTGTTTTGCAAATGTGTTGCTCAATTTTCAAATATATTGCTCTTTTATTTCTCAGTTATAATTTATAAACTGCCTGTGACGTTTATAACAAAACAATAACACGTATTTGTATACATCATGAGTCAGTCGTTACACTGAAAAATATATTTGTTTATGAGGTATATAATATTCGAAAGATACCGGAAAAATAAATTTTAAAGTTCTTCAAATACATTAGTAAAATAATTTTGTATTGAATAACTTAAAAATATATTTGTATTCAAAGATATTGTCTCTCACACCAAAATGAGAAAATCTAGCATGCTTCACTTAAACTTCTATTACAGACCATGTTAACAGTGTATCTATGTTTTAATATTTCGTAAGAACTTCACACCGGTATAACAAACTATATACAATACATAATTAAGTAAACTATTTAGATTTATTTCAGATTTAAATAACACGAAACTATAAAACTAAAGAATTTTCAGTGTTAAATTCCAAGGTCGACGCAGTTAGTATGAAAAGTACGTTAATATAAGGTTGCGACTTAGCACTAATAAAAAAAAATGTTGGAGCAGCGATTACAGGTGATAAACACAATAGCCCACATAACAAATCTTTACGTAAGAAGTCAAATTCTATTATAGTCCGCCAAATTCAAAGAAATCGGTTAAACACTTGAGAAGTGTTCACAGTCAGATAGACGGGCAGAAAGGGCAAGAATATACGATTAGGCAACTCGTAAAAACGAATGAAACACGACTGAACGCAACTAAAATTACAACACCAAACCAACGCTTCTTACAACATTTTAGCGCATACAACTGATCAGCAATTGTCTACAAACAATGTAAAATAAATATTTTATCTGACACTATAAGTTAGACATTTCACACTCAAAAATTAAATTTACAGATGTTCATATATTAGTCATAATATCCAAGAGTTCCGTATTGAAATGATCAAAGCGCGACTATCCTATACAAAATAAAACAAACCAAGAATTTAATACATTTTATAATAATACATGATTCAATTAGATAAATCAATCAGGATTTTTGTTCCGCGTAACAAAAAAAAACACAACTGTTCAACATTTTCTTTGAACTTGTCACTACATCGGAATGACAAATCGCATATTGGATTTCATATTTACTATATATTTTATTAGTAATTATTTACTATGAAACATCGTTTTTCATGTCATACAATTCAAATGCTTTTATTACTATTTTCTATTTTATTTGTTTTATTTATAATTTTCCCGCCAACAACAATTTGATAAATTGGAATTGACTATAAAAAATTATATTACGGCGAAAATAAAAAAATTCTTCTACACTATACATACACAAATTTTCAATGAAATAAGTTAACATATCACGATTTTTCAGTGTCGCGGGCGCCAAATTTAATTTAGTAATTTATCTTTTCGAATTAACTTCTAATAATAGGTTCAGCTCTAACCGTAAAGCACGTGGGGGTCTTGAAGTGTGCAAAAATAGAAATACTATTCTATATGAACCATTTGGACCTCAATTTGTTTGTTTTATGTTATTTTATTTTAACAGTAGATAATTTATAGTTTGGACAGACCGTTTGAAATATGTTTATGGATATTGTTTTGTACATTTTTTTTATTACATTTTATTATTCTACATTGTATTATTTAAGCCTTTGGTCTAGTGTCATTGGTATATGGCAAATAATGGTCAGAAGAATTATGTAATATTTGAAGTTTGGTTAATAATAAGTTTTGGTTATTCCTGTTCGGAAGTTTTTATATGCCGAATGAAATTTTAATGGTATTGACCCAGGCCTACACCAAAAAATGTAATTAAAATTGTGTAATATTGGTTTAATTTTTTATTTTTGGGGTTTTCGTTTGTTTTTGTACGGAAATAAAATTTAATTGCTTGTAATAACAACGGAAGGTGGGCGGCTAATTTAATTATATATAGTTTACGTATTATCTCTTTGAAAGGGATTTGTATATGGTATTTTTTATTTTTTGGAAGTTCCGGTGATTATTGATCCAAACTATCAGTATTTTCGTTAATTATTTCCAAGACAATCTACACATTTAAAATCAATAAAATAGTAATAAATTTAACATATATCAGAATCGTAAATCGTTATGTTACTATTTAAATAGCACAACAGAACATTCAAAATTACAGATATACACATGACGCACATGTCTTTGACAGTTTTATAAGGTGCGAATAACAAATTACTGATGTGTATATATATTACGAATTATACACAAATGAAATTACATATGTATGGCGTCGTTTACATCTCACATGACAGAAAATTAATCGTTGCAACTTTAGGAAATTCAATGGGAACATATTTTTTTAATTAACTCTACCACCACTATAGCACCACTTCATTACATATAGTAAATCACTTGAAACGTATTTATATAATTAACAAAAAAACCAACAACAGTATAAAAAATTATGCAATTTTCAACACACATAATTTCAAAAATAATTTATGTATGTGAAAATGTAGTGAAAATACACACCTAGGAAAAATAATTAACAAAACAAAATTGTTGGTTTTTTTTAATATTCACTTCACTCTTTAATATAATTATTTTCAGTTTATGTTTATTATAATAATTTGCTTTTGTTACTATTTGATAAAGTGACACACAACAATACGCAACACACCTTGAAAGATTAATGCCAATTTTAATACTAAAATAGTATTACATAAAATTAAAATTTACTAATGGAATAAAAAATAAAATAAAAAGTAGTATGTAGTATTATTTTAACTCTCTCTCCTCTAAAAACCATGACGATACTGTGTAGTCGACCACATCCGTTTTAGGTACAACCATATACAAAATATATTTTTTTGTGGTCTCAAAATTTTAAATATAGGTATACACATATATACTACAGGGAGTAGTTTATATACTATGTAGAAAATTATTACGCGCGACACCTTTAATAGACAGAAACATCCCATTTAGAGAAAAATCAACCATATAAGTTATGGTGAAAACGAGTCAAAAAACCACACCAACTTTAGAAAACTTAATGTGCATGTATATGTACATATATATAAATTTTTGATAAAATTTCATCTGAATTCCCAATAACTATCTTATATACACACAAATTTTTCAAACAAGGAAATGATTTTTGTCATTTCTATAGGCAATGAATAAACCATAGCGCAATCGTTTTGTCCAAAATTTAATTGATAACATTTTTTTACCGACCGTAAATTTTAATGGTATGCATCAATATACGTTATTTGTTATCTTTATAAAATTTCGCCTAATTATAATAAATTCATATATATATTTGCGGCGTAAAACTAGAAAATAAAGCTTAGATAATTGATGAGCGCCACAACGAGTTAAATGATTTTTTATATAAAAAAGGATTGCGAATAGTCGAAAATCAGTGGACAGTAAAATTTCGTATAAAATTATAAGCCCATTTTAATTAAAATTGTGGAGAACTAAATTAGATTATATAGATGTAATTTTAAAAGTCCGTAGTATTGAACAAATTTGTGTGTATCATTCTACTTATATATATATATACCATACAGTATAACGTTAGTAATGATACGCTTCTAGTCTATATAGATTTGATAACTCACATCGATAACCCCTTGTGGCTACCTATAAATTTAATCTCCTATGCACTTATTAATAGCTTTCATTAAGATTGGCCAAATCATCAACAATCAACTAATCTGGATAAGCCGATAACAAATGTAAATGTGGTTGATATGAGATAAAATTATGTTGGCAAAATATATTATAAAACAACATGTGATTTTGATAAGAAAAACGTGTGGGTTAATGAACGTGTTGTTTAATATACAATAGAATGAAAACGCATGTTTTTAGCATAGGACTAGTTGATTTTAATGATGCATAAGTAACATATACATACATACGTAAACCATCAATATGGTTTTTTAATAATTAGTTTATCGCGAAACCCGAATTGACCTAGTTTTGATTATCATTATGATCTCGCATAAATGAATATGTGCTGTAACTTAAGAATTATCATTATATGTGTTGTTAAGTATGACAGTACAATTTAAACAAAATTTTATTTACTTTAATTAAGAAATAACTTATCAGTCTACTTTTAGTTATTGAAATCGAACGAATTTCAGACAATTTAATAATTTATGTTTATCATAAAAAATACTAAAACAAAATCGTACATAAGCTTAATGCTTAATGCCATTCAAATATCATTACGGATGAAAAAATTGGGATTGAAAATCTGATCAAATATAAACTAAATACTGAAACACATATTTATATTGACGATTGGAAATAGTAAAATGACAGCCCGCTTTTCTTTCTTCAATAAAACCATCTTTATTTTCATTTTAGAGTTAATTATTTATGTTTTTATTTTTATTTTATAGTTTATTTAATTTATAAAATTTTATCATCCTTTAAAATAGGGGGCGAGGTTTGACAATGCAGTAATTAAGTCATCATATCGTTTATGTAAGGTATCATGGAAATATCTATTTTTTCGGATAAAACTTTAAATATGTTAAGCCACGCGATTCTCGAATTATTTAAGGTTGGTCATTCAATTTGTGCATTGTGAAAAGAATGCGGTCTCTAAATGATCAACCGTCGATTTTCGCTAAATGCACTCTAAATTCCTTTTTGTATGTATCGTGTGGTGTCAATAAATATGTATTTGACATCCAAAGGACGACTACAAATCAAAAATTGTTTAGGGAATTCTTTTCCCATTTTAAGCGCTACTTTCCATTTTAGCAATTCGACGCGTGGCGTCAAAACAGCTTTCGGGAGTATGTGCATCGACACCGTGCTAGATTTGTTAGTACGTCATTGAGGTACCCCGCAATGACCCAACTTCTTCCTTTGTTTTTCATCCATTCGATTTTCTTGGTGTTTCAAAACAATAAACAGTAGGCTATGTCTTTTAAATTCAGATGTCAATATTTATAGACAATCTCTACCGCGTTACATTTCTTTCATTTTGTATTTTATGATAAATAAATTGAAAAAATGTTGCTGTCGACATTTTGCTTTACTATTTTTTAACCGTTTCACACGCGGTTATAATAATGAGTGTATCCAGCTTGGCTGAAAATATTCAACATTTTAATTTAGGTTGATATCTAAGATTTTCTGTTAAAATCGACGATAAATTCAAACAACAGTGCAATTAATTGTTTACCGTAAATAATGTTTTTTGTTTTGAAATAATAACAATTTTGTGAATTAAATGGATAATACTATAATTAAAAATAAATAATAAATTTATTTGTCGTTTACTATCAATTAATAATAAAACACTTTTTAAAAAAATTATTAAAATAAAGTGAGGACACAAACCAACATATATCTTTTCAAATATACCAGGTGTTTATATTAACTTGACAAATCAGATTACCTCGTAAAATAGGTGTCCGACGAAAATAATTATATTAATGACAAAGTTGACGTATAGAACGGAAGACACTTTTAGATGCCGCTTTAAGATGTTGCTATATTTCATGTAAATAATAAAGATACCGTCGGTTAAAAAAGAGTTTTGTTTTTTTAAATAGGAAAACTATACTTTTTTATGGCAGAATAAGAGGTTACATTAAAAATAGATAATCTTTTGTTACGCCGCCAATACTCGCGAACCATTTCGGATTTTAAAATAACCGTAATATATTTTTTTAATAACTTTTCGTAATTTATGTTATAGTTCTGTGAGCATTGAAAATTACAATTAATTTTACAAAAATAGACAAAAAGCGAAGGATCCCGATTAATTCCGCCGCGACTAACAATAATTTCTAATATTGTATTGTTTATTTTGTATACAAGTATAGTAATTTTTTTATATATTATATGGTGAAATACTAACCGCTTATATTAACAAATAATACAAATTTCTATTTCAGTTTGTAAATTTGTTAAACTGCAGCTTGGAACGTAAAACATTTCAATTCACTGACAAATCTGCATCTTGTCCGTTAAGTTGGAGATGTTGATCAACTTGAAGTCATTGAATGTGCCAAATTCGTGTTTAGAAATGTATAAATCCGTATAGAAATTTATGATTTTCTAGCACTTTAAGAAACAAAACAATCGAATTATAATAGAAAGTTTTCGATATTTGTAAACATCAAATTGTTTACAAGTCAAAATCATTCCGTCATTTTAAATTTTATTTTTTTTTTTAATGTTGCAGACGCAATTTGACTATAAGCAGATGGGTTCAGTCTATGCGATAAGGTTTTGAAAGTTTGAGAGTTTTGAAATGTAACAAATTACCACGATATTTGAAAATTTAAAATGGGAAAATTAAAATTTTATATTTGCGAAATTTAACACTAACATATTCAAAAACAAAATTCCAAAATTTGACTGAAATAAACGGAAATTTTAAATTCAGAATTGTAAAATTTACATCCACATCATTAAAATCCTCTAATTTTTAAAATATTAAAGATTACAAATTTTAAATTTATAGATTTAAAATTTAGAATTGAGAATTATAATATCTAATTTTATTATAATTTCTGTTCAATTCCACTTTAAATTTGATTTTTATGCCTATAGATAAGATCCTCAAAATACAAAATTCGATTTCAAAAAACTCAAATTTTATTTTCAGAATTCCACAAATTTAAGTATACATTTTAAAATATATTTCACGTTATGTACATCGAAATTTAAAAGATTAAAAAAAAATAGACAATCGCACAATTTCTATTGGATGTTAAAATTTGATTATAAAAATTAAAAATCGATAACTTAATTTTAATTTTGAACATTGTGGATATTTGGTAATTGCCGAAAACATATTTGTAAATAGCTTAGTTTAATTGCATATTTATACTCGATTACACTAATTCCTATTGATAGTTCCATAAACTGTCCAGTCAAACGAGATACTGAGGAAGCATTGGTAATATAGTTGTTGCCATGAGCCCATATAGCTTTCATATACAGACTTACACGTATATTTTTTTAAAACTAGAATTTTGAAACCAATTCTTCTCAGTATGTATATTAAATTCCATTTTAATGACTGTCAATGAAATATAATTGTATCTCAATACTGCTACTTGTTATAATAGTAAATGTATACATATAGTATCGTTTTGGATTGTATCTGATAATTTGGGGACCAGATAGCACAGTGGTAGATGCTTAGCCATCTATTCCTGTGCAGAAGGAAACATATGGGACAATTCTTTCAATATAGGACTAGTAATTGTATATGTAGACACACAATACATCCCCAAAATTTAAGATAAATAAATAAACCAGGCCGACATTATGTGTTAAACTGTACCATAAATATAGAGATTAGTTTAATATCACTAATCTAAAATAAATTTTAGGACAAATAAAAATAAAATTGTGCGGTTGACATTTCCAGGAAAATCTTTAAAAAAATCGTAACAAGAAATATAATAATAATATTCTACTGATAAAAAGTAGGTTTGTGAGGTTTTCAAATATGTTATTGTTATACATAAAGTGCAATTACATACTTTTGAATTATATATTTATTATAACTTACAAATGTTTGTCAGCCATTAATCCGTTCGCAATATACCCAGATTAGTCGAAAATTTAAAACAAAAGTTTGTTTTACACAAAAATGCAGAAACCCATTTGAATATTAGTTTGATTTACCTAAAAATAAAAAAAATTAAACAAATTAATTTGAAATTAAATCAATGTTTAAACTAAATATAAAACAGATATACGTATATAGCTGATTCAACAAATATTAATATCAATTCAACACTTGGAAATACCTCTTATAGAATAAAAATAACTATTTGCGAGGAAATTAAATCTTATCTATAGACAAACTTTACAATACCTCCTTCCATGTCATTTTGAAAATTGCATTAAATGAGCAACACTTTAGAAACACTGAAAAGTCCCATTAATTCAAAATAATAATTATTGCAATTTTTTTTTTGTTTTTTAAATAATTTCAAAATTATATAAGTACTATTATGTATTTATAACAAAAAAGGAAAATAAATAAATAATAAAATAAAATACAATAATAAAGGAAACTATAACAAACACTATAGTGAGACATATTTTTCTTGACCTAATTACTATATCATCATTATATTATGTTTCTTCATTATTATAAGTTTTTTTTTTTTTAAATGCTGCCAATGGCTTTATTCTTGAATCTTTCTACAAAAGAAACTAACAAGAAGTATTCAAATCTTAAGCTAAAATTATTACATATTTTAAGTCTTAACCAATGTTAATACTTGTTATTGTGCTCACTATTTAATTAATTTAGATTACATTTATATGTAAAACCTAAACATTTAATATATTTACATGTTCATCAGTCCAAGTGGATCTGCTCTTTTAAGTCGCCTAAATCGCGGCTGTTTTAATATATCCCTGGCCAATTCATTGGGATGTGTCTCTAGTTTTGAGTAATATTTCGAACTGAATTCTTTAATGGTTTCTTTGATAGTTTTAATTCCAAGATCATCGTGTATATTACTATTTCGAATGTACCACGGAGCATTGGTAATACTACGAAGTATTTTTGCTTGGGTTCGTTGCAGGAGTTCTCTGTTTGACGCGCTGGTGGATCCCCATAACTGAATACCATATGTCCATATGGGTTTGATTATCACTTTGTACAATAAAACTTTATTGGCTAATGACAGCTGAGATTTTCTTCCCATCAACCAATACATTTTGGAAAATTTTATTTTTATTTGTTTTCGCTTTGCTTCGATATGATGTTTCCACGTTAGCCTTCTATCCAGGTGCATTCCTAAGTATTTGACCTTGGTTTGTTGAGGAATATTTATATTGTTTAATTCCACTGGTGGGCAAGTGCGTTTGTTAAGCGTGAATGTGACGTGAGTCGATTTGTTTTCGTTCACTTTTATGCGCCATGTCTTCAGCCAGTTTTCGATTTTGTTTAGATGATTCTGTAATTCCTTTGAGGCAGTTTCGGGATTACCGTGTGACACCAGGACGGCCGTATCATCGGCAAAGGTTGATATGACTACCTTGTTGGTTACAGGTAGGTCAGCTGTGTACAGCAAGTATAATATTGGACCTAGAACGCTGCCTTGTGGAACACCTGCGTTGATATCATTTAAACAAGTAGTTGCATTATTTTGTTTAACCAGGTACTGCCTTTGAAGGAGATAGTTTCCCAGAACTGAGTGAAATTTCTTCGGTAGAAGTCCTTTAATTTTGTATATTAGCCCATCATGCCAAACTTTATCAAAGGCTTGTGCAATGTCCAAGAAGGCAGCAGAACAATATTTCTTTTCCTCAAAGGTGTTTTTGATTGCATTTACGATTCTGTGTACTTGTTCTGTGGTACCATGTTGGTTTCGGAACCCAAATTGATGGTCTGGAATAATATGCCGTTCTTCTAATACTGGTTTCAATTTCGTTAGTAACATTTTTTCAAATAGTTTTGAGATTGTAGGCAGCATGCTTATTGGACGATATGATGAAATCTGTGTTTCATTTTTTCCAGCTTTATGTATCATTGTGATCAAAGATATCTTCCATTTTTGAGGAATATAACCAGTCCGCATGATTGCGTTGAATATGAATGTTATTAGTTTTATGCATTTGTCTGGCAATTCCCTTATCATTTTTCCAGTAATAAGATCATGCCCTGGTGCCTTTTTTGGACTTATACAATTTTTAATTGTATTCTTAACTTTCTTCCACTTATATTGTATGGGTTTGAAGAATAAACCATCATCCATTTGGTCGGGTAACACGAAGTTATTAGTTTCTTCGTGTGGTGCGAATACTGTTGTTAGATGAGCAGCGAAAGCATTGGCTTTTTCTTCATCGCTTCTCGCCCAGTTTCCAGTTGGTAGTCTAATCGGGTGATTCGAGTTTGTTGGCCTTTTTAACTTTTTTGTTGCCTTCCACAAAGAATAATCTGTCCTCTCGGTTGCCGAGAGTTCATTTAAGTAATTCTGGACGCTCTGGTTTTCTTCTTCCCGCAATGCAAATCTTAGAGTCTTAATAGCTCGATTTAATTTCCATTTTAACAACGGTGATTTTGTTTCTTGCCATCGGCGGCGAATTTTCCGCTTTTCCTGGATTAGTTCCTGTATATTTTGTGACAGTTTATTAACTTTTTCTGTACTATTTAAGATGGGTGTGACCTTTTCAGCTGATAATGATAAGACATCTTTTAAATTTGCTTCCGCCGCATCAATATCTGCTGGTGTGTTAAGAGGGATATTCAGTACACAATTTTGTTCGACTAGCCTCTTATATTGATCCCAATCAGTTTGTTTGTTTGTAAGCCGTTTTGGCGTTTCTATTCTTAGGACGCCGGTGCTCACTCTTACAATTACAGGTGAGTGATCAGAAGACAGATCATAGCAATCGGAGGCCTTAGCATATGTGCGTGGAATGCTTTTAGTTACACAGAAGTCAATTAAATCAGGAACTTTATTTTTATCTGTGGGCCAGTACGTTGGGTGACCGGCAGATAAGTAATCCAGGGACTGTTCTTCTATAGCTTCATAAAGTTGTTTGCCTTTCGGCGATGTTAATCTGGAACCCCATTGGGTGTGTTTGGCGTTGAAATCACCCCCCGCAAGAAATTTATTACCTAGCTGGCTGAAATAATCCATGAACTGCAGTTTTTTTATTGCATGTTTTGGAGGACAGTACACTGCTGATATGACACAGTTTCCAGACCACTCTTGCAGACAGATGCTCGTTGATTGGATATGTTCCTTCTCATATTTCATAAATTCATAGTGTTTTAATCTTGTTTTTATCAGTACAGCTGTGCCTCCATGTGCTTTCCCATCTGGGTGCTTTGTATCATAAACAGAGTACCCATTAATTTTGAAATAGGTTTTTTTGGTGAAATGTGTTTCAGATATTAACATTATGTCAATATTGTGCTCAGTGAGGAATGCTTGAACCTCTGCTTTATGTTGTGCTAGGCCGTTTGCATTCCATATGGCTATTTTGAGGACAGTCATTTTTGGTTTTTAACGACTACCTGCATCAGCGTGCTCATATTCTGCATCATTAGATTCATGGTTCTCTCCATCATCGCCATGAAGCTTTGCATCATGTTAGTTAACTTGCTTAAAGCTGCTGCGATGTTTCCTTCTTCGCTTGTTTGCACTTTAGGAGTGGTACCCTTAAGGATACTTGCATAGGAAACCTCTGGATGCACACTACTGTTAACAGTTGCTTTTGGTTGGTTATTTTGTGCGTTATGATATGAAAGTTCTGGTCGCACGTTTGGTTTAGTGGAAGAATGAAGATTAAGCATTCGTTGCTCTGCTCGCTGCCTTGGATTGATTCTTTTTTTCAATTCTAGGTAAATTGGACACCCTCTATAATTTGCAGTGTGATTTCCGCCACAGTTGCTGCATTTTCTCACTGATGCTTCCGTTTTTTCTTTGTTGCATGCATTTGAGTTATGGAGTTCACCACAGATAACACAAACATCGCTTAAAGTGCAATACGCTTTAGTGTGTCCATACTCTTGGCACTTAACACACTGTACCGGTCCAGTTCTTTTTCTGGGTTCCTCTATGATAATTCTTCTATGCAGTAGATATTTTAAATCAAATATTGAATGTTTCTCTTTGATTTTTTTATTATCTGGTTCTAATTCCAGACGGAACAATGGCTGAGGCAACTTCTCACGGTTAATAATGTTGGTGATTGATTTGCATTGAAATCCTTTTTCAGCGAGAGCGGCCCGTATTTCATTTGCATCCACGTAGGCCTCTATACCTTTTAACACGACGACCAAGCCTTTTTGGCTTTTTAGTTGGTAAGTGTAGTAATGTTTACCAACTTCGTCGAAATGTTTAACTAACGCTCTGTAAGCGTCAACATTCAGCGGTTGAATTTTTGTTTCTTTTATATCTCCTCTTTTTATCACGGAGATATAAAATTCTCCATTAGTAATGAACTCGATTGTTTTTGTGAGCTCTCTATTTGATTCCTCCCTCAAATAGATTGGTGGCGGTTTCTCTGGTTTTGGAGCTTTTTCGGCCGGTGGGTCTTCAACAACCAAACAAGAATACCGGTTGCTTTGAGTTAATTCAACACTACCTAGCTTGGTGAATTTATTCACGTTTGCACTAGCCGCTGATCGAGGGCTTCTCCTTCGCTTTGAGCTGACAGTAATATACCTGTCCAGCCCTGTTTGCACTAAACACTGACCTACATCACTGTTTATTTTATTATCATCTGTTGTCGATGCACTTTCATTGTTTTTTTCATCGTCAAAATTTGTCAACGATGCACTTTTATTGTTCAACGCACTAAGTTCATTAACGTTAAGTTTTAGTTCACTTGATATTAAATTACCTGGTAAAGTAATTTTTGATGTATTTGCGATGTGTTGTCTTTTTGGACTATGTTGCACTTTTTTGTTTGTCACTATTGTGGTCGTGGCGTTTAGCGCCAAATCACTTACGGACATCGCTTTCTGTAGATTTGGCCCAGCCTTTCTTGTTTGAGGTGGAGAATATTCCAACATCACGATTTCACATATTTTTCACGACAAAATTTTTTATTTGTATTTTATATAAAAAATTAATAACTGCTGATTCAACTTTTCACACAAGTAATAAGTAAATTATTTTTAATGTTTACTCGTCGGTAGCAAAATTAATTATGATTATTATAAGTGGTGTACAAATTGTATACATATATATATATATATATATATATATATATATATATATATATATATATATATATATATATATATATATATATATATATATATACATATATACATATATATATATATATATATACATATATATATATATATATATATATATATATATATATATATATATATATATATATATATATATATACATATATATATATACGTATACCACTAGAATTACTATTCTTATTTTATTTAAGATTAATTAAAAACTTCTTTGTTTTTATTTTTCAATTATATTAATACATAATGGAATTTTTCATATGAGATGGAGATGATATATGTTTTACGGGGGAATTGGTTGGTGTTATTTTGAGTATTTATGACATAAAGTATATTTAATTATTTATCACAAATTTTGATAGTTTCTGAATAATTAATTTGATAATAAATAAAATAATATTATTTTTTCATATGTAGAGTAAATAATTGTGATTCACATTTTGAAATAAAATCTTATTTTAATATTTAATTAAGAAAATTATTATTTTTATTTAGATTTACATATTGCTTAACCTTCGCTTAGAGAATTATTTATAATAAGTTGTGGTTTTCTGAGCAAATGCAATTTTGTATTTTTTCATGGAATATATTTTATAGCGTATTATAATAACATATATTCTATTATTGACATTAGTTTAATAAGATATATAAAATTATTTTGAAGAAATGCTATAATAGTTTATCACAAAATACGTGCAATATTTATGTATGTATAAAGCACAATATGTATGTAGATATATGAAATAAACTATTATTGTTATTATTATTTGTGTACAACACATGTATAGACAATAACAAAGAGAATTATTTAAATTGAAAATTTTTCCGGTTTAACCACATATCAGTTGAAGTGGTATAAGATTATCGTAAACGGAAACATACATAACATATACATATGCATATATGGACTGTATATAAAGCTTAGAATGAAATTTTCAAAGGGAACCATGAAGAGCACAATAATATATTATACTAGATACACGGCCTTATATTTGTATGTTTACTTAGATTGTGCCTTTATATAATATCCTTGTTCGTGATGTCTGTTACAAACTCTTCTGCAGACTTCGTGAAGTTGTTATACGATAACTAAAAAACTGACTTTAGAACCGCCATATTCAACGAATAATTTAGAAGTACTTCATGAAGAATAATGGTTCAGTATTTAAGGTGCATGTTTTTCTGGCGTGAATTTTGGAATTTTATCTGACTAATGACACCATCGTTAGGAAATTTATAAAAAAAATAATTTCGAGACGCCAAATTTTAGTTGATTTTCCAAAGCAATCTCATAGTAAAACACACCAAAAATTGTCTTGCTCTGATGCAAGACAATTTTTTGTGAGTTTCTGTATGAATGTATGGAATCTCAATTAAAACTTTGGGTTGAGAAATTTTATTTTAATTTATTATTGTTTATAAGTTATAGTAAATGAAATTTTATTACAATTTTACAAAATTTTGATACCAAATTTTAGTCAACAACCCAGCTTTCATAAGGTAAAACTCAGGAAAACTTGTGTGGCAATAATGCAAGATAATTTTTCGTGTTGTTTACTATGTGACTGTTTGACTAAAATTTAATATCTTAATATTTCTACTTATTATTATTATGTTGATTGTTGTATATCGTTTTGACTATATGGGATGTTTACTTCGGTGTAAGACCCACCGTCCACCACTGCATACAGACAATTATGCTAACTTTATAGAATGCTCTATCATTTAATAGTTTGTCAAGAATGAAAATCGACGGTAGCGCATTTTGGTGAAGGGTAAAATAATCCAGGGCGTATAGGAGTTTATAAGGGTGAAAATAGTAAAATTAAAAGCGGTGAGCGATACTAAACCTTAGCCAGTTTTTTCCTTACATTGGACGTAGAATAATGAATATCCTCCCTTTTATTTTTGTTGATTTGTTTCCGTTTAAGAGAAGACATTTTATGTCAGAAAGGTTTAATATCTTCTATACTCTATGAGTTTCATACTTTACAGAAAGTAATTTCGAAATCGAGCAAATTTTTTAATTTTTTTTTAATATTATTAGCATGAATGGCAAAAAAATTATATTTAAAATGAAGTGTGGGCCCTTTCCGTTGCCACTAGATATCTAGTTACGCCAATGTTATATTTTGATTGTGAATTAATTGTCAAAAACAAACTACTCAATTAAATTATTAAATGTTACGCAAATTAAGAATTTTAACTGTATATCTAATTTATGTGTTTAAGCTTATTTTACGATTGTCGTCAGACTATAATTAAATCAATTTAGGATTCTTAAAATATATTCTAGAATCTGATCTGGTCAAACTGATCTGGTCATCTAAACATCACCTTGCTCAAATATACAAGTATAATATATACAAATAAATACATACTTTAAAAACTAATTTTAACTCCTAAACAAATTCATAATTACAAAACTTAAAAAATTCTAAAATTCATATAAGAACACCATTCTCGTATATCCAGATCCAATAACAGAACTATATATGTATACTGGTGGATGTACCTTTTAAAAATCCATTATTCATATAAAAAAAATTCTATTAAAAAATTTAAATATTTTTTTTATTTATATAAAAATTATTTTATTAAAGAATATATATTTTGTTTAATACATAATAATAAAAAATAAAAATTGAGAATTTTAAAAATCTGTTCAACTGTTGTTGTGATGTTTTAATAAAATTTAATAAAAAAAAATGTTGATGGTGTATTATAAAATATACATAACTTTTATACTCATGTCTTTCGAATTTTTCCGATCAGATGGATAATAAATTATTTAGATTATGCATTATTGATTGTTATTGTCCTTTATATGTGTTTATATGGAAGGATGTTTTATTTTAGAATTTAAATTTGTAATGCGGTTTTAAAATTAATATGCAAAGCTGAACTTACAAAATAGATTATAACATATGTATATGTGGAGGTTGGAAGATAATGAAAATAATATTACAGCTGAGTGGAAACAATTTATTACGGTTATCGTTTCATAAATATTGGTATTATATTATTAGGCAGCATTATAGGTCATTCAAAGTTATACAAAACAAAACGTTTGATATGCTCACCAATATTGTTAATTTAGAATCTGGACTGAGGTTGATCATTTCAATTATTATTACACCTATACAAAGACTAAGGCCTCTATATTTACCCTTCTCCCTTAATAATCTGTTCATATCAACTATACTACAAAATTAATAATTTCTGTACAAGTTACCAGATCAAGAGGACTTGAAGTTCTGTTAATAAATAATACATTAAAGTTTATTGTTTTAAGATATCCCCTTTTTCGAATTCTAGTACTAGATTATAGCTATGTTTTTTTGTTGCGTTTTTTTATTAACAGAACTTCAAGTCCTATATAGAACATCGGGCATAATACTGGGAAATTTAACTTAATTTAACCAATATATTTTATTTAAGTTGTATTTATTTGAATAAATTTCAACATCTAACAATATTTTTTGACGTTTACTGTCAAATAATACATGTATTAAGCTAAATACAATGAAAAATATTTGTTTAAAATATTTCCTTTTAAAATTTCCCTTTTTTTCAAGTTCGTGTACTATGATTTTATCGAGAACATTAAAAAATAAAATTTAATTTAATTTTATGTTGATAATATTGATTTAAAATATGTAGTTTAACCTTAGAAAAAAGATGTACATCTTTTTTCTATGGTTTAACATTAAATGTATCATATTTGTTGATAAAAAATTAAATTCATTTCGATTTTACTGAAAAAACGAGAAAATCTATTCAGCACTGAATTCGAACTGGAAAGTTTTTGAATAAAAAAACACGACTATTAAAACCGATGCTATATAATTTCCGTTTCATTTCAATTTTGTTTCTGTAAAATCGCTATTTCCGTTTCATTTGAAATCGAGAATTTATTCAATGTATAAGTTACAATGAAAACAAAAACGTATACGTCAATATAAAAATAAACTACTCGTATTTAGAACTAAATAGTGATTTAAATGTCACAGTCTAGCGGCAATAGAACCACTGCCGCATACAATATAGAATTTATGGTAATTTGTTGTTTGTTCTTCCAAGTTCCATTTGATTTGTACTTGTAAGTAGTTTCATTTAATTTATGTATAAAAGACTTCAAATCAGTTGAAAAAACAAATAAAACCAAATTTACCATTCGACGTTGCCAAACACTCACCGCGTAAAACACGCGTGTTTTATTATACGACTGCTTGGATAGTTGGATTCAAATTTGGTATTTCGATCTGCTGATCAAAATTTTAATTATTTTTAACAATTTAAATATTTGTAGTACTAAGAATGCAGTCTTTAGAACCAAATCAAATTCAGTACTTTTCCAATCTTTCTTGTAAATTTGCTTTATCTACTTCATGGCTCATATAGTCCCATATATATAATAAATTTTCCAATTCATTTAGTTTATTCTCTTCAAACCCTACTATTTCCATACGGAATATCTCTCTATATTAATTTTATGTATTCCAGATGTTGAGATATCCCAAATTAGAAGACAATCTATATTACGCGAAACCACAAATTTCGTTGATTTTAACTAAACCTATTACAGTTTTCGTGTTTTCATTTCCTATTTCATTTTTCGTGTTTTTATATAGAAAAATCAAGAAAATTTAAGAATTTAGATTGAAGATAAGGCTTCATTTTTAATTTGTTAATGACTATAAATCTAGTCAAAATGATACAAATTCGAAATACTATAATTTGGGTAGAAGAATTTACGACTGCCTTATAGCATGTTACAGCTAATTTAACGGTTGTCTCCAGTGTCTAAATATTTTAGTGATAAGACAGTTGAACTAATCCTGTATGCTTAGCTAGTTGTTATAGCATTTAAAAACAATTTAAAGTGCTATTCTAATTTGTGAACTGGTTTCTTATATACTTACTTTTGACAGCATATAAATTATAAAAAGATGAGAAATATTATTAATAATATATGAACCTGGGCAATAGCCCAAACCATCATATTACGAATTTATATTTAATTTTATTTTTATTACCGCATAATCACAAAATGTTGATTAGAATTTGGCAAATTTCCAAAATATGATTCAATTTCACTGGTTTTAATCACAAGAGCTTATTGTGATCTCATGCGGGAATCATATATATTGCGTATAGTTAAAAGATTATCAAATCTTATAAAAATTATGATATTACGATATATTTATAGGTCAAGGTTCGCAAGTATTTATAATTTACTTATGAAAATAAAATATATAGAAAGTAATCAACACGTGTATACAATATACCACAACAAAAATTAAAAATGAAAGTTATTGCCAACAGTTAGAATTCAGAAAAAGCCATAGTTAATTACCTAGATTAGATTATGTCATTTAAACGAGTATATAATATATTACAAATATAGAATATTACCGTATATAAAAAATGTTAATTTAAACATTAGGTGTGTATAAAATATCCATCTGCATTTACATAATTATCGCACATACCCAAAAAAAAAATAACAATACATCGTATACACACAAAATTGACTCGAAACGATATATTAACTCCGTCGCATATAATTAAATGGATGGCATAAAATCCCAATCACGAAACTACGATATATGTATGTATGTAGGTAATATTTATATAATATACACAAAATTATTATATCCACATTATTAACAATTAAAAATTATGTTGGCATGTCAATAATATACGAGTAATTTCACATTTTACACTAAATGGTTTTACACCGCACATCGGTGTATAACACACCACAGCACAATATTCACAAAATTATATCTCTACACTATACACATTTTAATTTTTTAATTTCTCCACTGAGATTAAAACAATTTTAATGCACACACATACACAACATTTTCATTTTTATTTTTTTATTTACGAAATGTGTGCGATGATAATTTTCTTGTGATTATACAGACAATAAAAACACACAAAAAAAAATTAACTCGAGAAAATTAATTTAATTAAAAATACAAAATAATAAAAATAAAAAACAACATTTTCAACATAACAACAAAACTATTTGAGTAAAGCGCGATCGTACCGAATCAAAAAGCAAAAATGAAAAACCAAAACACAAGTTTTCTTCGCGGCGAGAGTGAAAATGAAAGTGCGCGTTTACGTCACCGTTTAAGAGTTTTATTAGTAACATAATAAAAATAAAAATAAAATTGAACAAAAAAAAAAAAAAAACAAAAATAATAATAATTGGACGATAAAAAAAATTCGGCTATTCTTGAAATACATACATATAATTCAGATTAATTTGCGAATTTATGAGCGGCATTATGGTGTATATTTGAACAATTAAAAATAAAATACAAAAATAAATTTATTTATAATTTGCTTTTAATTTAAATTATCTTTAATTTTTATTTATTTTTTTTTTTCGATTATCAATCAGTTTTCTTTATTGTTTTTGTTGTTCTGGTTTTTTATTTTATCTGTGAAGAGCAAAATACCCCCTTGGCCATGTAAAATCGTATGTGTATACACATACTTATAGTGTTTTTCCATGGAAAACATATCGAAGGTCTTAAGTTTCCGAACTTCAAAATGTTATCATGAATTATGATTTATTAGTTTGATAGATAATTTATTGATTTATTTATTATAGTATATAGATGAATTACTAATGGTATAATGGTAAAAGCAGTGACTGACTATGTGGAAAGACAAGTATGAAGCTACCCAGCTGTTTCGAATTTATACCGCAACTATGTATTTGCAAATCTATACCGCATATGAAGGTTAAATGTATACTTTCATTTAATTCTAAGTAATTGTTTTTATTAAAATATGGTTTAAAGAAAGGACTGCATCCCAGCTCCTCCGTATATTGAAACAAAATGCTGAAAATTACATTAAACTATACTTAATCTATGTCCAGTTTAATTTTTAATTTGTATCCAAAAATCAAATCTATAGTATAAGATTAAAACTAAAATCTTAAACAAAATGTCAAGATAGCTTTTTTCTTGGTTTAATATATGTATGTACTATAAAATGTAACATGTGGATTCAAAAAATATTACAGCATTACATATTAATCAAAAATGAATTATTAATAAATTACCAATTGTATAATTATTTCTGCAGACTCAACCAAAATCAATTATTCTGATACAGATTTTCTTTCTAATTTGTTCATTTTTTACATTAGACATAATCGTATTACCGACAGATATATTTTTAATAGAGCTCCTTATAATTTCTCCTTCAAATACAAAATTGCTTATAAATTGGCACATGTATTACTGAGATTCAATTACAGGTCCGATTTACGCAACACCAAAAAAAATTAATTTTGATATCAGCAACATTAATTTCTGCCGGTCCATATATGTAAAAATAAACGAATGTGGAAAACAAACAAACCCCTCTGTTGAGAGTACAGTCTGGCATGAAGCTAGGCAATGTGCAGATGGTAAATTAAAAACAGACTAGTAGCCATTCTTCTTTCAATCAGAGCCTTGTAACCCAAAACACGTAGAGAAATTAAAAAATGTTTACGCCTTAAATAAATAAGTTAACTTCATCCAGTATATATAAAACTTCATGATACAACAAAATAAATTATTCGGATCAGTTTTCCATGATCGCAGTTACATAATCGAGAAAATCGTTTACGATAAAATCAAAATTGTTTTGACGTTTATAGAAATATAACATTTTCAATTTCCAAATTGATGATAATTAAAAACCAAAATTTTGAATTTTTGAGGTTTGTGTTCTTCGAAAAAAATTTAATACTTTATAGGCTGAATTTGTTTTCCGGTTTACAAAAAGTACCTATTAATATACAAGTAAAAATTGTAGAATTGTTTAAACGAAATGGTTCTTATTAGTTTTCCTAAAACGTTCCCTTAAATTTCCATACCGCAATTCGTGTGTATAATCGTTAATTTATTAATTCTAATTTTATAAATCAGAAACAATACAATGTTACTAACCCGGGGTCTACACTATGCAAATTTGCTGATATATTCTCTCATGAAATTAAATTTACCAATGTATGTGTAAGTATATTATACATATTTTGACATTCTCAGCAAATTATCAGGAGGCTATTTCACGAAAAAATTATCATGAAATTTTTACAAAATGTCACTATGTTTTTCATTTTTTTCATAGCTGCATAAAAAAAATATTCACGATTTTAAAAACCTACTAATTTTCTGACAGTATTCACCGAATTTTATTTGACATTTGAAGAAATTATCATGAGAGTAAAATGCCCAGTTATGAAAAGATTTTAACAAATATTTATCAATACATTGAAAAAAACACATACAAACATAAATTATCATGAGAGAAAATATCAGCAAATTTGCATAGTGTAGATCCCGGGTAAAGCAAACTAGCATCATTACATAACTAGATAATTTGTATTCCCAACCGGTTTGAAACCGGTTATGTTTCGAAGCTAAACCGGAACGAACAGTATTTTTCAAAACCGGAGCAGAAATCTGGAACAAAAAATCTTTGGAACTATACCAATATCGGTTCTATGCGAAAATCAAATGAATATATCATATCTTCTAAGATATGCTCGTATACTGGATAGAAATGGATGGTTTCTTCATAGCACAGCTACACTCTTCACTGTAGGTAATCAACTTATGTTACCATCCACGCGTATTTTCGAACTATGTGAAGAAAAACTTCCGAAGTAAAACTGCTCCTAACAATATCAAAATTCATTAATATAGAACAAAAATGTATTCCTTGAATTTTTATCTTTAGAAAAAATTATTACAAATATATTTGAAGATGTATTTGATTTGAGAAATATACATACTATATATATCTCCAGTATTTTTTTTGATGTAGCTCAAGTATTTAGCATCAAAGACTGGAATATAAACAACAATGCGATCTATACCAAGACAGCTTAATCAAATTTTCGACACTATCGGGTGAAATATGAAGAGTTCAAAGGATTAAATGTTTTCCAGTTCTACCTAACACACAGTAAATCCCCTATGTCAATTTGACGCTAAGCTCAAGTGGAAATAGCATGCAATAAAGATAAATGAACAGTTAAATATTAAATACAGAAATATGTATTGGCCTATAGGGGAGGAGATGGTATTCTGTTTAATAGGGTTGTGCTAAGAAAACAAACGTAAAAATAATAATACAAGCACTGTTTTGCGTTACACTGTGGAATGTAATCACCGTGTTAATCGAGGAATTATAATTGTAATACAATTCACGCGTAAGGGATGCGAAAGGGGGATTAAGTTAAATGGTCTACAAACAGCTCAAATGTCATCCTCACCTGCACGTGGTGCACCCTGCTAGGTAACTAACTAAACTCTGGCAACCGAGACACGGCGGTATAACCAACCATCGAGAATTTAGTAAATGATGTTCTCAAACCAGACCCACTACCAACTCGTACTGATCAGAATGGTAGATGCTCCATGACCAGTAAAACAAACAATGACTACAACAAATTTAGGTAACTGTACGTCAGGTGGTAACTCAGCTAAGCAGCTGACAAATCCACCCACTAACGAGGCTGGCTCAACGGATTCTGGGGTGAGCCAATCATTGTTTAAAACTGCAGAACTAACTGCTCAAAAATATTTACGAAACAGAAAATTTAATGTTAAATCTATACAAAGATCTCAAAAACTTACAGCGAGAAAACAAGGAGTTAAAAGATGCTCTAAATGTAGTAATATCTGAGAAAGAAATCAATAAGGCACAGCAAGAAAATGATACTAATGATAATATAGAGGTTACCAATGATCATATAGAGATTATGTATGAGACGAAGAAAAGTTTCACCCGAACTAAAACAATCAATTGAGCAGCTTTCAACCGGAAGTAGGAATGTACAACAGGAGGAAAAAGCTCAGGTTTCATCTAAACAGTAACAATCAAGTAAAGAGCTCTCAACCGGAAGTAAGAATATACAACAGGAGAAAAATGTGCTACGTCCACCTCCAATTATAATATCTAATTGCAATAATTATCAGAGTATTAAAAACATCATGGACAGTTACAAACATCATTGAATTTTACAGACGGTGATAGCTATAGAAAGTTAACAAGAGCTCTGAATGAAGAAAAGACAACATGGTAGTCCTATACGAAGATAAGCAGAAAAGGCAAACCAAAGTCATTGTTAAGAAACTACACGCGTCATGCAAACCAGAAGAGGTAAAAGAGTATCTTTTGGAGATACAATACTGATAAAGAGGTGACAAAACACCTCTTCTATTTTATATGTTATTTTTTGAAAGAACAGAAGACTTTAAACAAATTTATGCAATCAGCGAAATACTCCATTTGAAAATGCAAATAGAAGCAGTTAAAAAATCTAAACTGATTCCCCAGTGCAAAAAGTGCCAAGTCTACGGAGACACGCAAAACTTTTGTAATAAGAAGCCCAGATGCGTGAAATGTGTAGGAAAACACAGTACGGCTGAATGTACGAAACAAAAAGACGGCCCACCAAAATGGGTCAACTGTGGAGAAGCGCATCCAGCCAACTACGGAGGTTGCATTGTTATAAAAGAGCTGCAAAAAATTCGCAACAAAACAAGGGAAACTTCAATAAGTACCATGCCTGAAATCAACTCAGCCTCAACAAGAATATCCACAAAATTAAAGCCACACCAAACATTAAACAAGCTATCAAGAACTAATCCAAATGTAACATAAGTTGATGCAGTCACTACTGGAACTTCGAAAAGATAACATAGTTCTGTTTCAGTTAATGATACAAATAATAACCAAACTAATAAAATACTACAAGATATTTTTAATAGACTTAGTTCAGCAGAAAAGCAAGAAAGAGCCCTTATATCAGTCTTGCAAAGGCTTACCCTACTCGAAAAAAGTCGAACAATTTCAAAGTTAGCCTATGCAATGGTATATTGCAACGAAAACATGAAATACAACTATTTCTTGATTTAGAAAAAATAGATATATTTTTATTATCTGAAATAGATCTTACTACTCAAAGTCATATAAAAATCCATTGCTACGAAGTTCACTCAGCAGTACGTCCTGATAAAAATGCACGAGAGGGCAGTGCCGTGATTATAAAATCAGGTATTAAATCTCCAACAAAAACTTGAAACTGATGAAATACAAGCAATTAGCGTTAGCATTAATACCCGCAAACACAAAGTAGTGGTACCAGCAATCTATTGCCCACCTAGATATAACATCAAAGAGGATGCTTATACTCACTTCTTCAAGCAGACTGGGGATCAAAACTAACAATAACCAAAGGGAAAGAGCTTCATCAAGCAATAATTAAATACAACTGCAACTGGCGAACACTTCTTTATACCAAGAAAAATCCCGGTTGATTATATACAAGTGCAGAAAGGATTTGACTCCACATCTGACCACTCCTCTACATATTTTAATGATAATATATGATACAATAATTACAAATGACAAACAGCCAATGTTAAAAATAAATATACTGATTAGAAAAATTTTAGGAATGAACTAAACAATAGCATAATTTTAAATACACAACTTTCATCAGAAGAAACATTAGAACAGGAGGTGGAAAAGCTCCTCAAAGATATACATCAAGCAGCGTGGAAAAGTACTAAAACAACAAACAAAAAAATAGCTGGCAAATACTACCCAATTGAAATTAAATCACTAGTTATAAAGAAGAGAAGTACCCGAAGGGAATGGCAACGTACATGAGACCCAGCCGTCAAAAATAGATTAAATAATTTAACACAACGAATATACGCAGGGTAATACGGGAATTTAAAAATAAATCAATAAATTCATATACCTACAATCTCTCACCTACGATAAAGATAGTGATTATTCATTGGCCAATTATGCACATACCACTAATAAGAACACATAATGGTTGCCTGGCTAAAACCAAAGAAGAAAAAGCAGAAAGTTTCGCGGATCATCTCGAGCGTACCTTTCTGCCCACTGCCCAATTTAACAACATTTAATCAACATATCCCGTTGATTAAATGTTGTTGAACTGATTGAAAACCATACAACTATCCTAAGACAGAAAATCCCATTAACTAATGCTAAACAAGTGAAACAAAAAATAAAGAACCATGTATAGTACTTAAAAAATCACCAGGATATGACTTGATAACTGGAGAGATTCTCAAACAACTACCTAATAAAGCTATTAAAAAAATATCGGAATGATTAATGCTTCCTTCCGACTCCGTTATGTCCCTTTATCTTGGAAATTCGTGGAAGTAATAATGATTCCTAAACCTGGTAAGCCACCAAGTGAATTAACCTCGTACAGGCCAATATCACTTCTTCCAGTTATGTCAAAACTGTTTGAGAGACTATTACTAAAACGAATTAAACCAGAAATTGTAAAATCGTGAGCTGTTCCGTCCCATCAGTTTGGATTTAGAGAGAAACAATCCACAATCGATCAAGTCCATAGAATAACAGATTTAATAGGTAAATCCTTAGAGGAAACAAAGATTTGTTCAGCCATATTTCTGGACATAAAGCTCAAGCATTTGAGAAAGTTTGGATAGATGCTTTAATATTTAAATTGGAGAAAACTCTGCCATTTGAGTATTACGAATTGCTAAAGTCATACCTGAAAATAAGGTACTTTAGAGCTAAACAGGAAGGAGTTTACTGGCCATTTCTTTTCGTACTGTTTACAAGTGACTTACCGCAGACGAACAATACAACTACTGCCACGTTTGCAGATGCAGACTCCAATTCTAGCTGTTGGTGACACAATCGGTTAAGTCACATTCGAACTACAAATAGTCATAAATAATATACAAGATTGGCTAGCTAAGTGGAGAATTAACATTGATGCAAAGTTAAAGTGGAAAGTACACGTGAAAACAAAATAGAAGAACTTTAATTAAAATATAGAAAAATGTACTGGTTAATTGGTAGAAACTCTCAGTTATCCACTCATAATAAACTTATGCTTTATAAACAAGTTCTCACGCCGGTCTGGACATATGGTATTCAAATAAAGTTCTCAGAGGGATTGTAAACGCCCCTCGGTATGCTCAACACCAGGAGAGGCGTAAAACTAGCATCGAAGCTGAAAGACTACTTCATCAAGAGAGTATCATAACAAGACTCAAATGACTAAAACCTTTGGAGTTACCTGTTTAGTCCGTATAATGCAAAATCAACCAAAAACAACACCAAAACACAGGAGTACTTTGTGATTATATTGTCAGAGTCAAACGCTGTTAGTATTGGCGGGTGAAGAAAGTTCATATAGTTTTACTTAAACCAAACATGGTTCTTACTGACATAAGGTGCCCTTATATCGATTATTATATACGCTAATATATGCTCATCTGTTACGTATATGTATATATATATATAATACATATGTATTGATATTTATGTAAAGTAATACATATAAATATTCAAATATAATACAAGAAATTATTTAAAAAAAAAATTTAAAATCAAATGATAACTACTCATAAAACCAAACATACAGAAAATTCTATTTTTCATATTTTTCCAATTTTTCGACATTTTTTTATTTTATTTAAACCGTATACGTCCCGTCCCGTCCCGTCCCGACTGTCTATAATAATATGTAAAATGTAAACACAGTGTTGTGTTATTTTTTCGGTTGTTTGTTGTTGTCGCCTTTATATAAAATATTTTCGCATAGCTCTATATAATGTTGAATTAAAATTTTTGCTTTTTGCTTCTTGAATTTGATTTGGTGACATATTTTATGTTAAAGTAAACATTTGCTAAGAAAATTAAGCGATGAATAATTTTTTGATGTTGATGTGATGGTATTGTTGCTCTATTCTATACTATATGTGCGGTGATAAGTATATGCAGGGTTATAATAGATGTACATAATATATAAATGTGGAATGGTATAAACACACACACACACACACACAGTAGGAGCTTAATATTATTTGTGTATGTACGATAAATCACTCTTGGATGACATTAAGAATGGACAGATTTTTGTTTTCTTATTTTTTGTTGGTTTTGTTACTCGTGTTTTTAATTAAAAATTATGGATTGTCATTTAATATGATTTTCACTAAATACACACAACATAATTATGTATAAAGATGCTATGGTAATGGATTTGTCTATTTTCTTTTTATCGGATTTGCGGTTTCGCCTTTCTTTCGTATATGAAAACCAAAAAAAAATACCCAGATAAATGTAAATATTCCGTTTGTTTCTCATCACGATTTATCTAAGGAAATTGAGATGGCAAATTTTTCTAATTTTGTGTCATAATATTATAGTATATACATACATAGTATATACATACATAGTGTATACATACATATATGTGTATACAGTAACATATAATTCAACTAAATTTATGTCAATTTATTCAGTATATTGAAATTTATGGCAAATGGAAAATATTTGTATTATTTTAAAGTACATACGAGTATATACAAAAAATATAAATAAATAAGAATTTAACATATCACGATACGATATGGAATAATTTGGTGGGGATGATTTTTGCTTAAGACGCTTTTATATTCCATTTCGAGTTCATTTGTTGGCTTAATAATTCTTTTTGTATATATGGGATGTTGTATACGAAATTATGTTATATTGTACATATGTATATGTTTTTTATTTAACTGTATAATATTGGCCTTGAAATTAGGCTGTATATATAGGATAACCCCAATAAGCTTGTAAAAGTTTCGATATTTTTAAATACTCTTATCTATCATTGGCAATGACATTGTTAACAAAATTTCATATACATTACATACATATAATTTATGGCAGAGGCAATACGTATTATGTATAATGATTTGTAATAACGATGATAATGATGATGATGATGAACAACTATGATGAGCAAATGGAAAAAAGCAGTGCAGATTTTTATCAACAAATCATGTATAAAAGTCATTTATATAGAAAATTATTAGTATAGGAAGAATCTTTGTAGACTTTTTAACACCACACACAGATTTGAATGTTAGGAGTATGTATGTATGAAGACTTAAACTAATTTCGTTTAGAAACGAGAATAGTGAATACTAAAGAAATGATAGATTGGTCGTTAAATAAATATATAGAAGCTATCACAAAATATTAACGTACGCAGCTCCTCGAGCTGCCATTTATTATACACACCCATAAGATGTTTTGATTGTCCGCGAAAACCCAAATTTGACAGTTTCTAGTTTTAAATTTAGAAAACAAAAATTTTGGAAATTGCTTCAAAACAAACTAAATCATGTTACCCACATAGAAAAAAATAATATATATATACACATATATATATATATATATACATATATATATATATATATATATATATATATATATATATATATATATATATATATATATATATATATATATATATATATATATATATATATATATATATATATATATATATATATACATATATAAATATATATATATATATATATATATATATATATATATATATATATATATATATATATATATATATATATATATATACATATATATATATATGATAAAAACATCAGCCAAAAAAAATGAAAAAACGGAAAGCGATGATGGCAAAATAGGAAGAGCAAATGTTTTATTTTATTGAAATTAAATAAAATAAAAAACTGGAAAATGGGGAAAACAAAAAGGAAAACTAAGAAGGAAGTTAAAAAGTTGAGTAGGATGAAATTGAAATGTATATTTATTTAGTCGGTCTACATTTATGTGTGTATGAAAAAGCATCAGCAGCAACCAGTATTATAAGCGGCGAGATATGCAATGATGAATGATGTTGGTTGTGTAAAAGTGATACACAAAACATACTTTTATGTATTTGGTGGAACATATAAAAACTTAATTTTGAATTTATTTATTTTGATTGTGGTTCATGTATTTTTGGTGGTTTCAGTTATTTTTGTGTATTTTGTTGCTGTTATTGTTCGGCCAACAAAACCAAAGAGGGCAACTGAAAACCGGCAAGCGATTTAATTGTAAATTATTCCAGTTAGTATATGTACAATACATTTGTTTTTATTTCATATATGGAAATTGAATTAATATTTTACTGGTGTAGTTTATGAAATGTATATGGTGGAGGAAGCTCGGATAAAGACATTAATATGTATATATATATATATATATATATATATATATATATATATATATATATATATATATATATATATATATATATATATATATATATATATATATTATATATATATATATATATATATATATATATATATATATATATATATATATATATACGAATAAAATGGTGATTAGCAAGGAAATTCCTTTTATAATTTATGAATACAATTTAAAAGTATAATTAAACTCATTGATCAAATATTCTGTTAGCTGATTTTAAAAATTTAATCATAAAGTATGTTTATTATATTTAAAAAATGGTTAGTGCCAAATTTAGTTCTCTACAAAATTGCATAACAATTTGTATCCATGTCATTAAAAGTGATGTCCTGGAATAATAAAACATAATATAGTGTGTAACAACACTATCAATCCCGCACCTTTAATTTATTGCATGCGAATCTACATTTTTCTTCATATAAAATATCCATTTATGGGAATATCGAATTAGACGAATACAATAACGATAACAGAAATTAATACTAGGCAGTATATATAGCACAGAATAGAACAAGCAAACTCGAGTGTAATCGAAAGATTATATTGAATTTTTGTGTTTGTTTCTTTTTGAAAAAATTAAGCTGTACCACCTAATCAGCCCGCCGCAACCAAACCTATCCCATATATTTATTACAATTTTATTGCAATTTATTACACCAGGTCCCAATTTTATTACACTTACCGTTCGCGAGAAAATCGTGGGCGGTGTAACTTAAAATTGCACCTACACTGCCACTTTGTAACTTTTGATGTAATTGTGATACCAAGTTGGGACTTGAACCAGCATTTATTACCAATTAGTTATAGTTCAGTGATAAGACGCCGAAAAAAATATACTTTTTTTTGTGTAAAAATCAACTTAGTTTAATAGAAGAAACCTACTGAAATTTAAAGAAAAATAACAAAATAATGATGACAAAATAATTTATTATACAAAACCGCCAATATATTTTGGATAGAACAGCCCACTGTATAGTGTAAACAATAGCAAGTTCTATCCCAAAAGTGGCGCAGTTTGGAGAAATAAATAATTACATGTGATAAAATCGACTTTTTTGTATTTTTCGTTGACTTGAAATGGATTTTACAAAAAATAAGTAAATTATACCACTGGATTTTACCCAGAATATGTTAATTACACTACTTTACAAAGTAGATATATACCGTATAGTGTAAACAATGGCCAGTTCTACCCAAAATATGGTGGCAGTCTGGTGTACTAAATTAATAATTTCAGTGTAGATTTCTATTAAACTAAGTTGATTTTTATACAAAATAATTACATTTTTTTTCAGCCCATTACCACCAGTGAACTGTAATTAACTTGAAATAAGTTCTGGCCTAAGTTTTGTCTCGATTTCACCATTACATCAAAAGTTACAAAATATTAGTGTAGGTGCAATTTGAAGTACACCGTCCACGATTTTCTCACAAACGCGGTAAGTGTAATAAAATTGGAACCGGGTGTAATAAATTGTAATAAAATTGTAATAAATTATGGGCCTGGTTTCGTTTTGGTGGGCTGATTAGGTTGGTGCAGCTTCAAGGCACTCTGTTTAGGCTTTTTACCCGAATTTTTCGTTTCTCGTTATTTCACTCGTTTGCTTCTTTGTTTTTGTTTGTCCGTGTTCATTTGCAAAATTGCAAGTAAGCTCGAACTGACTTAATTAAAACATAATTAAAGATATTTGTAATTTTGATTATTTAATCGTTTTCAATTATCATCTCCAAATTAAAATATCATACAAAACTCCTGTTGATTTGACCGAAACTGCGTAAACAAAAGTTTCTTGTAAGTTGTAAAAAAATCATTAAGAATTTCCATCAAACTGTTGAAATGAAATGTAAAAGGGCATAATCAAGGCATATATACAATAGGACCCAATTGAGGAATTAGGTCATTTCTTAACAGGTAACAAAATATAAAATGTACCTAATTAATTAAAAATATTTGTCTTCTACACATCAACGAACAAGGGCCAACACAAACTGAATAATAAAAAGTAAAATTCCAAACATTTTGGAAATTCCGAACAAATTCTTACTTTGCAAGTAAACCGAAAAATTTACAAAAAGGTACAAATTTATTTCTAGCTTGCTCGTTCGCACTTGTTTGAATGAAAAGGATAATTGGAAGGGAAAAACTATCAAACTAGTTTTTTGTTTTATTTTACTTTTTCTCTTTTGTAGTTGTTTGAACTTGATATAAGAGAATTTTGTTTGGTGTTGTTCGAAATCACTGTGCTTGTTTCCAATCACTGAATAGTAGTATTTCCTGACGTTCCTGTGTTGTGTTGTTGTTGTATGTTTCTTAACGCCCAATGGAAATGTATAATGATAGCGGGAAATAAAAATTAGATATTTATTATGAGTATACTAAAAATAACTATATACTTTATCGAGTTAGATGATTTATGTAATTAAAATGCAATATAAATTGTTGTTTCAATATTGAGGATATAAATTTTTATATTTAAAAATCATAAAAATTGAAAATTGCAGAAATTCTTCCAGCAACACCATTAAATAAAAATAAATAAAATTGGAATAAAAATAAAAAAAAAATTCTTGGATTGAAAAATGTTTTTATGTGGGATCATAATTTTCTATAGATATTATTTACTTTGCTGCAGTTTAGTTTTGAATAGCGGTTTTAACCGATTATCTCATATATTCTGTGCAGAAGAATTATAAGTATATTGGATCCATAAAAAAACATTAAAATTTTGAATGTGTCAAAGTAATGGCGCCAACTTTATGTATTTTTTGGTGATAAATTTAAATGTATTTTTTGGTGATAAGCAAACTAATCAAAACTGTAATGTTCAGCACTCTTCGGGAATACTGCCAAATGTGCGGACAAAAAAATCGGTTACCTAATGGTGGACACACTAAAATCTAATTTCATTTATCAGTTCAACCATTTAATTCATCAATAATACAAAATCTCTAAAAGTTGAGACGCTGTTTGCAGTAAAATCTCAAAAAGTATCTCTTTCCGAAACTTAATTCAAATTAGACCATGATTAGTTAGCCATAACCCATTTGATTTAAATTATAGTTAAACCGAAATTATGAATATAATTGTGTTGTCAAATATTACATGACCTCACTGCCCATTTAATCAGAAGTATAACATTAACAGGCTATAGAAAAAACTTTAAGTGTGTGACCACATTTTCATGTTTGTAAATCCATAAACGATTTAATCAAATAATTATTATTTTATTTATTCATTTAGGAAATTTTAAAACTCGAAACGCACAAGCACAACCCATTTTAAGTATATTTGAGCTCATTCAACACTTTTGTAATTACCATTCAACAAATTTTCAGAATCATTCTTAATTCAAAAATTATTAAGAATATTAATAAATACACTTTGAAATATAATCCTCCAGTTAGGGTTTATTGCCACTTATTAGTATATAGATTTAATACAGGCAGAACCTAAAATGCATAATAATCTATACATTTTTCTAGATATCTTTTTATTAGTTTCAATCAAATATCAAAAAATAATCAATTACTTAAAAAGTACTAAAACGAAGTCTCGAATGTACATAATATGTATATACATATAAGAGCACATAATATACATATATTATATGATATGAATACAACAATATTATGTATCAGTATAACACTGGTAATACCCATTAACAGATTGAAATATTTGATCCTCATTCGGCATTACGAGCAGTTATTCGAGATAAAACATTGAATTTTTTGTTTTTATTTATTTGTAAGATTGGATTGAGCAAAAAGTTGTACATTATAGTAAATCTCAAATTCATGGAGAATAATTGTTCTAATTCAGCTTTTTTAAGAGCTACATTTTATTTAAGCTAGATTTGGACTCAAATTTATTTAAACTTTTAATTCTCTTCTCTATAGTTAAGTTCTACGAAAATGTTGAAACAGATTTAACTCGTTGTGTTAACTCGATGTTTTGAAATGATTTGTCAAATGTTTAAGTGTCGGTGGATTGCTTTTGTCATTTTCTTCAAATTAAATAATTCCCTATTTGTTAGACCTGCATATATAGGCACCAACCGCAAATTTTAGTGATAAAAAAATCAACATAGGAAATTCATTTTTGTATAGTAAACTATTTATGCAACCGAAACTACTATATTAATGGTTCCGTCATAACATAGAAATATAATTTAGGATAAAAATGGTAACGGTAGATAACCTGAGTTACCGATAAAATAAATCAATGGTGGGATGTTGCAACAAAATGATATGCTATTTCGTATGGAATTCCACAATTGCTATTGTGTTCATGGCCTGCGCGATTCTAATTCTATTTTAAATGAAGAAATTTTCATTTTTTTATCACAGTGTTCAAAAAGTTTAAATATCACAATCTGGTGCTCTTTGGAGAACACCATGTTTGCAATATTGTAACTGAATTTTAAAAAAAAGTGACACGTCACATCGAGCAACAGAGCACTAGATGACATTTTTTTTTAATTTGTTGAAAGAGTATAACAGCTCTTTGAAATGTTTAAATTTTAATTCGTTTTATATCGAAAATGTTTCAGATAAAATAATTGTTTTGTGTGGCACTGCTCATCATCGACTACTTTTTGATTTCCCATTATTTCTGTTAGTTTTATGATTTTATTAAATGTGCATATCCATAACTATTATACATATAGTGACCAATTACTTTTCGAAATTTAATAAAAATACTCACATTTTATTTTTACATCATATAAGACATTTCATTCACATAAATTTGCCGTGTTTAATTTTAATGTTTAAATTTCATTCATTTTCATTCTGGTAATGTTGTAGTAGTTTTAGTACTATTGAGTGTCCTCACAGTGACAATGACCAATCACTTTTACAGCATGTAGCCACAAAATCATCAAAACACTCGTCATCGTTAAATATTTTATTATTTATAAAATTTCATAAAATCCAATGACGTCAACACACCACCGCACACACAAATTTCTAAAACAATTGTAAAAGTGACCATCAGATCTTCCTATAATCTAACCATTCTTTTTATGTATATATTGTTTTACTTTCAACTTTATATGTGCATACATACATAGTAGGTACTAGATATATACATATATACATATAAGAAAAAACAGTAAAGAAGCAAAAGGAAAGCCCACATTTTCCATAAATTATTATTGTTATTACTTTTTTTAATTTGCTGTTCTGTTTTCTTCATAAGTTCATGCGTTGGTGCGGTAATCAACTTCTTATACACAAAAAACAGATACAAAAAACTCATAAACCGTTAATATTTTTATTTTCTAAATGTCACCGATGCAACAAACAAAACGCAAATATGAATAATTATCTCTTTTAAACTAAGCTAAAAAGCGAAAAGTTTAAACAATAGATATCTTATATAAGACTTAAAAATATTCTTTACCTTATCATATATCCAATTTTATCCTTAATTGTTGTTGTTTTTGATGTTGATTGTAATCTAAAATTCTCCATTTTATTATATTATAAAACATTTTCTAGATTTTTTCAACTGTGATGCATACACAAATCTTGCCTTCTTCTTTGCTTTATCGTTAGAACAGTTTTTTACTATGCTTTTCTTCTTTCCGCACTATTATAAAAAATTATATGTTTGTGTGTGTACTTGTTTAGGTTGGTTTCCTTTTGTTACTTTTCCTTGAGTTTTTGGCTTTTAGCAGATTATCCATATACATATCCCATACATATATATTTCTGCGAAAAGAAAACAAAAAAAAAAAGAAAATTCAGATAATGTAAACAAAAGCTTTTTGTTTTTTATATTTTATATATGTATACAGAAAAAGAGCTTAATTTCAATGAAATCAAAATACAAAACAGTTGAAAAATGGAAGTGATATGATGAACATAAAAGAAAGCCATGTTTCTTTATTTAAAAAAACGCCACTCTAATTTTAGCCCACCACTATTATAAACATGCTATGTATTGCAAATTTATTATGATTTAAACCGCATATATGATTTGTACAAAGATTAAAAATGCTTAATCTTCGAATCGTAAGCGTGGTATAATGCGATAAGATAAGTAATATGATATGTTTATCGTATAGCTCTGTGAAACCACATTCCGCTATAGGTACCATATTATTTAATGTCAAGTATATAGCGATTAGCGAGACATAAGACATATAATTATATTCGTGATATTAATCATTTTATATACTTGCTTATTTTCTGTTGACAACCAAACATATAATATTCGCCTTTTAACATTTCTTATGTATTTATGCTGCCATCAATTATATATATATATATATATATATATATATATATATATATATATATATATATATATATATATATATATATATATATATATATATATATATACATATATGTTTATATATGTATATATATATATATTTATATATATATATATATATATATATATATAAATATACATATATATATATATATATATATATATATATATATATATATATATATATATATATATATATATATATATATATATATATATATATATATATTATATATATATATATATATATATATATATATATATATATATATATATATATATATATATATATATATATATGTATATATATATATATATATATATATATATATATATATATATATATATATACATATGTAGTTTCGAGTGCCGCACAAGTATCAACGCATCTCATGGCATCATCTAAACATTCATGTATTACCCTGTACCATGATACTTATAATATTGTATTTTGTATGTACATATATATACATAAAATGAACAATTGCAGTTATATATTAGTCGATGAATTGTTATATAATTATTGCTATGTACTATCTGTAATATAGATTTAGGATCATTTTCGATTATATTTTTGAAACGAAAAGCACGAAAATCAAGACCATCTTTTTCTGAGTAAATTTATTGCATCCAGAATGCTACAAATTTGGGGGCTCAACCGTGATTCGGTACATCTATGCTGTGTTGAGATACGAAGTAATATTGGCTTCCGTCGATTAGAAACAAATAACAAGACGTAAGTAAAAGAAAAAAATATTTTCCCGAATACATGTGACCGTAAACGAGTGACAAACTAGTGTAATGCGCTTACGTTATTTAGTTCCAAAAAGTTTAATAGTTAGTGCGGTTATAGTATTCATTTTACGAATCCGAATTCTTACAAACTTTTCAAGCGGGTTTACAGCAAATTACTGAGCGAATGATAAATCGCGGTTCACCAGAACGTTCTTCTAGTGAGAACAAGGTCGAAAATGAGGCTACGAATCCATGCGAGATGGCTATGGCTCAGGCAAGCAATAGCCACATTACAACCAACTTTTCGCTATGAGATTTGGACGGATGCGTACCAGATTTTGACGGTATTGGCGCGTGCTCGGTCGGGAATTGGTTGGATGATTTCGAGAATGCTGCAACAATATTTAATTGGAATCCACTGGAGAAACTTATTTATGGTCGAAAATGTTTAAAAGGTGCTGCCAAAACATCAGTGAGAACGGGCATAAGGTTAACTTAGTTTTGAAAGCACACCTATTAAGCAAATACAAACGTATAATGAAAATAGCGCTGATATTCACCAGTTATTAATGCAATGGCCCAAGGCGAAAACGGAAACGTTATTTGAATATTTTCTCGAGATGAGAGATTTAACACCTAGTACAAATTCTTTATCAGCGCCACAGAGTGGTCACATATCAAAAAACTGCGGACGACGTACAGATGGACTGAAATATTTCAATTGAGACTCTGGTGAGCAATTATCATTAAATGAAGATTAATTTGAAAAATGAAACTCCAGTATACCACTCACCACGACGTCTCTCACCACGAGAAAAAACTGAAGTTAAAAGGCAAATAAATGAGTGGCTCAAAGCCGATACTATTAGACCAAGCAATTCGGAGTTTTCTAATCCCATAGTATTGGCAAATAAAAAAATAAATAATTCAAAACGACCGATGTCTTAACAAACAAATTATCATGGATCGTTACCCGCTGCCTATAATAGAGGATCACATCGACCAACTACACGATTCTTCAGTGTTTACGACGCTAGATTTAGAAAATGGATTTTTTCACGTGCCTATTGAAGAAAATAGTATAAAATACACCTCTTTTGTCACGCATTATATGGTCAGTCCGAGTTACCATTTGGCTTATGCACCACACCGGCAGTGTTTCAAATATATCAACTGTGTTTTTCGTCCATTGATCGTAAAATCGTACATATTGGTATGTGGACGATATAACCATACCTGCAAAATCTGCGGAGGAATCAATTGGAAAGCTTAAAGAAATTTTGAAATTTGGTGAATCATATGGACTACAAATTAAATAGCAGAAATGTTCTATCCTCCATAGTAACATCGAGTATCTGGTATATGAAATTTATTAAACCATCATTATCGAAAACCAAGTATGTAAAGTCTTTCCCGAAACTAAATAGCATAAAAAAGGTACAGAGTTTCTTAGGCCTGACCGGCCATTTTAGAAAGTTTTTCCAAAATTATTCAGTAATTGCCAAGCCTCTAAGCGATTTGTTGCGTAAGGACTGTGAGTTTTTCGTTGGAGTGAATCAAAAACAAGCATTCGAACGACTAAAGGAAATGCTAATAGATCAATCAGTTTTAGCAATTTACAAACCAACGGCAGAGACGCAACTTCATATCGATGGTTCAAAGTTTGGATTTGGTGCTGTGCTTCTACAGAATAATATACGATATAATAATATGCGCCATTAAATATACAATGGAGAAAAACGAAATTTCCGCACGCATTGCAGGATGGGCCCTTCAGCTACAGGAATTTCAATATACATTAGAGCACAGATGCGGCGATCAAATGAAGCATGCCGATGCCCTCATACGTAATCTTGTGGTGATGATGATTGAATTGAGTTTCTTGGAAAATTTATGTAAAACGTGCACAAAAGAAAGATGCAAGTTTGCAATTACTTGCACAACTGTTGGAGCACGAACCCTACGAGTTCTATACCATTGAACAAGGTGTAATATGCAAATAACAATCTGGTAAGAGAAAGCTATTTTGCATACCGAAATCAATGCAAAGCAAGTTAGTTCGAGAGGTTTATGAAAATGGTCACTTTGCCGCAAGAAAAATGAAGAAAATCATTCGACGAGACTATACTACTTCCCTAAAGTTCGTTAAGTTTGCGAATCGTGTAGGAATAACTGTGTAAAGTGTATTTTAGCCGAAAGAAAAGTAGGTTATACAAGAGAGTTTTCTTAAACCATTGCCAATAGGAAATAGACCATTGTCAACCATTCACATCGATCACTCGGGACCACTGGTAAGAACTTAAAAGCAATATAACCATATACTTTCTATTGTAGATAGCTTTTCGAAGTACACTTGGGTCTTTCCTGTCAAATCACCGACTATACTGCCGAAGAAAATGGGGCAGTTCAGAAAATGGGGCAGTACAGGACCAACTTTGGAAATCCAACCACAAGCAAGGAATTCATCACACACTAATAACGACCGGAGTCCTTCGTACAAATGAACAGGTTGAAAGAATTCATCGAGTTATAATACCGGCACTCACTAAACTGTTTATTGAATGTCCAGAAAACTGGTTTAAATCTGTGAACTCTCTGCAACGCTTCCTTAACTCTACCTTCCAAAGAAGTGTTAATCGCACCACATTCGAGGTAATATTTGGCACGAAGATGAGGAATTCTGAAGACCTACGTCTGGCGGAAATAATTCAAGAAGAAATTACTAAGGAATTTATGGACGAGAGAGAGGCCATTCGAGTTCAACCACGAGAAAGCATAATTAAAGTTCAACAAGAAAACCATTGAACATTTAACAACAAACGAAAGAGAGCCACAAAATATAACGTTGGAGATATGGTCGCCATCAAGAAGTGTCAATTCGCCACAGGAGAAAAATTATATCCAAAGTTATAATGATCGCTATGATGTAGCACGTATCGGTACGCATCGTGGTCCAAAATTAACAATCGCAAGTATCGACAACATAAAGCCCTGGGCACCTTATGAAATCCGTGAAAACAGCGAGAACGACGATTATGTAGACAAAAACACAACGCCTCTTGATACCAGTCGAGCTTCAAAATGAACGACGAACGACGATATATTAACGACGAAACCAACGACGAAATCAACGACGAAAGCAACTATGATAAATTAACGACGTATTCAACGACGAGTTATCTATCCATACGATTAGCAAAATTCGTTAAGCACTTTTAAAACAGTTTGATCTGGTCGATCAAACAACGGAATGGCCGATTGTAGCATCGAGTGCCGCACAAGTATCAACGCATCTCATAGCATCATCTAAACATTGATGTATCACCCTGTACCATGATAATTATAATATTGTATTTTGTATGTATGTAAAATGAACAGTTTCAGTTGTAATATAATTATTGCTATGTCCTGACAATCTGTAATAAATTTAGGATCATTCTCGATTATATTTTTGAAACGAAAATTAAGACCATCTTTTTCTGAGTAAATTTATTGTATCCAGAATACTACATATATATATATAGCTGTTACACCTATATACAATACAGAAAATGTTAAATTTTAACATTTGCAATATTCCCACTTCTAAGAACTGCCTTTAGTATATTTAATTCCCACAATCAATGTTTTCAATATTATTTTACATTTCAACCTATACGTAGTATCAACAATTTGAATATTTCTTTAAAGAAGAGATTATATCAATTCCATAAAATGTTTGAAATTTAAATAAACTAAATCAGTTACATAAATAACAAAATTATCTAGTGAACTTTAAATTTTAAAACTAAAATTCTGTGGGAGGAATTCAAAGAATGAAACAGGTGGAAAACTGATTATTTCATTATTCAAAATTTTACAAGGAGATTATATACAATGTACGATTTCAGTGACGGGTCTTGCTCAAATTAAGTAATACTTGTATTAGCTCGAACTATAGTATTGAAAGCCATATGGAGCAAAGAAATATATAAGATCATTTTTTTCGAAACAGACAGTACAAAAACCGTTTGAAACGCATTACTACATAGCAATAACAAAAATAAAATTCGCAATTCGGACGGACCCCTATTCTCTGTACACAAGAAATTTGTTGTCACAAACATCGCAAACATCGCAAAATTTCAAAATTCGTATATCGAATGTCGTATAATCTTATATTTTTTTCATGATTAATTTCGAAAGGAAATTCGGCCTAATTATTTTGTATATAACAATGTTTAGAATTTTAATTTCTTTATTTTCTTCAACCTATACAAATTTTAGAAACTAGCCCTAGTCGTAGTTAAGCCGAATTTCCATTATTTTAATAGAATAATTGTAAACAAAGCTCGAAATTTTCCAAAAAAGTTATATTTATAGTAAATAGCTATCAAAGCGATGGCAGGACAGCGATCCGATAAGCTATACCCAATTAACTTACAAATTTCTATATACTGAGGGCTATTAGTCCATCGAGTTACAAATTTCTATGTGTACATTCTTTTGTATACCGGGTGTGTCCAATTACTGGTATTATATTTAACATGCGTGTACCTATATAGAGAAATAAATTGTCAGAAAAAATTGTTCCAAGAAACTTTCAAATTCGTTCCCGTTAAGCCGTTATAACGGATTAAATCTAAAACAGAGCATTACATTATTTTGTTTTTCCTCAAAAACTATTTGACATAATTGATTTTTCTTTGGGACTTAAATTTACTTTAAATGAAAATAAGTTTTTGTTGTTGTTGTCTGATAAAATCACATAAAAATGATCTTGATTCAAAATATGAAAAATATCTTAAAAGTTTGACGTTTCTTATTAATTATCTAAAAAATGAAGTGAAATCTTTTTAATTTTGTAATTGAGACACCGCTTTCTGATGATAGCAGTAGAACATTAAGGAACTGTAGGAAAATTAATTCTTAAGTTATGAGTGAGCCCTTACCAAAACTATAAGTAAACACCTATAAAACTAACAATGCCTGATTTAAATGCAAGTGTTTTATTTATAGTGTTAGAACCACTCATAACTTAAGGAATATTTATGCTATACTATTCTACTGTTATGTGCAGAAAGCTAGAGTATACTAATTACAAAAATAAATAGTTTATGTCAACGACCTTTCATTTTAAAAAACTAATGAGAAACGTCAATTAGATCAATTTTATAGTATTTATACCCATTCTATCACCCTGTACATGATTCATTCAGTTTTTTTGTAATCAGTGAACACCGTATTCAAATTTTTGTGAGTTATAACCTTTATATGATATGATGAAATACAAAGACTACCATCGTGAAATCAGCATATATAAACTAGCTCTGTCAAAGTGAAAACTAGCTTTATAAAAAAACATTTTAATGTGAAAAATATGTGAAACTGTGATGATCAAATAAGAAAGGGAAATTTAAATTTAATATTAAGTGAACTAACAATTAACGTAAATGAAGTTAGTGCGTTGAACAATAAAAGTGCATCGTCGACAAATTTTGAAAATAAAAAAAACTGAAAGTACATCGACAACAAATAACAATAAAATAAATCGTGATGTAGGCTAGTGTTTACTGCAAACAGGGCTAGACAGGTATATTACTGTCAACTCAAAGCGAAGGAGAAGCCATAGATCAGTGGCTAGTGCAAACGTGAATAAATTCACCAAGCTAGCTAGCGTTGAATTAACTCAAAGCAATCGGTATTCTTGTTTGGATGTTGGAAACCCGCAGGCCCAAAAAGCTTCAAAAACAGAGAAACCTTGAAAAGAAGAATCAATCCCATGCAAAGTTTCATTGCGATGATGGAGAGAACCATGAATCTAATGATGCAGAATATGAACACATTGATGCAGATAGTCGTTAAAAATCAATGAAAGTGTATGGAGGCACAGCAGTACTGATAAAAACAAGATTAAAACACTATGAATTTATGAAATATGAGTAGGAACATATCCAATCAACGAGCATCTGTCTGCAGGAGTGGTCTGGAAACTGTGTCATATCAGCAGTGTACTGTCCTCCAAAATATGCTATAAATAAACTACAGTTCTTAGATTATTCCAGCCAGCGTAAAGGCATTCCACGTACATATGCTAAGGCCACCGATTGCTATGATCTGTCTTCTAATCACGCACCTGTAATTGTAAGAGTGAGCATCGGCATCCTAAGAACTGAAACGCCAAAACGGCTTACAAACAAGCAAACTAATTGGGATCAATATAAGAGGCTAGAAGAACAAAATTGTGCACTGAATATCCCTATTATCACACCAGCAGATATTGATGTGGCGGCAGAAAATCTAAAAGATGTCCTAGCTCTATCAGCTGAAAGACAGACTACATCTGTCCTATATAGTGCTGAAAAAGTTAATAAATAGTCTCATAATATACCGGAACTAATCCAGGAAAAGAGGAAAACTCTCCACCGATGGCAAGAAACAAAATCACCATTGTTGAAATGGAAATTAAATCGAGCTATTAAGACTCTAACATTTGCATTGCGCGAAGAAGAAAGCCAGAGCGTCCAGAATTATTTAAATGAACTCTCGGCAACCGAGAGGACAGATTATTCTTTGTGGAAAGCAACAAAAAAGTTTAAAAGGCCAACAAACTCGAATCACCCGATTAAACTACCACCAACTGCTCATCCAACAACAGTATTCCCACCACACGAAAAAAACTAATAACTTCGTGCTACCCGAGCAAATGGATGATGGTTTGTCCTTCAAACACATAACATATAATTGAAAGAAAGTTAAGAATACAATTAAAAATTGTATAAGTCCAAAAAAGGCACCAGGGCATGATCTTATTACCGGAAAAATGACAATGGAATTGCCAGGCAAATGCATAAAACTAATAACATTCATATTCAACGCAATCATGCGGACTGGTTATATTACTCAAAAATGGAAGATATCATTGATCACAATGATACATAATGTATTGTTCTGCTGCCTTCTTGGATATTGCACAAACCTTTGATAAAGTTTGGCATGATGGGCTAATATATACAAAATTAAAAAAATTCTACCGCAGAAATTTCACTCAGTTCTGAGAAACTTCTTCAAGGGCAGTACATGGTTAAACAAAATGATATTAACGCAGGTGTTCCACAAGGCAGCGCTCTAGGACCAATATTATAGCTGATGTACAAAGCTGACTTACCTGTAACCAACAAAATAGTCATATCAAACTTTGCCGATGATACGGACGTCCCGGTGTAACACAATAATCCCGAAACTGCCACAAAGGAATTACAGAATCATCTAAACAAAATCGAAAACTGGCTGAAGACATGGCGCATAAAAGTGAACGAAAACAAATCAACTCACGTTACATGTACGCTAACCGAACGCACTTGTCCACCAGTGGAATTAGACCTGGATAGAAGGCTAACGTGGAAGATTTTCCAAAATGTATTGGGTGGTGGGAAGAAAATCTCAGCTGTCATTATCCAATAAAGTTTTATTGTACAAAGTGATAATCACACCCATATGGACATATGGTATTCAGTTATGGGGAATCCACCAGCGCGTCAAACAGAGAACTCCTGCAACGAACCCAAGCGAAAATACTTCGTAGTATTACCAATGCTCCGTTGGTACATTCGAAGTAGTAATATACACGAGGATCTTGGAATTAAAACTATTAAAGAAACCATTAGAGAATTCAGTTCGAAATATTACTCAAAACTAGAGACACATCCCAATGAATTGGCCAGGGATATATATAGGCGACTGAGAAGAGCAGGTCCACTTGGAGTAATGAACCTATAAATTTATTAAATGTTTAGGTTGATTAAATTGTCACATAATACTGCAAGTTTAAATGATTAAATTGTCAAACAATACTGCAATACATATGAGAATACAAGAAATAGAAGAAGAATTTAATAAACTAATGTTCTGTATTTTATGTGAAATACCTTCCTTACAGTTTTCTTACTCATCGGCTCCCGATCTATAAGTGAATTCCATTTTACGGGAAATGTAAATTGCTAAGCACATACCTAATACCTACATAATTACACAATTTGAGAGGAAATCATTTCCATAATGTAGTTCTTGAAAATAATTTATACTCAAATGTCTACATCTATATAAACAACATCTAATAAAAAATAATAATAACAATTTTTTTATAAACTGACACGAGCCTCGCACGTTCTCAGCTCAATTACCGTACACACTTACTCATTGAAATTATTTCATATGTACACGCATACTCGTATATGTATGTATATGGATGTATATAAAATTTTCCCAAGCACACATATAGAAAATGTATTTTTTGTTGCCATATTTAGTTATTTTTACCGTACAACATACTTGAGATAACATCCATTTTAGTTAACTTATTTTTTATTTTTTTCGTTCGTCTTTATTTTTTATGATCCTTTTATCATAATCAAAACACCTGTGATTATGTTACAAGCACATGAAGAGACGACGAAAAAAGAAGTAAAATTATAAAGACGAAAAAAAATTGATCTTTTTTTTACTTTTTGAAGTTTTCTTTTATTTTTTATTATTTTCGTGTTGATTTTTCATTCATCGTTGTGTTGTTTTATTTTTTTTATTCAATTTTTGCATCAGTTAAATGAAAGTAAGAAGAATATATACATACTATTATGTATATAGAGGGAGAAAGTGTTTGAAAGACAAAGGAAAATGGAAATATTTGGATTTTCTAAAATAAAAATTCTTTTGGAATATTTGTTGTCTCTCTAAAAATACAAGAAGAACAAAACAAAAGTTTTTGTATTTTCTAATAAATCAACTAAGCACCCGCTTATGGGAAGAGATGAGCAGCATTCGTGTTTTTTTTTAGTAAAACGAAATAGAAAGAATAATCTAAAATTAAAAAGTAAAACTTTTTGCATAAGAATTTTGCTCATTTTCATATTAATTTTTTATGAAATGGAATTTTTAATGTTTTATTATTACTTGCTGTAGAAACGAAAACAAAAATTTGTCAAAGTTTGTTTGATTTGTGAAAAATAAAAAGCAAACCCTCAAAAAAATGGAAAGCAAAGATGAAGCAAAATTTTGGTGCTGACGAAAAATGGTTTTTTAACCAAAGTCAATGATGAACCTCAAATTAGTAACGAGACTAAGTAGTTTTGTACTGATGAGGAGGAGTTAACAAAAGAGACCGAATAGATTGTCAAACGGAAAAAAAGTCCAAACAAGAAAAGGAAAGCGGAATACTCTTCGGAAGTAGCTAGTAGCTCGCAGACAGAATCTACTAATATGAAAGAGGCCAAGGGGCAGCCCCATGAGGATCAACGAGATAAAAGTGAAAGCAAACCACCGAAAAAAGAAAAACCACCACCAATTAATATTATTGGTATAACCGAGTATGGAGCTGCAGGTGCAAAACATTTTGAAATCCATTACAGATAATGAATACAGAGTAATATCCTTAAACAACAATGTATGAAAAATCTACACACCGGACTCTGATACTTATAGAGCCTTATCAACAAAGCTTAAATTAGAGAAAATCGATTGGTATACATATGAAAATAAAAGTAACCGCCCAATAAAGGTTATGGCAAGGAGCCTCCATCCAACCTGTGCAATAAAAGACATTATGGAAGATCTCCAACGACAAGGACTGCAAATAGAAAATGCAGCAAATATAATAAAAAAAGAGAAGACCAAGGAAGGAATTTAAAGTTACTAAAAAAGGTCTCCCGTTATTTATGTTAATTTTCAATAACGACAACAAATCGCAAATGCATCTAAAATTACTTTATCAGGTAATTTAATAAAAGTGAACTAAAAATTAACGTAAATGAACTTAGTGCGTTGAACAATAAAAGTGCATCGTCGACAAATTTTGAAAATAAAAAAAACTGAAAGGAGGAAAAACTGAAAGGAAAACTGCAAACAGGGCTGGACAGGTATATTACTGTCAGCTCAAAGCGAAGGAGAAGCCATTGATCAGTGGCTAAACCATAAAACTGCAACGGGCTACAACTAAGTAACTGGACCAAAAAATGGCGCATTAAGCTAAATGAAGAAAAATCAACGCTCGTTAGCTTTACCAATCAAACAGTTAACTGGATACCAATAGAACTAAGTTCCAAACAAGTTCCTTATGCTAACACAGCCAAGTATCTTGGCATGACTCTGGATGCTAAGTTAAAATAGAAACAGCACATTAAAAAGAGAAAGGAATTACACATTAAATATAGAAATATGTATTGACTAATTGGAAGATATTCAGAGCTGTCAATATCTAATAAGTTGCTACTACACCAATAAGTTTTAAAACCTATATGGACTTATGGTATTTAGCTGTGGGGCTGTACTAAGAAAACCAATATAAAATAGTACTAGCTTTTCAAAATAAAGTGCTACGTGGAATAGTGCTTGGTACATAAGAAGCAATAACCTACATAGGGACCTTCGGATGGAAAACGTCAGCGAAGAGATAACAATTCATGCAAAGAAACACATTCAACGGCTTGGTCAACATCAAAATGTTGAGTTACGTGGTATGCTGAGTAACATAAATGGACTACAAAAGCTCCAAAGAAAGAAACCGCTGGAATTGGGAAGACCACAATAGGGCGGCCAAATTTTTAGAGATTAACTAATGGGTTATATCTCTGCAAAATGAACATAAGAAAAATAGACAAATTACTAGATGATATGTATATGTAATCAGTTGTAATATTTAAAATCATAAGAAAATTGTTCGTTCAGGTGAAGCATTTTTTTTTGTGTATACTTGTTAAATCAAAATCATAAAACTAACTAAGGTAATTTAATAAAAATATGTACTGTATATAAACTATCAAAATTAATCGAATTTATACTTTTAGTTTAAATGTCGTACGATATTTTATGTATATTATGTTCATTTTTCAACAACAGAACCATTAGACGAGCGAAGTAGAAAATTTCTTTTCAACTATAAGTATTCTTGAATTATATATTTTGTTATAACAATCGTTGTTGAAATTCTTAAGTGGAAAAAGTTATAAAAAATGAATCATAAAAAAAATTAAAGATCTTTTCTTTTCAATAAAATATAACATTTTATTTTTATTTTTGTAAGATGCATTTAAAACGTTGCGTCTTAACTAAACTCTCCATCATCATAAGAGAAAACAAAAATATTCATGTTTAGAATTTGTAATGTTTCCTTTTATCAAAGGACCATTTTTGTTATTTCATTTTCATTGATCGGAAGCCGTATAACCATAAAATTTGTAATATAAATTTATTCTGTATGTGTATATATGTGTATACTTGTACATATATAGGAATTCTTGTGTAGACTGAATAAAATTAATGTAAAAAAATATGACATTATCAGTATATGTATGTACATACATATATAGGTACATATAATATGTAACGATAATATAAAGAGATAGATATTAAATGCTCAATCGCACAAATAACACGAGTTTTTATGTTTGTTATTCAAAATATCAAATCAAAGTTATATCTTCCCCCTCATATCATCATATAATATAAAAGTTTATATTTACCAAAAAACGTTTAATTCACATTTTAGATTTCGATCTGTATTTATTGTATATATGTATAATATATACCCTTCTCATCTCGCAGTGGGTGTTATATTTTCTTTTGATTATTTGTGGGTGAAATTTAAAGATTTCTCATTAAATCGAAATATACTTGTACGGGTAGTTTAGAAAGAAAGGTCATAGTCATACGTGTCGAAATTAAGAAATTCATAAAATTTTAGTTTTGTTAACTGCTTTTATTATAATAAGCTAATGATGTGCTATATAATATAATCTATAACGTTCTAATTATTTTTAATAGATCTTTTGGTGGTACATTAATTTGTATTTATATAGTTAATTCAAATTTAATCCAAGTTTATTACACAAATAAATTCCTTAATTATATTTGGCCATTTATTCATTCGTCTTTTTCTGTATCGGTACCACTTTTGATTTTTGACATTCAGAACTTCTGTTTAATTATTTCAATGTGTTCATTTCATCGTTGGATCCTTTAAAGCAACGGCGAAGTTATGTAAAATTCGGATTGTGTTTTTCGATGTTGTTTTAAATTTTAGGCTACCATCTGAGAGCGTAATTATTTGATTTTAATTAGTATATTTTTAATACTTTCAGGCCAAACTCACTTGAACGCATACATTTAGATCGGCTGTTATTTGGGCAGAAATACAAACACGTTTTTTTCCATCATAAATTCAATTTTTTACTATATCTCTCATAAGAACAATAATTATATGTACAGTTTATTTTTGAATATATTTTCATGAATGTAAAATATTCTGCGGACAATCAACCTCATTCTAGCGTTTAATATATAGCTTTAATAGATTTCAGGGATTAGCTAAGCGCGATTAGTAATTTTTTTTAAGATTAGCTGAGATTTTGGGTTTATAGGGTTAGTGGTTAAGTTGTGGTTAAGTTTTATGTAACAAATTAATTGTATTACAGCATATTTTGATATATAAATGATTGTTTTGTTTTTCAATTTCGTTCAATGCGATTCAATAATATTTTAAGTACTAATAAACTCCAGTGTGTCAGCGCAATTGGATTAGTGATAGAAGAATATAACGGGTTAACCTAAACACGTTTGGCTAAATCGCAATCTGTCAAGGTTTAAAACCCAAAATAAAACGGGACTAATTAATCCCAAACTTGGCACATCACAGCTAAGTTGGAAAAAATCAATAATCGTGTTTAATTTAATAATTTAATGAAAATGTTTTTGCTTGCTCTCACACATCAAGTGAATCTATATTTTTGTCCCATTCATTTTGGCATTTGGAATTAACGTAAAAGCACACTGATTTAGCTTATTTTATTAGACTGTGAATATAATATGTTTATAAATCTCTTACTATAATTCTTAAAGTTTGGATTTCTGTCCCTTAAACTCCTCCTAGAAGCAGCGTGCTAGGAAGGTGATCTTGGACATTTTGGAAAGGTCTCCTGATTTCTAGGTCAACGCAACTATTTTCAGCGTGTCAAGTTGAGTCCTAAGGAGTTACGGATATTTGAATATTCTAAGAGTATTATTGAATTTGGACGTTTAATTTTAATTTTTAAAAAAGCAAAGTTATTCTTCGTAGAAAGTTTAGGTTGCGCTTTTAAAAAAAAGAAAAGGTTACTTTGATACGGTGAACAGAAATGTCTGAATTTGTTTGACATGAATTGTCAAATGCAATTCACATTTTAGTGAAGCAGTAGTCATTAAAAATAAAATAAAATAAAACAAAAAATGAAAGAAAAACCTCATTTCAAAACAAAGCGATTGAAGAAAAGTCCGACCGTCTTCAAGCAAATAAACAAAGGAACATCAAGTCACGGCAAATCGATGGCCTCTTCAGGCATCGGTTCTACCCTGATGGCTGGTGGTCAGACAGCTCATGATATACTATTGCTTCCAATTGACCTCATACACAACGAGACGCCAGTATGCGGAATTAACAAAGAAACTGGAAAAGCGGAGGTATTAAAAGAATGTAAGGTGATTTTATGGGATGAAGTATAGCAATGATGCATAAACATGGGTTGGAAGCTTTAAATCGATCACTGCAAGACACTCGAGAAAATAATAACATTATGGGTGGATTGTTAGTTATCCTTGCTGTAGATTTTCGTCAAACACTGGCAGTTTTTCCTTGATGTACGACGAGACAAAAGCCTGTATCAAATCATCGCAACTGTAATACTTGCACCAATTAATGCAAAAGTCGACGAAATCAATTTCACCATTCAAGAAATGATTCCAGTTGAATTGAAATCATCAGTCATGGACAATTCTACGTAGCAATGTCACGAGCGGACACACCTAAAAACTTATATGTGCTGGCAGATAAGTCAACTAAAAATATTGTTTATACACAGGTGTTGAACGATTGACTTTGGGAAACTATACTTCAATGATAATGTTTAAACGTTCAATAAGTACAAATTCTATTTGAAAATCATATAGCATTTGGTTTTATTTAAGGTAACGATACTAAAAATAAACCTGGGCGAAGCCGAGTACGTTACTAATATATTTATAAAATTTAAAAAACATCTATTGATTCTTATAAATATATTAAACATATTTACATATGAAGGAAACTTTAAAATATAGATATTCCACTTCTTAAATATCTACACACATATATATATATATATATATATATATATATATATATATATATATATATATATATATATATATATATATATATATATATATATATATATATATATATATATATATATATAACACAGGGAACACAGCGAAACGCATGGTACGTTTCGACTGTGAAGGTCTGATAAATGAAGATCAAAAGAAACGATATCAGGATCTTGTCAGCGACAACATTAATGAAGCTAATTACCAGTCTGACTGCGTGAACTCTGTCTGGGGGGTACTGAAAACTTCGGTTGTCAGTGCTGCTCAACAGACTTTAGGTATAGTGAAAGTCAGACCCAAGAATGATTGGTTTGATGACGAGTGTCGTCTTGCAGTTGAGCAACAAAATATAGCCCATAATGAAGTGCAACAACGTCTCACAATCGCGAGGAAAAACAAGGCTGCTCTTGCAAGAAGGGCAGCTAAGCGGATTTGTAGACGGAAGAAGCGAGAATGGTGGAAGGCCGAGGTTCTGAAAGTACAACAACTCAGTAATGAGCGCAGTTCGCGTAATTTCTTTAAAGGAATTACTGGACTGAACCATACTTTCAGGCCTACGTCAACCGCCATTCGGGACCGGGATGGAAACCACTGTGTCAACATCGACGTAGTACTTGACGCATGGAGTGGACACTTTACTGACCTGCTTGATGTCCATCATGCGTCACAGACTGTTGTTGAGCCACCTCTAATACAGACTGCGGAGATTTGCACTGAGGAGCCATCCCATGAGGAATTCACTAAAGCCATGCAGAGATTGAAACGAAACCGTGCACCTGGAGTGGACTGCATTAATTCGGAGCTCTTGATATTCGGAGGGGATACTTTGTGGAACTGTCTTTTCGACCTTATTCGATTAGTATGGCGAACCGAAGTTATGCCTGATGAATGGAAAGTGGCCGCGATATGCCCCATCTTCAAGAAGGGAGACCGCTTGAAGTGTGAGAATTATCGCGGTATAGCTCTCCTTTGCACAGCTTACAAGTTACTGTCATACATTGTATTGGATAGAATCACTCCTCTAGCGGAGGGCTTGGTTGGTGACTATCAGGGAGGATTTCGTCCGAATCGATCAGTCACCGATCAGGTCTTTTCGCTGCGGATGATTCTATCTAAATATTATGAGACATCCATCCCCGTACATCAGGTGTTCCTGGATTTCCGGCAGGCCTATGACTCGATCAATCGAGAGAGTTTATGGTCTGCCCTGGAATACCTAGGAATGCCAACAAAACTGGTACGACTATGTAGGATGACAGTGACGCAGTCTCAATGCTGTGTTAAAGTTGAGAACAGGCTATCGACAAGTTTTGTAGTTAACTCGGGTGTTCGGCAGGGAGATGCTCTGTCCCCGATACTCTTTAATCTCATGTTGGAGTACATCTTTCGTAAAACTGAAACATCGCAGCGTAACATCTTATATAGCCAGTCCAATCAGGTGCTTGCATATGCAGATGACATATGCGTGATTGGACTGAATAGCAACGGAGTGAAAGAAATACTTGATCCGCTTGTAGAGTTTTCAGCTTCAGTTGGACTTCAGATCAATGAGTCCAAAACGAAATACCTGATCTCTGGTTTTAGGGACAGTGGTACACCAGATTTTAGTAGTGGCCACCACACGTTTGAGGGAGTGAGGAGGTTCAAATATTTGGGTTCTCTTATCACTCACGATAATAGTGTGGGTGAGGATATTAAAGTGCGGCTGGCAGCTGGCAGTCGTTCTTTGTATCCTCTAAGGCCACTGCTAAAATCTAAACACTTATCAAGTACCGTGAAGCTGAAGCTTTACAAAGCGTTGATCAGGCCCGTTGTTATGTTTGGATGTGAAAGTTGGGCGCTGACGGATGAATACGAGAGATGGCTCCTAACATTTGAGAGAAGAGTCATGCGTGTGATCTACGGCCCAAAACGCGAAATAGATGGTACCTACCGAGCTCTGTACAATATCGAGATCAGAGATCTGATGAAGATCCCCGATATTGTACATGAAATAAGATCTCAGCGAGTACGCTGGCTCGGTCACGTTCTGCGTGCTGATCCGGAACGAATTGTGCAGCGATCTCTGAAAGGAGAGCCACCATATGGTAGGCGCAGAGGTCGTTGCCGGCGACGATGGCTCCACGATGTAGAGAACGACTTGGCCTCTTCAGATTGTCTTAGACAGTATGAAGACCATGCTCAGGATCGAAACCGTTGGAGCCAGGTTGTTGACTCAGTAAGGGGCCAGTAATGGCCTTTAATACTGTTTATTATTATTATTATTATATATATATATATATATATATATATATATATATATATATATATATATTGTATATATATATATATATATATATATATATATATATATATATATATATATATATATATATATATATATATATATATATATATGTATATATATATATATATATATATATATATATATATATATATATATATATATACATATATATATATATATATACATATATATATATATATACTTTTCAGCGTGGTAACTATCTGATCAACGAAAAATCTTTTAATTACCCACGCGATGATTCAAAAATTAGATTGATTACAAAAATTTACAACAGACAAAAAGTATTTTTAGAAATTTTCGATTTTTGATTTTTTTTTTTTTTTGGATAAATCACAATTTTTCATTTCAATTTTTCCAATTCATTAAACCGTTAAAATACTATGAAGAGTAAATGAAAAATGGAAAATAATCAAGAAATAAAACAAATAAAGGATGATTTTCTTATATTGTTAATAATGTTAAGAAATAAAATGTATTATACAAAAAAAAAAAATCAATATTATCATTATTAAAAATGAAAATGATTATTTCTTTTAAGAAATTTCTATTGTTTTTTTCTGTATTAGTATTATTATTATTAAGTAATAAGAGTTTCTTATAAATTTTAATTTTAATATAAAATAATAATAAAGAAGAAAGGATTTTTTGTATATAAATGAACAATAATAAAGGAATCGAAACCAATTAATAGGGTTTGATTTTCGATTTAATTTTTATAAGATGGAAATAGATTTAAAATTTTTATAAAGCTTATTCTTTAAAGTGGCTAGTGTATAAGTACATAACAAATGTAAATAAAATATATTATGATAATTTTTATTGTTGATTTTTGATTCGCCAACTTTTCTTAAACAAAAAAAAGCATTCAAAAAATGTAAAAATAAGTTTTTAAAAAATGTTCACTATAAGGACGTATTGTTTTAAAAAAAAAAGTATTAAAATAAAAAATTTTATATACATATATTTAAAACTATATAAAAAAATAAAATAAAATATTATAACTTTATTTCTTAATACATACGTATATTTTCTATTTTAAGGGAAATACTTTTATATTTCTTTTTTATTTATTTATATTATTTATCACACCCAAGGCACGTTAGCACAAAAGCCTTGTCGATGTATGCCTCAGTATACAATACAATTATATAGTTTTAATACTATGGTACATATACAATATTATAATTTCTAATAATAAAAATACAGATAAATAATTAATAATCCGAAACTATAACACAAATATACCAATAAAAATTACACTGACATCATGGTCGAAAAGTATGCCATGCTGTTATTTGTCTTGAAAAAAAATCAAAGCACGCTTTAAATATCTCCCCATAGGTAAATAAGGGCATTATCAAGCTTTTGACCAACAATAACCTGATTGTAACAGGGGTCATACAACTCAGTTTCCTAAGTGAATATACAACACAAAGTTACCTTTTCCACAGATCAGATTAATAGGTGCACTATACGTTAACGGAACTTCACTGCATTCAAAATTAAGCCATAAGACTCGGTCCAACTATAAATTGACGCCAAATCTTAATTAAAATTTCTACAAATATAATGCATGCTATCCCAAGGACCAGATAAGTATATTTGTAAATCATCAGCATAATAACATAGTCACTTGAGTATTGAATGCGCAATGGTAAATCATTGATGTATAATGAAAATAACAATGGACCCAAAACAGAACCCTGCGGTACACCTGATGAAAATAACATTGGGGATAATAAACTCTCCTGATAGTTAACTACACATTGTCTGTCTGCTAAGTATGAAATGATAAGACGTGTAAAGTAATCTGAAAACTTGAAACGCTTTAGAAAAATCCAGTAATATCAAAACATAAAACTAAGACTGATGCATACTCTGCAATAGATCATAACAAACTTTTCCTAAAGCAGTAGTAGTGGAGTGATTACTCTTGAAACTAGACTGGAATGGGTCTAAAAGATTATTTTCATATAAATATTCTTTCATATGCTTGCCTAAAAGACTCTCAAAGACCTTGGATAAATAGGGTAAAATACTAATTGGACGAAAGTCTGATGCTTGAAATGGCGTTGAAACTGTTTGGTACAGGAATCATGATAGCCTTCTTCCAAGAATCCGGGAACGTGCATGTTGTTAGTATGTGATTAAAAATATGAGTACATTAGGGTAAAACAACTGGCAATAAAATTTTCATTAATTTAGGCACTATATTGTCATGACCAGTAGCATTTGATTTAACTTGGTTGATCGCCAATGCAACATCACTTTCACTAAATGCAGTAAAATTAAATTCATTACAAAAAGCAACAGGCTTTGCAGCTACCATGGAAAACTGTTTCTTAAGCTCTTTGCATAAAAATGTACTACACAATCATTTGTAGGCATCATTCCCACACTCTTTATGAAATTCCAAATGTTACCATTTTTATGCCCATTGTTCAGCTTATCAAAGTAGTACTTTCGTTTAGCATCCCGTATATAAGGCAAGTGGTTCAAACAGGACTGAGCCACATGCAACACAGCGCGCGCTACAATTGATTTACTCAAAGAAACTTTTAATGAAAGAATAATTTCGCGTAATGGTCCAATTAATTGGCCACCAAGATCGTGTGGTTTAACCCCATTGGATTATTTTCTTTGGGGTTATGTAAAGTCACTTGTCTACATCGATAAACCAGAGACAATTGAACAACTGGAAACCAACATTCGAAGAGTTATTGGCGAAATACGGCCACAAATGCTGCGAAAAGTTTATGAAAATTGGTGTTCCAGATTGCGCCTTGTACGCGCCTGCCATGGCGGCCACATGGCCGAAATCATATTTAAACATTAATGTCATAAAATTTTCTATCCAATAAAGCCCGTTTCATTGATATTAAAAATATATTTCTTTGTTTTATTATGATTTAAACTTGTGTAACTCTATAAAGCCAACACCCATTATAGTTCTATTCCTTAATTTAATGAAGGTCGACCAATCTGCAGGATTTTTACTCCTGCGCCAGACTAGTAAAGTTTGATCTCGTTTTTTAATGGACTCCAAAATGAAATTATTGAACCATGGTGTTGATTTATTTCTACATAACTTGCGTTTAATTGGAACATGGTCATTAAATAGTTTAATAAAATTGATATTAAAGTAATTAACTTTACTTTAAGCTGTTAGTTAAAAATGCAGCCTCGTTTAATTTGCTAAAATCTCTAAAATACTGATATTTCATTTAAGAGCATTTCAATACTTTTCCACTATATCTATTCAACAGCTGTATGAATAATTCATAAGAACTTTGGAAACATTTAAATACGTACGCTATTTACCATTTAATCGCGTTCTTCATATTTCACTTATTGTAGCAAGATGAAGATTAAACACTGATCGTGTTTTAAATATTGACAAACAAACCAAATTAGCTATATAAAATACTTTTTGAATGTGGCAAGTGACTGCACGTCTCACACATCGTGTTAAATAAGATTGTAAATTGTTTTCAAAAGTAAAAGTAATATACATTGCTCTATCGCTTCATTAACACCGTAGAAATGATATTAAAAAACAGAGCAAAAATTCAGTTGGCACACTAAGCAATTTACTTACATATACATGTTTGTTTGCCTATATTTTTAGTATATTTTAAGAAAATTTTGCTGAAAATCCTTTCGTAATTTTATCTCATTTGTCATAAATTTGGCCATGATTTGTACAGTCAAAATATTGCAATTTAAGTGATTGAGACCCCAACTTGAATTCGGGTTGGCACTTAATGAAGATGTCATATAAGATATAAGAATTAAATAAAATGAATTGAAAATTACGCTGACCCCTTGATTTCGATTGATTTTTAAGAAAATATGAATAATTTTAAAAAATTATTTAGATTCCATGCCCATATATACATTCTCACCCAGAGAAAGTCAAATTTAAACTGTTCCATTTAAAATAATTTTAAACTGCGTGCTCAATTGAAAACAAAAATCGGCTACTGTTCAAAACATCCGAATAAATTTAGGTACATACATACAAGCGAATTGTATACACGAAGATTAAAGAGCAATAACCCTCAATTTTCGGCAAAATAAATTGGAAAATTTTTCGTCAAAATATATATGTACACGACACAAAAAATCGAAAAACGGGAGACACACATAAATGGCAAAAAAATTGTATAATCTCTTTTCCAATATTTCCACCAACCGTATCCTTTAGGCATCCTATATTATACATATTTTTACACAGTGTATCCTCCATACACATATGTATATATGTACGGTATATACAAACATACATATATACAGCACACGTAGGCGGAATACAATTTTCATTTTCCGAAAATTGTTCTTCTCGGTTCAGTTTTTTTTTTGTTTCTTTTTATCTTCTTATAAACATTTTCTATTCATCTTCTGTGTGAAAAATTTTTATGTATTTTTATTTTTTAGATTTGGAAAATGGAAATTTATGTTATTTTATATTATGTATGTAAGTAGAATACATTTTTTTCCCATTTTTAAAGGATTATGAATTGAAAGTGTTTTTTTAAAGTTTTGTAATGGATTTTTGTTTATTTATTTTATTTTATTTTAAACATTTCGCTCGTTGCGGCATTCTTCTACTCTACACATATAGTATGTTACTCGCGCGTTTCGCATTTCTACCATTGCGTTATTTTACAAGTGAAAAGATTAGATAAGATTGTGATGTGATTAAAATTAAATGAAAAAGAAATATGTATTGTGTATACATGTACGTACATACATGTATTTGAATGTAGCGTATAGGAGAACATAGGAAAATTAAAACGACAACGAAGGAGTATAGCAAGCAAGCAAGCAAAATAAAAAATAAATAAAAGCTAAATATGATGACATTAGATTTATGGCATCAAATTTATGACAATTAAGATAATGAGGTCAGAAATGAGATGTACTTAGTTTAATTTCACATACATTAAAATTATACATATATTTTTTGCGTGATACATACATAAGGATATGTGTTTGCGGTTTGTATACGTGATATGAAAGTGTCATTGTCATGGGAATTTTGTCGGTTTTGTTTTTGCTTTTTTACACCTATGTGATTAATATTCTTATTTTATTTATACTGGATTAAACGAGATTTTTTTCGGGTCGAGGAAGAAAAATACCTTAATGGGATTATCCTAGATCTAGGTGTTTTACATTACGACGTTTGATATGACAATGAAAGGTCGAACAATTTGTTGAAATTTATATCACGCATTCTAATTCGAATAGTCGTAATACATATATATATATATACATATATGAGGTACATATACATACGTACATATAGATATAGGGCCTGATTTTACAAACTATGGGCAACATGGTGTTATTATTCAACTATGTATGATGGATTGGGCAGGCAAACACAAACCAAAAAATTGTGGATATTTAATGGTATTCCAGAATCTAATAATGTTGAGCAAAATGAAGGTGCTCAAGGATGGGGCTGTAAGGTGGATGAACCATTAATTTCTGGCACCTTTGGGGCATTTTAAAACGTATAGGTTTGAAAATGTTTAGCCTTAAAATTCCTATTTTTCAAATTCACAATTCTAATCTCACATTTTTTTTCTCATATAGAGTAATGGTATACTAGCCTAAAATTCCCTTACATTTCGTTTTCAAAATGTCTCATTTCAAAATTAAACATTTTTAATGAATTTAAGAAACATATTTAAGGAATAGAACCCAAAACCGCCAAATTACAAATAGAAAGCGAATAACCAACTAAAATGTGCACACGCCTAAGGGCGGGAGTTAAAATTCATATATGTATATTGTTTCAAAATATCTGTCTTCAAATTTCATTCTCATATAATTCCTTTCTGTTAGATGTTTTTTGGATAAACTTTTTAGGCTATATATAAACCTAAAAATGTATAGCCCAAATATACATAAATTTAACTAATTTTGTCTGTGATGCGCAAGCTACACAAAACGAGTAAAATGTATGCGGATTATCGGCATTTAGGCTTTAAAAAATCCGCTTTATTGCGTTTTTTCGAAGCCACTCAGAATTGAAATGCTGAATAAAATTGGATATCTAAACAATAAATAAAAATATTGTGACAATGTGGATATTAAAATCTTGAGTATTTAGAAAATCAATAAATTTTAATTTAGACTTTGCTAGTGGACTGAATTTAGAACTATTATCTACTCGAATGGCTTCATAACATTGTCAAAATCTAAATCAAAAATTTTTAAATTTAAATTATCGAATGATAAAGAAAAAAATTAAATGATTGGGGCTGATGAACAATGAAACAATTATTGTTAAATGAGTTAGTAATAGCATTAGGTTCAATTTCCCCCAAACTTAGATCAACTTACTTAAACTAGAAATTGGGCTAAAGATAGGATTTAAAATATTTCTATATTCTCTCTTGTTGATTAGTTCATATCAGACATTCTTGAATGGCACCATGCTTTGCAAAATGTACAAATCCAGTAGGCATAAATGTGTCAGAACTGATGAACTGATAGAATTTTCCGTTTATCCCACCTTGTTAAATTTCGACTCCCAAAATTAACGCCTTTGGAAAAAAGCCTTATTCTCGAAATCCTTTATTTCCGTTATTTTATTTTATTTTTGAACCTCTTCTTTATTAAAATCGAGGAGTCTAAGACAACTATACCACTTACATTTTTGAACGGAAATTGGTGTTATATTGTTTGCAAGATGATATGTTCCTTCATCGAAGTTCATATAAATTGTGGAATTATTAACTGTGTGACTAGTAAGAAATCTTTCTCGCTTCATTTTCAAATTATACACATACACATACATTCACACACAAACAATTTATAAAGGTTGAAGTTTTTTAGGTTTTGTTAGAATTATGTCCAATTGGATTTTCTTTTTTGGATTTAGTTTTTATACTTTAGTTTAGTCGATTAAGGCCAACCAATTATGTTATATGTACTTCTATGATTAAGACAAACCTGATGGTGAATAATAGCACAATGAAGTTTTCAGTAATTTTATCAAGAAATTTGATGTAACGCATACTGTATGCTATATTAGACTAGAATTAAGGTTAGGTAAGGGTGGCTGTCCTAAAGGATTAGCATAGACACAAAATTGGTCCGTAGCTGTACCACATTCGAGTTTCCTCCTCTTCACTCGCTATTCGCTAAACCATCCTGAGCTTACCAAGAAGCGTTTAAAGTCCCGGATCTCGATTTTACTAAGATCCGGGAGGTCGTTCAAAGGGGAAGTTCCCATAAATTTTGATCTGCTGTACGCTACACTATGTCAGGTGCAGAGCAGATGGAGCGCATTTTCCTCCTCCTCCTCCTCATCACCGCAGCTGCGGCAGAAATCATGGGCTGGGACACCCATAGTCTGCTCGCATGTATCCCAATGAGACAATGTCCCGTTATAGCTCCCACGACCATACCAATATGTTGCCGTCGAAGCGATATCAGTTGGCCTGATCTGGACCGGACTAGAATTAAAATATAATTTAATTTAGTATTCTAATTGTTTGGTAGACTTGAACTGTTGATTTGAATTATCCGCTTTCTGTTTTCTTAATTTCTGCTGTGGTTGAGGCTACGCTTAATCCTAATAACTGGGCGAATAAAATATAATGCTTAAATATTTAATCAACCTTGCTGATCCGTATGGCTCTACGGTGTAGAGAACGACTTCGCTTATTCAGGTTGTCTAAGACAGTAAGAAGACCAAGCGTAGGATCAAAAACGTTGGAGCCGGCCTTTCCATTTCTACATTGATGTCCGAATTACAAAAATAAGTGCAATATGAACTATTGCATCAGAACAAATGGAATGAGATTATCGTTCGATCGATATAACGGAAATTATCATACAATTATACTTCACTTTGTTTGTCATGAAAGAGACAAACCAGAGTTTAACTATATATCACGTTAAATTTACGGGTTTACTTGGAAATGTTGATATTTGTTCTCAGCGGATCCTAAATATTTTCTTTCTTAAGAGTAGCATCTCTATTATCCACTCTGTCAATTTTACGTGAATTATCACTTTCAATTAAGAGGATAAAATATTAAAAATTAATAGGAATTCACATTATTTGCCGAATAATAATGTGAAATCTCTATACATTTTGATTTACGTGATGATCTTTTTAAAATAGCGTGAATTTTTTTTCTGTGTGTAGACAGACATATTATTTGTGTCTCTTTTTTCGAAACCAAAATGATATGATGTATTCTATTCAACAATCATTATTATGTGATCATGGCCTGCTCTATTCTATTTCTATACATTCATTCGAGTAAACCAATATTTTATTTTCGACAGCTAACGAAATGAAGGAAAAGCGATAGTTGCAAATTTGTTCTATAACAGGCTTATGGCTGATTTATATTCAACGTAATTTTGCAGATTAGGTCATCTTGAAGCAAGATACCATGAATAAAAATTACTATTAAGCAAGCGAGTTAAAATAATTGTCTCCACTATGGTATAGTAGATTGTAGGAAAAATGTATGTCAAAAATTTGAGGTTAGGAAAAGTTCATGATTTTAAAATGAAGATAAAGATACTTTGTAGCAATTTACGCAATTTTCTTTTACAAGATCTATAAGCAATAAAATGTTAATTACGTGTTAAAATTATAAAAAAACTACCAAATAAGCATATTTTTCAAATCAAAACAAACTAAAAAATGCCAAAATGAACTATAATATTAAATAACTTTGAACGTAGGTATTAATACCCTACTTTTGAATGTGCCTATTTGCATTTTTATAGCGAAATAATGACGTATTTTCGTCTTTTTTAGTAAAGAGATGACTGGGTTTGTCTTGTACTATAAAAGACACCATAATTTTGGGTTTGTTTCTCTGGTTTCGCCTGTTGATTTTCAAAAAGATGAAGTTCTGTCTCGTTTTTTCTTGAACTCTTTTTCAAAGTTGCTTTCACATTTTTTTACAAGATGACCTAATCTGCAAAATTACGTTGAATGTAAATCAGCCATTAGAACGCAATAAAAATAGCGTAATCGAATAACGAAATAGCGCACAATTTTATTCTTGAAAAGAGAGACACAATCGTATATCGAATCTCGAAAATGGTGATGTAAATCGTACTGTTTTGTTTTTGGATCAAAATATTGAACTAAAATGCTACTTGGATCAAAATTTTGATCCAACAACAAAAATTAGCACCATTTTTGTGTTGAATTCATGAAATGCGTCTATATAGAAATAAAAGCAACATTAATTATGATCTAATTGGGATCTGATCAAACGACAAGAAATATTGCTAACATTTTTATATCAACTTGCAGGTCCCATTTTTGCAACCTAGCAAAGTTCAAATTCAGCAATATAACCGTCAAGTATATGCATAGATAGAACCAACAGGAACTAGACTACTAAATAAAAGAACTGATAATCCACTTTTCACCGAAAATTAGCTTTTTATAATTCGATGTACGCAAAGCCTTAAAGGACATACCCACGATCGAATCGCAAATAAACAATTTTGACATTATTATCGAGAAATTATATTTTCGAGCAGCAAATAATTTACTTGCAACCCGACGTACATACTCGATAGTACATCAGATTGCAAGTCGGTAAATCTATGTTAATTTTAATATCAATTTTCGTTATTTTTGATAATAATCGTTTGAGTCTGCAAATAAAACAAATGAAAATTGAATAAAAATATTTTGTTTCTTCATCTTAAACTTGCTTGCGCACGAATATCGTGTACCTGTCCCATATACCTGCACACATACCTGATTGTACAAAAACAATTCAACGAGGTTTCTGTTCAGTTAGGTTAGGTTAGGTTAGGTAAGGGTGGCCGTCCTATAAAGGACTAGCATAGACACAAAATTGGTCCGAAGCTGTACCACATTTGAGTTTCCTCCTTCACTCGCTAAACCATCCTGAGCTCACCAAGAAGCGTTTAAAGTCACGGATCTCGATCTTGCTAAGATCCGTGAGGTCATTCAATGGGGAAGTTCCCATAAATTTTGTTCTGCTGTACGCTAGACTAGGACAGGTGCAGAGCAGATGGAGTACGTTTTCCTCCTCCTCCTCATCACCACAGCTGCGGCAGAAATCGTGGGCTGGGACACCCAGTCTGCTCGCATGTATCCCAATGAGACAATGTCCCGTTATAGCTCCTACGACCATACCAATATGGTGTCGTCGAAGCGATATCAGTTGGTCTGATCTAGACCGGTCAAGACCAGGCCAGATCTGCCTGGTTATTACACACGAACTGGCGTTAGACCATCTGACGTTCGTTTCTTTTATAGCTTCTTCCAGAAGCAGCAGTTTACATGAAGCAAGCGGTATTTTTATATCCCGCTTACTTTGGTTTATTAGGCGTTCTGTACCCTTGCGGGCCAACTCGTCTGCCATTACATTACCTGCGATATTGAAATGCCCTGGCACCCACGTCAAGCGGATGTTGAACTGATCAGCCATCTCATTTAAAGATGCCAGACAGTTCTGGGCTACCTTCGACGTCAGGGAGTATGATTGTAGCGTTTTAATAGCAGCCATGCTGTCCGTAAAAATGCGAATATCCCTCGTAGATATTACATTATACTTCAACCAGTCCATGACTTCCATTATCGCGATCAGTTCAGCTTGAAAAACGCTGCAAAAGTCGGGAAGACGAAGAGAGAGGTTAACCCCTAGTGCCTCACAGAATACCCCGCAGCCAACCCCTCCATCCCTTTTTGAGCCATCCGTGAAGAAGCTTAGCGCCTCATTGTCCATAACCGTTTCGTTCACCCAGTCCTCTCTGGTGGGAAACTCAGTTTGGAATTTCATCTCAACAGATGGCAAAGGAATAGCATAGTCGGTAGCTTCCGGAATACCCCTGTTGCATAGGATAGATGAGTGCCCTGCATTATTACAGGTCCACATAGATATGGATTTGAGCCGAATGGCTGTGCAAGATGCAAGCTGCTCGGACGCAATATCCAAGGCAGTAAGATGAAAGAGAATCTCCAGAGCTTGAGTAGGTGTGCTCCTGAGAGCTCCACTTATACACAAGCAGGCCGTTCTTTGGACTTTCATCAATAGTTTAAGGTTGGCCATAATTTTTAACGCTGGCCACCAGACAACAACCCCATACAGCAGTATAGGTTTGACCACTGAGACGTAGAGCCAGTGTACTATGTGGGGCTCCATACCCCATCTCTTTCCAATGGCATTTTTGCAGGAGTAGAGCGCTATAGTAGCTTTCTTTACTCTCTCTACGATGTTTGGTTTCCAGCTTAGCTTGCTGTCCAAAATTAGTCCGAGGTATTTTGCTCGAGGTGGGTTTGCGTTCAATCCGCAGCCGTGTGCCCACTCATTGAGATAGCCAAGCGCGCACTGCATGCGCTCACTCAGCGTACTAGGATATTTGCCGAAGACCGCAATAGCAACGTCATCCGCGTAAGCAACCACCTTGAAGCCTTGTCCTTCCAGGTTTAGTAACAGGTCAATTATGACCAGGTTCCAAAGAAGGGGGGATAAAACCCCACCTTGAGGTGTCCCTCTGCTCACGTATCTGACGGCAGACGTCCCCCCCAGATAAGCTGTCACGATCCTGCCTCTAAGCATATGATCTATCCAGCCTCTGAGTGACCCGTCTACCCCCAGACACGCAAGGGCCCAAGAAGGTTACCATTGATTATTCCTTATATTCAAGTGATTTCTCAATCGGGCCTATAAGGGAGTGGAGAGCTGTTTAGTTAGGTATGAATGTTTTATATGGAAGACAAAATTGTTCACTCATAAACTCGTGCATATAAAATGTAATTATTTTTGAAAGTTGTTGACTGACATGAATTTATATATTTGTTAACTTGTAATTTCAATTTCATTGTTCAAAAATGTTGTTTTGATTTTCAATATAATTGTTTCAGACATATGTTATTTTTGTTCTGTTTAATTTAAAAAAAAGGGAAAACTTTGATTTGTTGATTAAATCAACGATGGGCGCATTAGAAAATTATTAGATGTTTTAACATACCAAAGTACTTCCAGAAGTATTTTGAATTGGATTTAACCATATTTTGCATATTTTTGACATTAAAACTGTGGAATTTGGAGTTGAAGTTATCAGTTTCTGATTTATTTTCATTTTAATCATCTTGCACATTTCTAAAATGATGGCCTTTTCAAAAACTTCTTCAATTTCGCTCTTTTATGACGCTAAAGCTAATAGAATGTAGAACAAGATGCCGGATTAAAAGGTTCATTTTGGTATACACAGCGGGTCATCTGGGCACTCCCGGAATCAGATTTTCGCATTATCTAACATTTCTTCACACTGCTACTTTCCTATTTCACCAAAATAATTAAACGATATACAATATTTGAAAGCTAAGGAGTGTGCTTACACGCTAAAAAGGAACCATCCACCCTCTCCCATCTAAAGCTAATGTTAGCTTATTTTATGACATAAAACTTAGCTTATTTTATGACGATAACTTATCGATTTTACGTTTTACGTCAAATTTGCTGTTCAGTAGCTTGAACACACGGACCTTTTAAATGAGCCTTAGTTTTTTTATTATCCCAAATAGTCCAAATGATGATTGAATTATTTTGCTTTTATCGTGTGCATCATTCCAGAGTTCTGAATCAACGATAATAGGTGTATTTTGTTGAGAACAATTTAACTCTAATCCGTTTTTTTTGAGTTAATTTTTTTTTATGAGTTGGTTGTAGTTTTGAAAATTAGTTTTAAAAACAAATTCAAATAAATATTTAACGATTGTTAATTGAAAAAATTGGTTGGCATAATATAATGGAAAATCCAAAAAAAATTTCATAAGAAGTAAATAAGCATTACCTTATACATTATTATTTTGTGTATGGTAATGTTAGTGTTTGAAATTAAAATTTTCAATTTTATTCTTATTTTATTAGTTCTAAAAGGAGTACGTAAAGTAGAATGGAGACAAGAACACTGCTTGTATTTTCGATAAGTAGAAAGGAGTGACATATTCAAAAGAAAAACTGTATATCGTAGTTTATTGGAAGATTTGACCAGTTCAGCAGTTTCGGTAAATAAATGCAGTACAATAGTAAATTTAAAACAAGTTAAAATACATAATTGTTTGTAGGATATCCCATTTACGGATGATGAGGTGAGAAACAAAGTAAAATCTTTAAAGAGAGCATATAAAGATGCCTTGGATAACATTTCCAAAACAGGAGCTGGATATTCAATGGAACCATATAAGGATCTACGGGAAGATCCGAACAACTCCAATTCCAGCTAAATCAAAATATATAAAACGAATTTGTTCATCGAATGTTGCAACAGATATTAATAATGCTGGCTCATCAAATATCATAGATTCATCAAATTTGGTCGAAAGTCCATTGATATTTTATCATAATGATTTGATTGAGGTATATCTTTGCCGGATAACACTAATGAACCGAGCCAACCAGCAAAGAAAACTAGACCGCCCAAGAAATCTCTCGTGGCTAGAAAGTTTGAATTCTTGAAAGAAAGAGAAGCGGCAAAAAACACGAGAGAAAAAAATTGACAAAAAAGGCACCAAGATATTTTAAAAATGCATCAAGACCACAAGGAAATGAGAAATGAAACTGAAATAAAATATCGAGAATAAAGAAAATATGAATTTTAATTAATTTATAGTTTTATTTTTATAATTTATAATAAATATAATATTATTCCCACTTTATTTTAAATTTGATGAAACAAAAATAGTTAAAACTTTATATAAATTGACGCTTACGAAATGTCATTTCATTACCAAAATGACAACATTCGAAAGTAAAATTGAAGAAAAAAATTAAAAATGTACATAATTAAAATATATCATAATTATCATAATTAAAATCGGAATAGAGTTAAATAACTCAAGAAATATTTTGGAGTTATTTAACTCATGTCAGAAGTTAATCAGCGCAATTGTTGTTGTAACAACCTCAACAAAATACACCTAATAATAGTTGTGATACATTGAAGATAGTTAACTCATTAGTGCGGATATCAAGTTCATTCGACTATGTATATTCATATGTATGTTATACTGTTGAACAAACACTCAGCTGATGTTAAGCTGGATAGTAAACGCTTCTTTATATCAAATGAACATTCGATATACGGTAGATTAAAATCGCTAAATTCAATAATGAGATGTGATCGATCAACAACGGTAAAAGATTCACCAAATACATAAGCTATTATAGTACGTTAGCCATTGACCTATATTTTAGTTATCATTTAAGTAAATTATCATAATGTATGGATAGATCCTAAAAGCTTCAATTTTGAAACACATTACCTTTTTCGATCAGCGAACAACGATATGTATCAGTTTGCGACCGAGACTTACATTTATCTATACTTTTCTACTATTTGTGAGAAAATATATTACATTTACAAATAATTCAAATTACAATATAAAGTTGATAAATAGAATTCAAGAATTGATCGATCGAGGAACCACATTACAAAAATGAGAAAGGTACCTACATATATAGAAAATTCAATGCAATCGTATGATTTCAATAATCATTTTAATTCTCAAAAATGCGAAGTCAAGTCACCCAGCTCACATGCGATTTAACATCGCCGACATTTTCGGTTGTACGTAAGTGAGGGAAAACACGAATTATGCGCGAATGAACCAGAACTTCAATAATTAATGTGTTTTATTAAAATGAACATTATCCTAATGTTTAGAATACCCAACAGAAATCACATAATTTCAATATTGTATATATAACCTAAAGGAATTTATTCAATTACTTAAATTGTAATATTAAATTAACAGCTTCAGCGAAATGCTAATTTTCGTAACTTCAAATAAATTTTGGTTTAGCGGAGTACAAATTAACTAGAATATGTATGTATATATGTAAAACTAACAACAGTAAATAACACAATTACTTTTATCTTTATTATCACTAATTACAATATATAATCCAGATAATATTTACACGACTAAAATACAAGTCAATAAATATTCGCTACTTTGTGCACAGCCGACCAGCATTTATTTAATTAACATAATGGATATCGTATCATAAAAAGCTCCGCCATTATAAATCAAAAAAGTTGAATATACAACACAATAATAGTATTGTAATATATACCAAACACGTACAAGAAAAAAAAAATCTCCATAACACTGTTTCCAACCGTGTTCATACAAATTACACCAATTTACATCAAAGGTCAATATCAATTAAAATTAATTCCAATAAATATTACTGTTTAGGGAGCGAACAAATACCATTTATGTATGTACATATACAAGAAAAACATAAGAGAAAAATGAAAAACTATAAAGGAGGAGAAGAGAATAACATCTTGCACACCCAGCACGAAAAACACAGAACACATAAAAAAAATCATGGAGCTAAAATCTTATAATTCTCAGTAAGAGTTCCCCACACACACATAAAAAAACAAAAATTATGTTTTACTTTTCGTATACTAAACGACCATTGACACTTAAATCGTTTGACCCACTAACAAAAAAAAATCTGAAAACCTCAGTAAAACCCAGCCCACACAATCACATATAATATCACATAACATACAGAAATTTATATTAAATCCCAAGCCCTTATCCCTCACATCATATTTTGTATATGGATGGATACCAGAAAAACAAAAAAAAATTTTTTTATCTATATCGATTCAATTTATATCTCAAATAAAATAATATAAAATTTCCCTCATTTTCGCATCATGACATATTTTTATGACATTTTTTTTTTTTAAATTTGAACGATTTGTATTTATATAAATTTATATACGTATGTAACAGATAACCAACAAATTAAATTATTAAATAGATAGCACGCATAAAGTTAAGGGAAAATCAATATGGCGATAAATTAACATAACCTTAAAAGTAAATTAATGCTTGTGTCTGAGATAAAATAGTAAACAAATGGCTAAATCATATCGTGAAACAAATAAAGTTTATACCTGTACATATATTATTTATACACAAAAGAGATACTATTATTAAAATAAATTAACTAACAATAGCGATTTAATCTGCAAAAATTATTATGATTGGAGAGTAAACAATCTGAAACATCGAGAGTTTGTCTTGTTTTTCCGTTTGCGTTTTATTTTATTTTTTGGAAAATGTAAAATCTCTTGTCTTTCGTCGACGACCTTTCTCTCCGAAAATAATATCCAAAATTGAAAGACATACACATTCACAAAACAACAATAAAAACAATTATATATGTCGAATTGAAGGGATTATGTTTTAAAATTTAATTAGATTTTAATAACAGTAAAAATGGTGGTCATTTGTAACGGACATTGACTAAAACGAAAAAACAAGTTACAGAGACCAATACATTTACCATTATTTTAATATGTCTATACATACATATTCCCATTTCTAATAAATTTTCTAGGTTGAAAATTGAGAGAAAATCTATCTACATAAATACTATGTATTTTCATGTATATGTGTGGGAGAAAAACTATAAAACTAGATAAATAATTGCAAATTTAGGTGAAATCTTTTTTAATGTTTCGGCATTTTTGTACATTTACACAAACGTTGTCGTATCACAAAAAAAAATTGTGAATGTATGTAAGTACGTACACATGTATGTATACATGTGTGTATAGGTCCTAGGAATTTTGTTTTTCTTTTGTATTTTCTTTTTTCTCTCGTCGGATAAGAAAAATGTGTGGAAAATGATAATAACAACAACAATGAAAAAAAATTCGAAAATTACGACCTGAGTGAATTTCTGACAAGAGAAAATTGATATTATGGAGAATTTTTAATTATATTCCATGGTTTGAGTATTCGCTAAATAAAATAATATACATTATGAATATAATATTTTATAATATATTTACTTTTTAACTAAAATTTAATTTTAATCAAAACCATTTCACAAATTTATTTCTTATTGCAATAAAATCCACTTTTGTGTTATATGTATTTTGTTTAATTTTTTAACTATATAAATGAACATTATATTTTTTTTAACTTTTAATTATTATTTTTAATAAATATAAAAACACACATAGAATAATCATTAATTATTTATTATTTATATTTTTCTAAATTTGTTTTATACACACACTTACTTATATAAAAAAAAACATTAAATTTGTAGCAAAAATTTATTAATCCAATAATATTTTTTGTTGTATTTGAATTCGCACAACACACTTTTTTTTAATAAAAAAGTAAATTATTTTCAAAAAATATAAATAATTAAAAATAAAAATTATAAAAAAAATTAAATAAAATAAAAAAAATATTAATTTTTTTATCTTTATTGTTTTAATTTAAAAATTAAAGAAAATTCCTCCCGTGTTAGCGATAAAAATTCTCGTCCGGGACTGATATGATTATGTGTAAGTAAGCAGCGCTAGAAAAAGCTTTTTGTTTTGTTTTATCCTCGTTTATTTGTTCGTCCTTTTACTATTGTATTTGTGTTACATTTGGGAGAAACCAATCTGGAAAATATATGTGTGTGTGTGCAAAATGGAAAAACAAGAAAAATTTTCGTTAGCTAGAAAAAGATATAGCTTTTGTTTTTTTATTTTTTATTTTTTCTGTGCTTTCGTCGTACCGTGATCGGATGCTGTTTGTTTGCCATTCTCTAAATACACAGAGAAAAATCGGGGGCGCGTCACGCAAGCGTATTTTTATTGCATTGATCGTTTTTTATAAATACATACAAATACATACATACATAATTATATGTATGCACACATATAGTTTTCCACAAACAAGAAGAACAACATTTTCAATGTATTTAAATGAACAAAGTTATATTTTCTCAAGCTTTTGATGGCTGGATGAATGAAGATGCACACACATATTTTTCATGTTGTTCTCTTACATATGCTTATAGTTTTGTGCACAGTAGAGTAAAACTGTACAGACTACATAAATATAGAATGTGTGTTATGCATTTCGATTTAGATTTGGTTCGATTCTACATACATATATTGCCTATATTCTTTAAAGTTCACACCTAAACATATTTATTGAATACCACTGTGCGTGTTTTCTTCTAGTAATAATCAAACAAAAAATTATATACACTTTGATTTAATTGTACCCCCGTTATTATCCTTATACCATCATCGTCGGAGCAAAATGTAATTTAATTTAATTTCAAAATCAATTGAAATCAATGCTTTTAATTGTTTTTGTCAAAATAAATCGCACAGCATGACTAAAAAGCGAAAAAGACATTTAGCAGGGTCGAGGTAAAAAGTGCAAAAACAGAAATTTAAAAAAGCTCTCAAATTTTTTGTACATACAATATATTTGTATTGAAGAAATAGGAAATAAATTGAAGGTAATTTTCTTATGTACTTTCTATATGTACATATAGGAATGTACATATATATATATATATATATATATATATATATATATATATATATATATATATATATATATACATAAAAAATTCTCCTCTGTTTTGGGCACACAAAATAAAAACAACAAATCTTAATGTAAATCGAAAAAGCTTTTTTATACTTTTTTTCTTGCCTTTATTTTATTCTCTCTCGAAATTTATTTATCTTCACTTCGGTTCTTTTCTGCTGTTTGTTGTACGCTTCAGAAGTAAATAATAATATCCTACAATAGGAGGAAAATATAAATACGTACATACATATATAACTATATGTAATGTGTATACATATAATTTTACTATTTTAATGTCTATATACTTTTTAATGGTGTTGTAAATAGGTATATGTATACCATAGTACATATATATGTACATACATTTGTACAGTAGGTTAAATATTAGGTTACACAGAGGTATTTAATCGCGGAATTAATTGGTTTGCTGTTGATTAATGGACATATGTATATGTATAGAAGCAGAATTATACGTATTTATTTATTTATTAAAGTTGGCTGGAACCCAAGCAGGTTCCGCACTCAATGCCACTCTGCGCCCATGGTGCAAACCGAGGATTCTATCACGATTCGCAAATGCGCTCGGCTGCTCTGGCAAACTGTAACAGCTTAAACCAGGGTATAGGGATGACAATTGACCTACATTCAAAGATCTATAATTAAGAAACCGGTACCTAACTACCTCGAAAGCGGGACAACCACAAACAAAGTGAATGAAGTACTTAGCAACTCGGCATATAGTGGAAACTAGCCAATTACGCGGAGCCTGCAAAAACATGTAGTTCTTAATAGCTTTCTTACCACAATTAAAGTTCAGCGGCACTGCCGGTTCAGGTCATAACTGAGCCTGCTTTAGCGAAAACATCAGCTATCTGATTATACCTTCAATACCACAATGAGCCGGAACCCACATAACCCTGACACGATTATTAAAGCAAAGGACGTTAATAAAATGTGTACAGTGCTTGACCAGTTTGGAAGTGATCATAGGATTCCATAATGAATTGAGCACAGATTTACTATCACTGCATAGAATAATATCCTTTCCGGAAACATCGAGCTTAGAAGCATCAATCGCACAACGTGTGAGTGTAATCAGCTCCGCTTGGAATACCGGTCAGTTCCGCCATAGATTACCACGTGATCGTAGGTCATATGCAGGACAATAGGTTCCAAAACCCGCACCAAAATTAGAGTGAGACTCGTCAGCGAAAAACACGAGCGACGCCACCCATTCATTGAATTCTTGAGAAAACCACCCCGCCGAATAAACCACCGAGAAAGAAATATCGAAGCAGAATTCTCGCAACAATATGTCATTAACCATGTTAATTTCTGGTATATATGAACTGAATAAATTGTAGATTAGTCTATGCCCTGTAATCAGGCCGGGAGCGTTCCACACACAAATACACCACTGGTGAAAGGCAGCGGAGCATGTTCTGCCTAGAATGACCGGCTGCAGTGTGGTAGAAATGAGATTGCCTGCAAAGCAAGTATAGAAGACGAAGACATACCACCCGTAATAGCTCGACAATACTATACCTTGTATGCGCTATTAAGCTTGGCAATAACAGGACTTAACTGAACCACAACACACGCGTAAGATAGCATAGGTAAAGCTAGAGATTTGTAAATAAACATCAGCATTTTGGGGGTCAGACCCCACGGCTTCCCAAGTGCTCTTCCACACTGCCAGAAAATGGAAGTGACCTTTTGCAGTTTAATTTCAATATGAGATTTCCAGGAGAGTTTACTGTCCAGAATAACACCAAGATGATTTACTGTGTCGGATCTAGCGATTGTTTCTCCAAAAAGAGAAGGAGCAGACAGCTCTCCAGTATTCCTACGTCTGGTGAAGACTATCAGACTAGTTTTCGATGCATTAACGTACTATCCGCTCTCTAGACACCACATTTGTACAACTTGAAGAGGGCGTTGCGTTAAGTCTGATAGTACATTAAGGTATTCACCCTGAACCAGAACGACTAAGTCATCAGTATAACTCTGAGCAGTGAAGCCAGATTGGTGTAGTTTTACAAGTAATTCGTCAATAAATAAGAGCCACAGGAGAGGTGACAGGACACCTACCGGGGGACAACCTTTGGTAACTTTAACCGAGATAGAAATGGAGTACAGCTCGGCCACAGCAATGCGCGACCTCTGCAAATATCCAATCAAAGTAACAATGATTTGGTCAATTCCAAAATTTGTGTAGGCTTCAGTGATGAAAGCGAAAGAAGTACTATCAAAGGCCCCCGCAATATCGAGGAAAGTCCCCACTAGAAACTCCTTAATACTATAAGCGATCATTCAATCCTCGTAACAAGTTTATGCAGCGTAGTTCCACATGATCTCCCAACTCTGTAAGCATGTTGAGTGCTTCCCTATTAGTCTTTCTTCAACATCTGGACCACCAGATTTATAAGGTGAGAAGGAGAAAACGATCCAGCGCAAGGTGTTGAGAGTGACCAGGCTACAGGCTAAGTCCCAGTCAGGTGAATAATCAGTACCATTGGGCTGAGCGTCAGCAACATAATCATGATTGATAACATTTCACCCTGGGAAAAGAAAGTAGTAGTTCGACAATTTCCTTTCTGGATGAATTAGGGTTGCACTAAGATTGTTTGAAATAAACACGCAGGCTCTTATCTTATCATTGGACCCTCTGTAGAGGATTCTGCCACCTACAGGATCCAAACTAGAAACCACACCGACAAGCAGATAAAGTTCCCGAATCAGGCAAATGTCTCCCTGCGATTTAGCGAGCAGCAACTTAAGCTCAAACGATGCAGCTTTGCTATGGTGTAAGTTGATCTGTTTCAGCGCAAGCATAGAAGTCATAATAATAATTACAAGCTAAGGAAACAATCGAGGGTGGGATCCAAACTACTTTCCAGATACAACCACGACGAAGGTCGAAACTGGAAGCTAATTTACTGTTCAATATCGGAATCACACAAGCTATAGACCCGAAACACGACCCGAGGTGGAATTTAATCTATGTATAAACATAAGCATGGACATCATAAAAGAAACCAGCAGAGAAGTAGCGGATGCTCTACGGGCCAGAGATAATTTTAAAGATAAGATTAGATTATCTCCGTCCTGTCCAAGACTTACTACAAAGAATATCTGGAACCAGTGATGGTCTCAAAAAATGTTAGGTCAACCCGAAATACAATTGCTTGAGCTAGGTAGAAACCCAGTAATTGTGTAATGAAGTTACCCATTTGAGCTGTAGCTATTCCTTTCGGTGGAGCAAATGAAAGATGTCAAATTTGGTCTCATCCAGAGTGATATCAGGATTGGTCTCACGTATCGCGGATGCGACTCCTTTTGCCGTATCGCCTAGTTCCGCGTTGGGATGGGGTTAACCCAAGGGTTACCTCAGCATCCGAACTAAGCAAGTAATCTTCAGAACCTTAACGGGTTCGGAGTTGAAACCGCCGACACTTAGAGTGTGAAGGTTTTCAAACTCCACGTCGGACACAACGGTGCCCATAAGTTTAAACTTAACTGGCAGACAAGTTCAAACCACCTGTGAAAAATAAAAATTTTTAAACGAAAGTGAAATAATACAAGCAAGAATAGTAAAATCATGGGTTATTGCTTGTTGAACGCTAAAAGAACCGCATACAAAAAATCGCGGTGTGAATAGTACGTATACAATCACATATAATACGTATAATGAATTAAAAATTATAAAAATTTTATGGAAGAGTTTCTGAGATAAGTATAGAGACACTCGTATGCATGTATGGGTAACTATATTTTACATTATTATAAGGAGAAAATATATTTAAAATTTGAAAATTGCTTAATTATATTAAGAATAAAACAATGAGTTATTTTTTTCAATTATTATTTAATTAAAAAAATTGTACCTCATACTTTTTAAGAAACATTGTTACGAGACAAGAAAAAAAATTTCAATTTCAAACTTTTATTCACAAATTTATAAGTGACAAAAATATAACACAAAAGAAATTAAATACATAGGACACATTATATAGTTTATACAATTAGGTTATATTGGAAATTTTGAAATATTGATTTTAGATTTGGCAATTATTCGACTTTATTATTAGTTATCGATTCAATACATTATACTGGGAACTATAATACAGATCGATGGGTTCATGCACTCTCTGCAATTCCGTGTTATCTATATATGCTGTATGAATTGATTATAAGACTTTTTTTTCTATAGAGAAGAGACATTACCTTCTATTTGTAGGCATTTCAATGCATAATGTGTTATACTCAGTGAGACTACTAGTACATGTTAATAATCGGTCAGTATCTTAATTTCTTTGACGGTATCCAACATTTCAATGTCATCGGCGGTATGCAACATTTCAATGTTTTATTTCCAATTAACACACATTGCACGCGATTGATATGAGCTGAACCATTAATAAATTTGAATGAAATTCTAAACGAGTGAAGACTATCTATATCCGTCACCAAATTCTATCAATGCTTACATATGTATCTTCATCGATAATAACAGAAGAAATGATTGAAACGTTGTTATTATTATTTGCTTGTCCAACACCGACATTATAGTAAGTGTATAGTCAAATTGTGAGAAAATTTTTAATGAGCATGTGTGTCTCGATATTACAACAGTAATGTACTTATTAAACCAAATTGCATAAATACTGATACTACATCAGACTCCGGCTGCTGATTAATCGATTTTTAGGTTTGTGTCTAGGATTTTCTCTGAAAATCAACAATAACTTGATAGCTCAATTGATTGTTTCCATTTTATATATACCTGAAACACATTGGTTTGTGAAAATTAATAATTTAAAATTATTGTATTTAATTAAAAATTTAATTAAAGACCTGACCGTGTCGGATAAATTTTTTCAATTTCAAAACTTGCCCATAATAATACAAGAATTGTTCAGATAATGTAAACTTTAGTCATTTTTTGAAAAATGAATGCGAACAGAATTGCATTTCACATTTTATACCGGCTACTGAACTTTCTAAGTTTAAATAAAACCAGTACACCTTTTAGAAAATAGGTCATTGAATATATGTATATTTACCAGGCCACTTCAATCTTCTACCGCTATACTAATCCCATTTAAGATTTTTTGTTCAGGTTTCGTCTATAAAATATTTATTAAAAAAATGATATTATCCAACTAAACCTGAATGTTAGATATAGGTATGCACGAGTAGTGTGTTGTGTGTATAAAGAAGAAGAATTTATTTGAATAAATATTTTTTAAGATAAAAAAAAATACAACAAAACTTGTGCATTAATCAATTTAAAATCAAATGGAAAAATATAATAAAATTAAATAAACTTATCAAGTGCATTACAAATACAGAAAATATATCACGACGGGAATAAAAATTTAAAGCTCGCTTATATACCGTATATAGTTTTAGTTTTATATGTTTATATATTAAATAACAAAAATTTTACATTGTGCTTATATTTTGTTTATTTAGTTTTAAATTTGCTCGAAATCGAAGCTTTTTCTAGAAATTTTCTATTTTTTCAAATTTATATTGTTTTTTTAGCAAAGTATATTTTTCTAATTCCAGACAGTATATAGAATTTCATAGGAGAAGAAGTAAAATGAATAAAAAAAATTCGAAACGAAATATTTGAGAAATCAAACCACTATAGGAAATGGAAAATGTAGTTGATATGATGAATGGAAAATAAGCAATTATCGTTCATGTTGAAATTACATCGATTCGATACCAAAATTAGCTGTAAATTGGATTGGTTTACTATTTTGATAGATGTTATATGATTGAAGAAAACCAATTGGACTGCAAAAAACTTGTAAGTTTGGAGATTATAAATTAGTATTTTAGTTTCATAAATCATAGATTTTTCAGCCAAATGATGTGCGAGTATTTCGTTTTGGATCAGCTTTTTTATTTTATTTTAATATTTGTGACAAATAACAGAACTAATCTTAGAAATTGACGGCAGCTTAGAACCTTGGATGATTTAAAGTAGGTATTAATTAAAAATGTATACTTCAAAAATTCGTAAACATTTGAAAATTTTGTGAAATGAATGGGCCTACACAATAAATAAAACATAATTCTGATTATTAAAAAAAAAATATATACATTTATATATGTATATGTATATGTATATATATATATATATATATATATATATATATATATATATATATATATATGTATATATATATATATATATATATATATGTATATATATATATATATATATATATATATATATATATATATATATATATATATACCTATATATATATATATATATATATATATATATATATATATATATATATATATATATATATATATATATATATATATATATATATATATATATATATATATATATATATATATATATATATATATATATATATATATATATATATATATATATGTAATTAATGTGTAAACAGTTTATTAAATATTGAGTTAGTATTTATAATAATATTTATACAAAAAAATTCTCTAAACCCTAAAATTTTCAATTTAATAAGTAAGATTTCGAAAAATTCATAATATTGAGCTTATCTGTTTTTTAAATTAACTCACGTTACTAATCTATCCCAAACCCATAACTATAGCACCACGTTATAAGACACACCTCTAAATACGGAAAGGTATAAAATTCTTACTATAGTATATATGTATACAATAACTTATTATAGAAATTCACTACACACAAAACCACTTAAAAATATTATAATAATTGATGTAGACGCCTGGTAATTTGTTCTTGAAGTAATTTTTATTTCTTCTATTTATTACTAACATTGCCCATACTAGTACATATTACTATTACTTTCCCCTTTGCTCTTTTCAACTGTATTATATTTGTTAGTGTCATATACAACGTTAATAGTTTGATTTCGGTTTATTGATGATTTGTAATTTAATATTTTTGATAGTTTTACGTTTGACAATATTGAAATATGTAATTTTATATTAATACATCGATAGAAGACGATATGAACGAGATGAGATTAAGAAGAACAACAGAAACAAAACAAAAAGCACTCAACAATTTTACTGGATATGTATTCCCTCGTAATATTTATATACTACATACATATGTATTATGTACGTAGAGGAAATGTAGGTGACCTATTTTCAAATACAAAAATTCAATTTTTATTTTCTTCCCGATTTGTTGTTGTTTATTGCATGTATACAATCATACAGTATATACAGACATAGCTATTACTAAGAGTTACTAATAAAAAATTTATATTTAATTTATAACTATTTTTTTGTGTTTCCTTTGCCATTTTTATACATTTTACAATGGTCATATAAAACTGGGTTTATAAAAATTGTGCTATTTTCCATCCAGGCGGTAGTGTTCAAGTAAAATACACAACATAGCATACCAATTACATATTTACATACAAATATGTATATGTAGGATAAAAAATACAAATAAAATTGTTCACTTTTTTTTAAACACTGGAGAATTTAATTTTTTTACTATCACTATTTATTCGTGTTTTAGTAGCAAAGTTTGCATTTACTCAAATACATATTGCTCTACTAAAATACAATTTATCATTTTATTTTTGTGATGTAACTTAATTTTAACAATTAACTAAGAGAGATATGACTGTGTGAGTATACTATATGTGATCAGTCAACTGTTATAAAAAATGAAGTTCATTGTTAACATACGAAATAAAAAAACAATTTATTAAATGAATTATGTCATATCATAATATTAAAATCAGTACCGGTTATCTACAAATTTATTTGTAAGTGCAAGATCGATATAAAAATAATAATAAAAATTAATCCAATGAACCATATCTTTTTATGAAAAATATTAATGGCCCTTTTATTTAAGCCATAATGAAAATACGCATCTGTATATTAAACATCTGGTTGATATTTCACTCCACAGACTTAAATTAATTAGTCTTGAAATATAGTACATATATACATTTATAAGTAAATTACAGTCGTTTAATTTCTTCTCGTATAAAGGCAGTTGGATATTTTGTTTTCGCACATTAAAATAGATTACAAGTACATATATACATAATTGCAAAATGAAATATTTATAACTAAAAACTTATCGTTCTATCATCCACTTACCTATTCTAGGGACTACGCATTATCCAATATATAGAATTATATATCATTTAATTTCAAATAACTTATAATTATAAGTTATAAGTATAACTAATTTAAACTTTTTTATACATTTTGTACAAGGTCCGTACCATTATTGAGAGCCTGTTTCATTTCGAAAACTATATATGGAAAACTGTATATATATGCTATCGATAAAAGCTCGTAGTTCTACAAATTATATAGGAGGATAATCGGAATCATAAGTTCTTAGACATGAGAACTACTAATAAATGTTTACTATTCCTTCTTTTATGTTTATATCGAACATGTGTGGCCTATCTCCGTTATCCCAAAGTGAAAAATTATTTATTGTTTCTATTGACGTCCTAATTTTGTTTGTTTTTATTGACATTTACGAGATCTTTTATTCAAGGAAAGAAGTAATACATTTTTTTTTAAGAAGAACAATTTTTCACGCTTTATCACTTATTTTTATATTATTTATTTTGAGTTTGTTTTGTTTAAAACGATTTTTTTTTTAAATTGGGATATTTTATTCGAATGTTCGAGCTTTTATCCGCTCTTCATCAGATGCTGTTTAAAACCGAGTTTTAAACAGCTTCTGGGGATGAACAGATAAAACCTCGAAACTAGTAATAGTAATAAAATAAATAAATATCCCAATTTTTATAAAAAAAACTCAAAATAAATAATATAAAGTAGTAACTCAACAAGATTTATGTAGTTTGTCAAGTGGTTTATTTCCTAGATAAAATTATTTAGTATTGATCAAATATACTGATCAAATAAATTGCATTCAAACAGAAAAACGGAAAAAGACAAAAAAAGAAAAATGACTTAACTAGAGTAGAAAAAACAAGATACTTTATATTCAAACATGTACCTTAGTTAAGTCACATAGTATCCAATAGGTCTGCTGGCTTATCTCAAATTATTTAACTTTGAGTTGGTTACTCATTAGTTTTTGCTCATACTGAACACTCCTCGTTCAGTATGAGCAAAAACTAATGAGGAGAATAACAGTTTGACAATAGTTAATTGCCGTTCGTAAAATTTTATTTGGAAACTGGATTTCTCACTTCAGCTCCTGCAACCATAAATACCTTAGTGGAAAAAGAAAATCGAGAAATAATTTTGTTAATATCATCGCTTTGATAAATTTTGTGCTGAAAAACTTAAAGCACATCTATAATTAAATAAGCATGTGCTTACTAATTTTTTCCTGATTAGATTTTTTTTTTCATTTTTGTGGATAACCTGTGGATGGATTCATATTTAATTGTTACAAAGAATTAGTAGTTTCAAAATCATTAAACAAAACATCTAGCGAGGAGTAGATTAACTAAATAATTGAGAAGTTGCATATCAAATAATGTGAAAATAAAACTCTCATTTTCAAAAAACTGGTTTTCTTAATTGAATGATCAATATTGAACATATAATTTAAAATATTATAATTATTGTATAATTAGAAATTAATGATTTACAACCAAAAAATACTAAATACTAATAAAAATAAAAACTACAAAACTACGAAATTTCATTCTTGATTCACTTAACTTGAGAGATTCCGTAATTACAAATGAAAAATTAAAATTAAATATAAAATAATTTAATTATTGTTTTTTAGCTTTTTAATAATTATTATCATTACATTTAAGTTATTACGCTTATATTCTCTTTTTAATTGATTTTTGATTCAGACTAAAATTGAATCGAAATTTTATTTAATTTCGAGTTTTGGGCGAGTGAGAATAATAAATGGCGCTTATTAAACTAAAAAGCTTCCAAAACCAAATGTTTGTTTCATACTCGTCCAATAATAACGTTCCCAATTTGCTTTTGTTGTTTCAGATTCAGATGTCGGGACACCGGTTTGAGTTAAATTAACATCGGTGTGATCATCTTTCTCGTCGATTTCAATGGTTACGGTAGAGAAATGACCTGTAGGCCATTGTTTTAATCGCCATAATTGGACAATTTTCTTATTTGGGATTAATTCAAGGAATTTACCAGTTACGTTGCCACCAAATAGTGAGAATCTGAAATAATAAAATATGTTTTAGTGGTTGATATTCCTAATCGTTTTATCATATAACATACTCGCCACCCTTAGATGCATCCAATTTTACATAAGCCCTAGTAAATGCTGTAACCATTTCACTTCGAGTTAAAGCACCATAAAAATCTTGGGATTTACATTGAAACTTCTCATTGCATTTTATTGTGGTGACATCGAGCTTCAACCCTAATGTATCCTTAGAGGTTAATTCGGCTTTGGAACCGTTTTGTGAGCTCATATCGATTTTCTTATTAAATCCGGATGTGATATTCTTGACGCCGTCTTTTTTAACTTCCTAGAAACGAAAATAGAATTGACCGAAAAATTCATTACATAATAAACTCAAGCGCTTACCCCATCCTTTTTCGGTAGAATCATCCCTTTAGAAAATTCCTCCCGCAGTTCCTTAATATAAACTTCAACTTGTTTTCGTAATTTATCTCGTCCAATGTTATACATAAACGTTTTAATATTTTCCGAGTCACTATTCGACTCGTTTATCGCAATTTCCACTTCAATATCATCTAAATCATTTTCTTCTGATAAATTCGGAATGACAGCTGTTCCCTTCGTAATGTTCTTCGTATCGCCCGCGAAGTGGCCCTCCCATTTTAATGCGATATTCCATTCATAAAAGAATATTAATTTACCTTTCCTGTTATTCGCACAAGCTTCGCCATTTAGTTTTTCTATTTCGGTTACTTGGCATTCCACCCCGCTTTCGGATATCTCGAAATTGTCAAACAAAGCTCTTAATTTATCCTTGGACCACGGGGTGGCATTTTTCTCTGTCCAATGCCAATTATTGACGTTTGTAGCATCAGGTCGCTCTTCAACAATCCATCGTGGATCACCTTCTCCCCATTTGGCCATTTTTATTAAGTTTTTTTTTAATTTAGCCTTGGCTGAACTACTGTTTTACAAATAAATCTTACTTAACTAAGATAAATCAATTAGTTAATTTATATAATTTTAGATTATATTTTATTAATTTAATCGAAAAACTTTTATAGAGCAATAAACTGTTTGCGTATATTCCTATAATTCGTTGTTAGCAATTCTGAAAATGTGTGATGAAAAAAAATGTTAGATCTGTCAAAAATGAAAATGATTCTCTACAAAAATGGAAAGTTCCAGATGTGTGGAGAATTTTTGAAGTTTGGTCAAGTTCAGTTTAGTTGTTTAGGTATGGATAGCTTAATTGTTTTTTTTATACTAATTTAAATTTATTTTTATTAGAAATAGTTTGAATAAAGTTTATAAATAAATCAAGGAATGATACGAATTTATTATATTTTAATTTATTTTAATGACGAACGCTATGCATGTTTTCGTTGGACTGACCAGTCAGTTAAATGCCATCAATATATACTGATTGCCATATTTTTCTCGAAGTATATTAACCACTCTTTGAAATTCGTTTAATTTGAAATCGCGCTTAAATTTACAAAATCCAATTAAATGATTTGATGGATGCACATGATTATAAATGTATCAACAAGTAAAATAGTTTACAGGCAACTTTTTTTCATCTACCACAAAATAATACTGCATAATTACCTATCTATTTTATTATAAAACCATTAAACTTCTCTCATACGAATCATTCTACGTCTTTTTGATCTGAACTAACAAAATTAAATTATTGAAATATTTCTAATAAACATAACTTTTTTGATATTTTGACTTCGTCAAACCTTAGGATTATTCATATGATAGCAGCTTCAAGGCTCCTTTGAGATTCTATTAATTTGTTCCTTCGTTGTTTATAAATTTAACCTATCTTATTCTGCAAAAAGAGAGTTTTAAGCCTCTATTCCATTGTGAAAAATTTACTGTCAGCAAAACCAAAATGGGATAAAAATATAGATTTGCTGGTGGTGCGAAAGAAACAAAAAACTTCATCAGCAAAATTTTACTGGAGAGAAAAATGTGTTTGTTTTAGTGTGTTGCCATAATTTATTATAGAAAAGTATCAAGTTGAGTATTTTTTATGGCAACATTTACACACATCGACATAAAAATTGTGTGCGGATACGAAATATTTTTCACACACACATGTTTGGATATTTTTATGGTCAAATGTTATTTTGTTGTACATTTTTTTTTAATATTTCAGACGTTATAATAACAAATTATTATTATTATTATTAATTATATTACAATAAATTATTTATTATGTAATAGCATATGAATAAATGAATAAAATTATGTTCGCACTCTAGACATAAAAAAAATTATGAAATTTGTTGGTTATGTTACAGAGGATGTCAAAACGTAACCATAAAAGTTTCGCTATAAAATAAAAAGTAAAAAAACTACTATCTCTGTCACACTAATTGAATTTTTTCTTTTCTTTCTCCTTTCATTATGGCAACAAAAAAATGTCAGTAAATTTATCACAATGGAATACAGGCTTTATTCGTTTACTTAATCACACAAAAATTCTCTTAATCACACAAAAATTCTCTCAGAGAGAGATCGGCTATGATTTCCTAGCAAATATTGCCTAACTCGTGTACAAGCCTTTAGCAAGAAACTCACTTACGACCAACATAATAACACAAAAATTCTCTCAGAGAGAGAGAGAGAGAGAGAGATCGGATTTGATTTCCTAGGATTTGAATCCCATCTCATGTACAGGCTTGTACACGAGACTAGATTCAAATCCTAGGAAATCAAATCCGTTGTCTCTCTGAAAGAATTTTTTCGTGATTAAAAGAATTTTTGTGTGATTAAGTTGGTCGTCTGCGAGCTTTTTGCTAAAAGTTAAATATATATCAACTCAAGAGAGGAAAAGGGGCGTGTTTTTTGTCAATTTTATTGATTTGAGTGGGCGAGAGATCGGATTTGATTTCCTAGGATTTGAATTCGATCTCGTGAACACGGCTCCAACCCTTGAAGGAGAATGGATAAAAAAGGACAGCATGAGGTACTTTAAAAAAATACTTGTCAACGTTATTTCATTTAATGTAATAATGATTCTTAAATGATTGTTTCTTCATAATTTAATAAAATACAGGATAAATTCAAATTTTGATATTTACACATGTACCTACATACAAATTATATATTTTTACAATTATTTTAATTAATTTAGGATGTAACATAAAGCTAAACATCTGAAAAGGTATTCAAAAAGTGTCAAACTCTTAAAAATTCGAACAGTCGTCATGGAATTTTTTCATCAATCATTCATCAAATAAAATAAACAATTATGTTCACCTCATCAATAAAACACCCCTGCACATCGTAGATATTTTCATCATAAAAAATTTCAGTTCACTGCTTTTTTTTTATGTGACAGTCTTTTCCGTTTCCGTAATTACGAGAATCAGCCGTCATGAAAGCCAAAGGAGAGGTAAAAATATTAAAAAAATTAATTAATAAATGGTTTTAATATGTTAAAATGTTGAAATAATAATTGTGGCTTTAATAGTTTATGTGCAAAATAAATTTGATTCGTAAAATTGAGATTTTATGTCAAAGAAATATGATTGAAATTTTTTGTGTCCATGTGTTAAATTTTTGTAGAATTTCAATATGGTTGATGGATAAATAAAACGCAAAATATATAACATTGATCAACTGAAATTAAGTGTTTGTTATTAAAATTAAGTCGTACGAAATTTAATTAAAGTCATAATTTTTTTTTCATAAAATGTGAATTTTTATAAACATAACCTCGAAAATAAATTATGTTGATGTACACAAAATTTATAATCATTTGTTTTTTTTATTTCCATGGTAGTTGAAAGAATATGAAGTCATTGGACGCAAGCTTCCATCAGAAAAGGAGCCTAGCACTCCTCTATATAAAATGAGAATTTTCGCTCCAGACAATATTGTCGCGAAATCACGATTCTGGTATTTCTTGAGACAATTGAAGAAGTTCAAGAAAACAACTGGTGAAATTGTTTCCGTTAAACGCATCAATGAAAAAACACCAATTAAAATAAAGAATTTTGGTATTTGGTTGCGTTATGATTCTCGTTCAGGAACACATAATATGTACAGAGAATACCGTGATTTAACAGTTGGCGCCGCTGTAACACAATGTTATCGTGATATGGGTGCACGTCATCGGGCACGAGCACATTCAATCCAAGTAAATTAATCTTAGTAACTCTTATAGTGTACATAGGAATTAATTGTATTTGTATTTTCCAGATTATCAAAGTAGAATCAGTTGCAGCCAGTAAATGCCGAAGACCTCATGTCAAACAGTTCCATGATTCTAAAATTAAATTCCCACTTGTTCAACGAGTACAAAAGAAAGGAAACCGAAAATTATTCTCGTACCGTAAACCACAAACATACTTCATGTAAAAATTACAAAATTTTGATAATAAAAGTGAAGACCATCTTTCAATAAATAACAAAAAAGGATATCAAAAGTGTTTTAGTAAAAAATGTACGATATATTTTCTTCAAATAACATCTCGGTATAAAAAATATAAACTCTAGTTATTAAAAAATGGTGCGATATATTTTAAATAGACGAAAAAATATAAGTTGATCTTGAATACAGCCCAAGCTTCGCACAAGACAAGTCTCAATTTCTCCCAACTACTTTGTGATTGGATGTAATTTTCATTATATATCGATTTTATGCAACACAGCGTCATTACGCCCCAGGCTGTGCGACGATTTTGAGTTTCCAGCGTTGCTTCAATGCCACGAATCAAATCGTTTGTCTTCAAGACGAGCAGCATTTGTCGATCAACTTGATCCAATATGTCTGCAATGTGAGGTAGAACACTTTGAGTACTGTTTTGGAGTAGTACTTTTTCTTCTTGTGACTGTTTTGTTCGTGATACACCAGTCATCACACTTTCCCACGGTCGACCAGTCACCATGCATGCAAACAGTCCGTAATAGTCACCTTTAATTCCCAATTTTGTGCAATGATAACGCATGGCTTTGCGATCAAAATTTAAAATGGCCAACCAAAGTTTTGAATAATCGTAACGGAATTTACTCGTCAAATTGGCATACAATCCATGATCTAGCAGCACAATATCTACGTCACCGTTGTTATTTTTCACTAAAATATTTCCCGGATGTGGATCACTATGCACGAATCCATGCAAGAATATCATGTTAGAATATAATTGTCCTAATTTATTTGAGATTTCCAATCGATCAATGTTATTCCGCTTAATATATTCTAAATCATTGACTTGGCCGCCTTGACAAAACTCCATCACGAGAACACGAGACGTAGAGTATTCCCAATATATTTTCGGCACTTTAAGCCATTTGAATCTTTTAAACATGACCGCTACTTTTTCAGCATTATGTCCTTCTTGGAGAAAATCCAATTCAATGGGTAAATTTTTCTTTGATTCATCCACCAGCCAATACATTTTGAAGTCAGAAAACATAAAAGTCATGATTTTGCACAGGTACTCCATAGTTTTCATGTCCACTATCGAATTTCCTTTAACGTATGGATGTTGTACTTTGACGGCAACTTCTTGACCATTTTTTAGTGTTGCTCGATGTACTTGTGCTAGAGATGCAGTGCCTAGAGGTTCTGGATCAAATGAGTCGAATAATTCAGAAGGCTGTGAAATAAGAAATGCAAAAAATTGAAAAAGGTGTATGTACATATTTGCTTTTGTCAAGAAAAGTTATTACAAGAAATTTTTAATTCGATATCGTTTTTATATAGGTATGTACATCGGAATTATCAGAAAAGCATTCGTTCCATAAACCCTAGATAAATGAAAAACGAAGATATTACACGTGAGTAATTCAGAACCTAGATAATAATAACGATAAAGAGAAGGTTTGGGAGCAGTAAGATGGCATCTGAAACAGTAAAGTAGAATTCAATTAGTTTAAATGCCAAAGACCACATTCGTTGGCAATTACGACAATTACTTCGGATTGTAGTTTTTGTTATAAATAAGAGCCAGTTGCCTGTAATGGTCTAAAACAATGTTAATTGAAGTCGCGTAAACTGAAACCGATAGAGTTAATTAATTCTAATTCGTGTGTAGGTTAATCGATAAATTTGAGAGAAATCACGAAATTAGGTCAATACAGATATTCAAAATTTTATAAATTAATGTTTTAATCCGGTTACTGTTACTTAAAAATTTACATCTTTAAGACGATTGATCGTTCAATGTTCATATTTCCAAAAACAAAAAAAAAATGTTTGTAAACTTTTTTAGATACATTTTAGTGATTTTTTTTAAATATTCCGGTTAGAAATATGATTAAAAGGCCAATGACCCTTGGAATAAAATAAAATAATATTGTCGGCTTACCTCGACTTTTAAATCTTGGCGAATGACTTTAAATAAATCTTCGATTGGATTTTTTGGCGCATCACTATGCAGCACCTTTAGCGTCTGCGTATACTCGGGTGGCAATAAATATTCTAAGGCACCAATGTGTTGTCCCACTTTGATATAAACTCCTTTATTTGTACATACAAGTTGTAGCAACTTTTCGGCCGCAATTTTGTGTACCTTACTCCTTTCGGCCAGATACTCTTTGGAAGATCGATCCCATTCTTTGAAGTATAATTTTTTTTTGTACGTGTATCCAATATCGAATACAGTAACTGCAGCTCGACTTAGCCTCACTATGCCTATAGAGTTAATATTGTAATCATTTGCGTGCAAACTATACACAGTCCCTAAAGAGGCTGATCCCACGACAGCATATTTTAAAATTCTACGTAAGGGCCACATGCCTCAAAAATAAATTTCACTACAATTTAAAAAATAAATATTTGATTAGTATCCAACTATATCAACGTTATGATGCAACAACTCAAGTTACGAAATTACAAGTCTAACATTTTTCTTACCTTCGTCGTCTCGTCTCTTACGCTAAATTCGTTGAATTGTTGGAGTAAGAATAATAAACACTTTGTCACTTTATTATAAAATTGTCCTAAATTACGTTCACACAAAAAACTATCAATATCATGAAATCATATTTTCTCTAAAACTGTATGCAAATGAATAAATTTCTTTGGTTGTTCTTTAGAAATTTGAATACCGTTATTGTATCTTCATTTTATTTACTAAATTTATTGCTTTATAAATACATATTAGAATTACGATAAATAAATTGCATAAATAATGTTAGCGTTCAATAGCCTCAATTAAGGAAAAATTTTAAATAAATTTAGTATGATTACAAAATAAATAGACTGTATGATTACAATTCCTTAAGAGCAAATACGATAAAACCATCTCACTTTATTTTACAATCATCACTGTTGCACGACTACTGCGCTCGATCGACTCCATTCGACTTATAATTTTTGGAGAAATTGGTTTGGTTTTTGGTAATGTCAAAAATTATATACGAATATACGATGTCAATTGTCGTTGAATGACATTAGAATTCCAAACGTAGTTACTACTATTCGAAGATAGATGGTACAAGACAAAATAGAACCGCTGTAAATATAATTTGCGTAATTATTTCTCTGGTAAATTTATATAATTCGCTATCTTATTATGGTCTTAATTTATTAACTACCGGTAGAAAATCCTGTTATATTTACTCTGGTTTCTCTTCAACTGTCGAATAAATCTTTCGCCTTTTACTAAAGATTTCCGTGGAGAGGAGCAATTTAATGAGTCTAAATTGAAATTTTTGCAGAGCCCGACGAAAGTTGGGCCATAAACGTTATGTATGTTAAAATCCTATTCTATTATTAAATTTATATTCTTAGTAAAATAACTAACTAAACGGGAACGAACAGCAACAGCTAACAAAGTAAACTATTTCGATTCATTTGTTTCATTGACATCATCTGGGATTTGCTATTGCTGAATTAATGGACTAATCACTAAATGGTAATATGGTATTCGTCGAAGACCGAAGATAAGCCAGCCAGTTGTTCTTATTGGGTTTCCAATTTCCAAGCAATTCAAATGCCATCGACATTAACATGTCGTGAAATTAATTCGTTTGCAGTATTATCTCCCCAGAGATGTGTAACTGATGTCCCAAAAGAATAAAATTAACGCCAATTCAACATTTGAGCCCACTAGGCTAGTATTAATAGCCGAAAGCGAAACAGTTCTTATTTATCACGCGTTTCTATCAGCTGTACCAGATCAATCTTTACAGCACGGAAAACTCGCATTCCATTTTCCATCAATTAAGACATTAAAATCAAACTGCAATAAATAATTAAATCTTACCAAATTTCTCCATCATCCACAATCCATCATAAAATATTTGCAAGCCACACAAAAATTTCTATTATTTTTCATTTTATTAATTGTTTATTTTTATGCAAAATAAAATTACATAATTTCATCATATTATGTATTATGTATATGTATTTTTATACAAAAGTAAAAATATCATCTTTAATTAAATTGGAAAAAAATCAAAAATTATAGTAAAAAAAATTCATCTAGTATAAAAATTTGTTATTAAAATTAAGAATTAAAAAAAATGTATTCGATTTATTTAGGTAGGTAGATAATTATCGTTTTGCCATGATTTGAGCTTATAATTTGTATGCTTAAATGCATCTCGGGTACACTCCGCGCGATAATTGAATCATAAAATTTTGTGCGTGTATTGTATAATGGAATTATAGTTTTATGGAGGTAGATCTTATGGATTTTGTTTTTAATTTAGGACATACATACATTTCATCTATGCAAATTGGATTTGTTTAGATTGAAATGTTCGACAAAATTCAATTCTCCTACGAGTGTACCCGAATTAAATATGTAACAAAATGCAAAAACCAACTTAAACAGTTAAATTACATGAAAATATAGGAGATTCTATAAAAATTATGTATGCAATAAATATGTATATCTAAAGCTTTTTTCATGTATTTTTGAATTTATATAATATAATAATATATAATTGATTGATTATTTATTTTAACAGTCTTATTATCTAATTAATTGTATTTTCATTTTTTAATATAAAATAAAAAAATTGAAATAAAATTAGTACCGAGTATTTTTATCATTTTATAAACTATCCAAAACGGATTACACATTTTGGAAGAATTATAATTTATTATTAATTATATTATGTAATATTAATAAATAATACTTTTGGTTCATTTAAATTAAAACAAATTTAGCAATAAGCCTAAACATTAATCTCAAATTTAAATTCCAATTACCAAATTTTTAATAAAAACAAATAAAAAAAAATCAAATTAAATTTTGATATGCAAATTTGCCATTTTTCTTAATTTTGTGCTATTTTTTGATTATGATTATTATTCAGATTATTTCCAGTCATGAAATTAAAATTATTCTTTACGAAATAAATAATCGTCTCAAATTTACGTCACACACTTGTTTCGGAATTTAATTTTAGGATAAATTTATTACTTTTTGGATCGACCACCTCCTCGGAGATGTTGAAATGAGGGAGTTTGCAAATGGTAATTAGGAGCGAGACATCGTTTTGAATGAGTTGAAATGTACAATTATTGAAAATGGGTCGAGATAAAAGTTCTTCGCAGATGAGAGCCCATGATTGATGAGTTCTACGTTCTTTATCGTTCTGGAGGATCGGAGATTCAACAAGATAAGCTTCGAGAAAGGCGCGAGGAGAAAGATCGTGTTTTAAACAATGAGCTAAGTGAGCTAGTATAGATTCAACGGTATGTCTCGGCTGCTGACGAGTGACCCGTAGATATTTTTGAAGAGCTCGGGCCATTGACGGAAAAATTGCTTGAGCTGCTTCCTGCGGATCTAGCGGAATTGCCGGTGATGGTTCGTTGTGTACTCGTTTTATATGCGTAAACGCCTCTTCAGCCGCCGTAATTAAACGGGCTCGTCTTTTCTTGACACGTCTTTCATACTCATGCTCCTCGTAGAATCGTTCGTTGTGTGATGAATCACGTCGCCGGGCATGTGCCGCAAGAACAGCTCGTGATTGACTTTGATTTTGTGACGGATTAACCCCGTCAACTTCGTAGTATTTAAAGCTAGATAACGCTTTTTTTTGTGACTTGGACACTGGGATACGTTCTAAATAAGGATTGTAAATTGGAAATTCAGAATAATATTTTTGGAGTACCCATACCGCGGCTCGCTGTATACTAAGCTGCCCGATACTAAACGATCTACTTTCACCGTCTGGTGATCTGACGATTTTTATGTAATAAATTGGTTGTAAATGCCTTACCTCGAGTAAAACTACAGCTATATAGTGAATTAAAATTAATGTATCAGCAAAATTTGTGGCATAAGCCACAAGCGATTTATAGTCTGCCACCTCATTACCCTCAACAATGGCTTTGGTACCCTCAGTTACTTGGACAATATAAAACAACCAATACGCAAATGTTGAGACTAAAACTAACAGTAAAATTGTAGCACGGAATAAAAATATGCGAGGGAGGGTTGCAATAGGTCGCCGCAAAAACAACGCCCATAAACCTAGTGCTAACAGAATCATGCGGGCAGTAAGCGACACTAAAATCCCTTTACATTCACCGTTGCACGACAACAATTTATTTCGTTCGATTTGTGTTAATTCGGGATTTTCAAATGTTGAAGTAAAGAACCCTAATTTTGGCATCATAACCATGGCTAGCGGGCTAAAAAATGAACATAAGCTTATAATTACCGAGATTGTAGTCTCTATATATCGTCTACATGCAAATCCAAAATTTGTTTCGTTTTTTGGTCCCCAATTACTAACGTCCTCCATAGATACGCTCTGCTCCGATGTATTTCCAGTAATTGCAGTCGTATTTTCACCCCAATTTTCGTCTTGTGGTAGAATCTGCACCTCAATGATTTCTCCATCCCCACTACCGCCACGTCCATCATCGCCCAAATTTACCGTGGTCTGGAATGGTGCCATATCGGGTCGTTTACTTTTAGTCGAATGTGTGCTCCGGTGTGAATGACGTGATCGATGATCCCGATGATGATGCCCACTACCACCAGTACTTCCACCACCACCACCACCTCCTCCTCCGCCGCCGCCGCCACCAGTAGAACTATGGCCGCGTGAACGTCGTGATCTACCACTCTGTTCCGATTTTATTGATTCAGTTTCCATGATATATTTTTTATTTTTATATTATTCATACTTTATAATTTTATTATAAATGCTGTTTTTGATTTAATTTAATTTTTAACAAATCAAAATTAAAAACAAAAAAAATGTATTATGTCTGAATTTGTGATGACACAAGGCCTGTGACTGTGTAAATGAACTTAATAACGTAAAATATGTTTACAAATCTTTTTAAACATCACAATGGTGCACAATTAATTAATGGCTGTATTTAATAAAAACTAAGTTAAGTAATTAACATGTTTCGCCACAAATTAACAAAACAAAATTGCCAAACTCCAAAATCAATAATTATTGACAATCAACAGGACGCCAAGTCATATAAAATTTCATTCCATTTTTCACATTAATTCAAATCAATTTACAAAATAAATTGTATCACTATTATATATTACTTGGATAATTTATTTTATTTTATTAACTATTTTTTAATTATTGGATAAACAAATAAACAGAAACTAATTTTAGTGGTTGATTTTATGAGATAGGTTACTTGTCGGACATTTTATTCTTATATGGTTTTCAAACTTTTTTAATTTACTTTTGTAGTTCGTAAGAATGAAGTGTATGCTAATTGGAAAATTTTATTGATGGTTTTAAAGTATGGTTTACACTCGGTTAAAATAAATTATTGGTAGGTCAATCATACTAGATTTCTCATTTGTACAAAAACAGAGGAGTACAGCAATCTTTTGACTTTTCCTACGTCATCGTTGTGTTGGTGCAGTCTATTGTTTACTCTGCATACACTAATACCAACAACACAACGATGACAATGAAAATATTTTTTCTCGCTCATACGCAGTGCAAATAAAAATATGAGAAATCTATTTACTGTTTTGTCTATGGTTCTACCATCCAAATTTAAAATTTGATGAAAAAAAATGCACTCTAAAATTTAACAGGTTAAATAAATATTAGCAGTGATATAAATTTAGTAACAGATTAGTTAAATTTCAATTTATATGCATCTTCCAAGTTTAAAAGCTGATACAAAAAGCTGAAGCCCATATATATTAAATTAAGCTATCAATCGGAGAGAACCTCTAGATTTCCCAGTGACCACAAATCAACCATATGGTTATTAAGCTATTATAAAAATTAGTAAAAATAGCGAGCTTGACCAAGAGGGTATGTTATTCATTAAACAAATAAAGAGTAATCATTTGATAAAAACATTAAACTATTACATTTTTATTTTAAATTTTTGTGTACGAATGTAGTTACATTTTGCTTACCTAACAGTGATTTTTCGTTTCAAATCGTCTGGAGGATAGTTAAATATTGCTATTGATAATAAATATAACAACATACTTCACTACGTTTCAGTATTACGTATTAATATGATGCTAAACAAGCCCGTTTGAATACACGCAATATTATTGCAATATCCTTTCTCTAATGTCGATTTTCTTTGGTTTTACAAAAAATATCAATTATTTTCTTGCCAATCGAAAACGAAAAATAATTGATTATTTTTAGTCTTTGTGTTGGTATTTTGACATTTTGTTTTCTGTCAGTTTAATGTGAATTTCATATAGCTACAAGCGATTAATTTTTATGAACTAATTTGTTTTTTTTTTTTTGATTGACACAGAAAGAAAACCATTTAAGAATTGATATAAAAATGGCGAGGCGTCTATTTGTCATATTTGACATTTCTATTTTTCAATGTAGTAGTAGTAGATTATAGAAAAAATTGATTATACATCAAAAAATAATCAATTATTTTTGAAAAATGAAACGCTGAAAAATATCAATTGTCAAAATAATCAATTATTTTTAACCAAAGAAAATCGACATAAGCAATTTATTTTTAGCGTACCCAAAGACAAACGAAAAATGGCTTTAATATTCGCCTATTTTTTACAGGTTTAAAATTATTAGAGCTAGCAAGCACTACACATGTAGAAAAACATCCCACATAATCCTAATATGAACAAAAAGGACAATACAAATTTTAAATATTTTCATAAAATACTAATTTGAATAATCTAATCTGACTTTGAATTGTTTTTCCAAATTTTTGCCAGAAACTGTATGGGTGTAAACCCGCTTATCGGCGCATAAGCTGCCACTAACAATAAATGTTGAATGTATACGATAGGCGCTATCATCAAACAAATTGTAATTTTGACGTTAATACAATTGGACTGAAGTGCTCACCAATTAGACTGGTTTTTTATCATAACAAAAATTGTTACACCTGGATTTTCTATTGTGAATTATTTTCCGTGTGCAGAGATTTTCTCAGTTTTTTCCTATATTTTGTGAGAATTTCTGTCAGTCTTGTTCGAAATTTCAATAAATGCAGTACAGGTTAATTGTTGTATAGTTAGTTTTCTATTATTAATAACACTTTTTTAAATCACAGAAGTTTTTCATATTAAAATTAATTACATAAAAGAAATTTTATATAACTAAAACAAAACGTATATATTGTGATAGCCGATATATTGTTGTTTCGTTGTTATAAAGTTTTTCTTACTAGTTAAACTAGTAGTGTACATTGCAAAAATAAGGAAATTTTATTTCCAAACAAGGAAATAAATTCATTTTCCATGTTAGTGTAGTTATAGTTTATAATTTTTTAATAATTGTATTTTATTTATTTATTTTTGGATTTAGAGCAAAAACTTATTATTAATTTTGACTTGTTTTGTATAAAGACAAAATATGAGTAAATTGCTGAAAGTGTCGTCGGTTTTAACAAAAAATGTCTCGACAATTGTAAGTACATACCTACCTACCATCAATCAGTTTATAAACCGTTTTTCTCGTCTTAATTTTCATAATTATGTAATCGGACGAAAAAAATAATTTTATGTGTGCAGAGTTGCAATACAATTATTTTAATGAAATGGATTTATTTTCTTTGTGCTCCTCCATTAGCTTCGGTCTGTCTCTGTAACATCAACACGAAATTTACACTTTACACCTGGCCACAAAGCTACAAATCCATCGACTGATTCGTTTGGAAAGGAATACAAAGTTGTCGATCATAACTATGATGCAATTGTTGTGGGAGCTGGTAAGTTGTTTTTTCTCTACAAAAATATTTTCTATTTTCTCATAATGTGACGTTCAAAATCTAATTACATAATTGCCATGTTGAGGCAATGACATCCTTCTCTCTTATTTATGTAATATGTATATAAAATGTAGTGAAAATTATGTTTCAGATTTTGCTGGCACGTGTGTAATAATATTATTTGCATTTTAATTTTAACTATAAAACTAGATTTAATTGAACAAAAATAAAAATAAAAATTTGATGTGTGTTATGTAAAAAGCAACAAAAAAAAATGTTAATGTCAAAAGAGAAAAAATAGTTCCTGCTTCTTGCACACCACATTTTCGTCGTCGACCAAAAGACTAAATTGTTGTTGCGCTTGTTTTCAACAATACCTACTTTCGTGTAAAGTAAATTTCATAAAATGAAAAGTTATTATTGATTAAAAAGTGTTAATTATTTACTATGATGAAAGTGAATTTTCTTTATCAGTGGAAAACATATACCACAGTATGTACATAATATGGATATAAAAATGAAAATGTGTATATAAAATTACCATGTGATTGACATTATATTGTATTTTGTGTGTTCATTTCGCTTTGTGGTTATTTTCTCTGTTTTTGAAAGCCAGTTTTTTTGTGAAGTAGTCGTGAGCGTAGAAAAATGAAAATAGTTTTGGTCTGAATAATGTCTTATCAATGTTTGAGAAACAGAAATAGTGGATTGATTGATTTGATACTGCCATAATAATCATAATCATGTTAGTGATAAGACGGGTGGGACATATACATAAAAAACTTAACACTATTAAAATGAATATTCCCATTCATATTTCTTTATATTTGTTTTGTGTTAATAATAAATTAATGAAACCGTGTTTATTTGTGAGATTGAAGACGAATTTTGAACAAACATAGTTATATATTATAAAACAGTATTTATATAGAAATTTGCACAATTTTGATACAAAATTATGTAATCGGTAATAATGTTGTTAAGGAAGGTGAGATGGAATCGTGTTTATAAATTTGAGGGGAAACCGATCAATTATTTTATTCAATATTAAAAGTTAAACGATTTTTCTGAAATTGACTATGATGTATGTTTTGCATATTAAATTGCCGGAAGATCACGTGTACCCTTTATCAATAGTTACTAGGTTGTAGTCATTTTGTGGTTTTTTTGGTAAAATCGAAATCTTTTAACCACATAATATAATTTTTATTACAAAAAAAATCAAGGTTAGTTTATCACTTAATTTTGTTGGGATTTTCGGATCAGTAAAATCACCCAAGCCGCATTAGTTGCGAAATTCAAAGATTTTGAATCAAATTCGGTTTCAAACCTTCTTTCACAAATTAAATTTTTCTTGTAAGATTGCGTTAAAATTGAAATAAAAAAATACTATTATTTATGTAGGTGACCTTATTTTACCATTTTTTAGCCCTTTACTACAATTATAATCTCACCAAAGTGAAAAATAAAATGTATCTATTAAATTATCTCTTTGTTTAATTTGCAAAACTATATTAATACATAGTTACAATATAGCTATATAATTCCATCTTTTGGCTTTTCTTCAAAATTCGATCGTCATATGGTAGTCACTTTTATGAATACAGTAAATAAATGAAACCATTATTATCAGTGTTAAATTGTAATTACAAAGCATGATACAATTTTTAAACGTGTGTTCGTTTCGCACACGGCCAAGTGTGTTGGTGCTTGCTAATGGTACACAATTTTTAAAGTAACCCCGCAGTTTCAAATATAAGGTTTTTATTGGGCGAATTAAAATTCTATAAAATTACTCTGATCATTCATCAAAAAATCACGTTGTACAATATTTCTAATTATTCACTTCAACATTATTTTTGATCTTACAGCTTTCGGTAGCTAATTATTTTATATTCTTAAAGGTGATGACCTATTTTCTCACTTACAAACAATGTAAACACTACGCTCACTCGGTGTAGCTCCCAAAATATATTCATTCTGATTAATTATGTACATAAAGGTTGTACATCGTCTGTGTTTTAGAAAAAATTATGAATCTATATTGATTCATCATTAATGGGTCATTAATATTTTGATTATTTTGCCTTTCGGCGATGTTGTTTTAACCTGATTAAGTTTCTTTGAGAGAGATTGGAAGTGTTAGTAACTACACATAGATTCAACTTATTTCTTTGATTACTGGTTTTTCCAATGCTGAACTATTTATGATTTCTAAAGAGTATTATTCTATATTTATGGTAATTCCAATCACGTTTAAAGCATTTTGTAAAATAATGATTACGTATAACAAACAAATTTCTAGCTTAATTGATGCTAAATATTTAATAAAAATACAGCTTTTCCACAATTCGATTTGGATGTATTCGGTGTTTTGCAAAACAACTTGGCACACGATTAGATAAGAATTAATTAAATTGAAAAGCACAAAATCGATTTATTTCAGTGATTTTAAACTACCTTTTTATTCTAAATATGCATTATTGCTAGTATCTATCTATACGACTTGTTTACTAAAAATTAAATTGTGTTTACTGGAAAGTAACGATAAAAATAAAACATGATAAATCTAAGTATAAGACATCTTGTCAGGCCGCTTATCGCGATTTAGTAAATATATTGCAATCATGTACATTATATTTTTATACCACTGAAATGGAAAATTTTTATAAATATTTCCAATCAAACTATACGATTGTTGGATTTAGTTATTGAATTCATATACTACATAATAACATATACAAATACATAATTATTCAAATCTAAATATTTATTTAATAAAATAATAATCTTAGGATTTCATCAGTAATAAAAATTTGATTTAATTTTTCTATTTAAGCTTAGGTATTATTTCAAACAAGTTAATTTTACACTAAACTCTAACTTCCGACTGTATCGATTTAAACTTTTATGTTTTATTTTTAGACAAAATAAATTTGGCACTGTGTTTAAAATATTTTAGAAGATTATAAAAGTGATTTAGTTGATTTTACAAAGGATTAGAGAATATGAGATTAGTTGGGGTTTATGATTTATGAATTTTTTACTTAAAAAAATGTGATTTCACTTTCCTTATCTACTTTCCTTATCTACTTAGAATTCCTTATCTAAAAAATTTACACAGTATAGATAAAATGTGCGGTTGGTAGTTTTGCGCCGGTTATATGATGCATATTTGCAATATAATTTTGATTTTATAACTAATCACTTGTTCTACCACAAAGTTTAATATACTATTTATTTCAGATATTATTGTTATGTGTAATTTGATATCATTATAAATTGTATAGGTCAGGTATAATAAATATACATTATTTATTTAGTGTGGATGTCATTCTTATTATTGTAAATATTAGAATGAACATTTATATAATCAATCGAATAATTAATAAATCTGTAGATTGAGAGTTGAAATTTTTGAAATACATGTGTTTTGCAATTATCTGTAAATCCGTTTCCACATGAATATGATTATTGTGATTTATTCTACGATAATATTTTTAGTAAATCACACGTATCTATGATTAAGTTACGTGATACAGAATTTTTTTAACAACAAATAAGCTATAGCTAAATGTGTTCTCGTTTAGAAAGCTAATTTTTTATACGTTCTTTGTTGCTAATAAACCAGAATTTTAACGATTTTTTTATTTTAATATTTAGTTAGATATTTATTGCATTCGCATCACATTCAATGTACTTATTCACGATTATATGCTTGGATTGTGTATGGTAATTATAGCCTGTTATATAATTATTTTTATAGTTTTTCAATTATATAAAGTAAGCACTAATCGCTAATAGTACATAGTATATTATATTAATTGCTTATAATAATTAAAGAAAAATTGGTCAATATTTTCATGTTCAAAATTGAAAACTACTGACATACATACATACATCAATTGGCTGTATATACAAATTTCTGAGAGACTCCTCATGAAATTGCCAAATTCCGTTGGAACTGGTCAACCGTTTTAAAATAAATTACAATTACTACTCACTCTAGTGTTGTACATACATTGGCATTTTATAGAATTTACACTAAACATTTTTTTATGAACGGACACGTAATTTATGCTATCATGCTATTTTTATGTTACCTTGAATTCAGTTTACTATATAAAAACTGTAGAATTTTACTATAAAATTTAAATTTACTTTCTCAAGTCATTATAGGTCATTCACGTTACCTTGTGCATACATGAATATATAGAATAATACTTATGTTGTTTTATGTAATTAAAATTACTATAATATATGTACATAATGCGTCTTGAGATATATTCGATTATAAGCAAAAATATTTGTGTGCATACTTAATTACTCAATGAAACGCGACTCTCTAGTATAGTACATTAACGAATATATACAGATCATCCTAGACTTACGACGTTAAAAATTGTTTACTTAAAAACGTGATGTAAAAGTTGAAAAAGATGACCTTGATAGTCTAAAAAACGAAAAACAAAATGAAATGGAAAACAAGCCAAATTACTTATCGTTTGAATATGGATAAATAAGAACTATTTTCTCCGAACTTCGTATTAGGGTAGCCTAATTATTTTTTAATTACAGCATTCTTTTTGTTTTTACAGTTTTTATCACTTGAAAATAAGAAAATAATCGCATTAGTATATTTTCAAACTTAGAATATTTCCACTTGGAAACTTAACATGGGCTGGATGAAATATCTGTATTTATTTGGGTTTTTTCCGTTATTCACCCGTTTTTATAATTTTATTTATTTTACTTCCACACAGGCTGAGCAAAACGATCAAAAAACTGTCTCTTATTTTGTACAAGGTTTATACGTAGAGTCTTACTATTTTATTTTAGGATGTATCCGAAAATATTTTCGCACTAAGATAAATCACATAAAAATATAAGTGGGCGTTAAAAATATGAACTTGAAACAGATTAACAAAAAATAGGCCAAATTATTATTAGAATACATAATATTTCAAGTGTAACCGAAATAAATAAGTTTCATTTTACACACATACACACATATGGTGCAATCAGTATAATGAATGTGCAAACGAGTTATAAAAAATTGATTTGTTTATATAAACATGTTTTCCGCCCGTAATTTATCAAGAAAACGGTACAAGAAAACACATTAGACAAGACATTGGAATATTTACTCAGAACATAGTAGATATTTACCAAAATACTATACATTCAATGCCTGTATTTTATTAATCTTTTACATTATTTTCCGTTTTTCAAAAAATCAAATTGAAGCGAATTTCAACGCAAATAAAATTTCTTAATATCTGCATTTGTATCAAGATTTATAATATACATATGTATGTATTTAACTTACATCAGCAATGTTTTTAACGGGTATTTTTGTAAATTCCTTCAAAACAAACAAATAACTAATATCGTTGTATACGTTTAAAGGGAATGAATGCCAACGTCGTTTAATATTTTTCTTGTGTAACGACGTAATCTGATACAGTTCGTATAACTTATAAATACATAGGTTAATGACATTTGATCGGTTGTTTGGGTTTGAGTATATAAAAACTGCACACATTAAATTATTATTATACTTAACTTAATATAAATAATGTTTATAAGAGGGTGAATTTTGTTAATTAAAATTAGCATATATGTACGTATTTTGTTCCAATTTAAAAACAATTAATAAAATTTCCAATATTTCTACGTATAAAATTAGATACAATTTTGTTTTTAATTCAAAAAGTTTTTTTTAACTCTGACGTCATTACCATTTTCAATGTGGCTTTGGAACAATAACAAAACAAATTGATTTTAAAAATAACTTTATAAAGGAAACAAATTAAATTAACTTTCTATGGGAAATTTTATTCTTGGTTATTATCAACCTCATGATATTTCCGGTCATACTTCCCATTTGCTATTTTTACAAGGTCCTTTCTGCTGTGCTGTAATTAAATAATTACTCAGAGATTTATTTATTTTCCAGAGCAGATAGATATGTGAACAAATTTGCAATGAATCCCAGATAAACTTTTGTCATATTATTTTCGTATACACATTTCTCGTCTCGCCCAATTTACGACTGATAAGAATTTTTTTTTTATACAAAATTGATAAACTCCAACAATATAAATAGTATACAGTCGGACTGAAAAAATAACTATATCACCACTTGAGTTTTTGATTTTTAAATAGCTAAATTAAAAATTTGATCAAATTTAGTGGGTGTGTGCCAATCGAAATAAAAAGCGCATAAAAAGTTAAAAAAATAAAATTTATTCACCACTTGATTTAGTACAACCACGCCAATTTACGCTATAAAATGCAAGTTTTTTTTTGGTATTTTGACAGAATCTTAATTAAATTTTTGTATAATTTGCAACAAATTAGGCAAATATTTTATAAAACATTTGCTCATTTTAATGTTTATAAGATTACAACTTTATTTTAATTCAAGAATCTTATATTAAAATGAAATTATAAAATCACGAAATTGAGCGACAGCAAAAATTGTTAAAAGTCATCAATTTTAACTAACTGGTTCCAATTGGTACAGCAAACTAGTTAAAAAGTGAGGACATTTCTTTTATTTTCTCCATAGTTAAAATATTTAACTTTGTAACTTCGATTGGCACACACACTAAGCCTCCGTAAAAATTAAAAATGTTCACTTCGATCAGTACTTTAAAAATAAATCAGAATTTTCAAAATTTACAATGTTTCATAATTATATCACCAATTAGACTTTTGGTTTGTTTTGCTCATTGAAGTCTAATAAATTAACTTTTAACTTTTTAACATTTTAACTTTTAACTTTTTAATTAAAATCATTTAATACCGCAGAGGATCAATTTGATTTTAAATTATCAAAAAACCATTTCAAAAAAAAATTTATAAACTTATTTTTTAACGTTATGTTAAATATATACGTTTTTAGTATACGTTTTTCTGACAGCTTCAACTTTGAAGAACTATATTTAACATTTTTAAGATTTGACTTAAATCTTTCATTATGTTTCTAAATTTTGTTGTTTTCATTTGTTTTTAAATTTTAAATTTACGCTTTCTATTTGTTGTGATTATTATTTTTATATGAAATGGTCTTGTTAACATACAAACTTAATTGACGCAAAAACGACAGCAACAACTAAATTTACTGTGAAGTTACCATGATCAATTTCCCAAAACAACTAATACCATTTGCGCACAAACCAAATTAGTTTACTATTTATTAATAATTAGATGTCATTTGTGGCAAAAAAAACATTTTTTTTAAATTTATTCTTTTAATATTTTGTAAAGTTTACTAGCGAAGATTTACACTATTTTATATTTGATGTTAGACACATTTTAGGGTATTTAAATATCAACATCCATTTTGATTTTGTTTCTATTTAAAGGTCTAGAAGCCTTAATTGCAAGCCTTAACAGAAATCAACTGGGATTAAGCTTTACAAAAAAAAAAATTAGTTTTGTAAACTTTGCAATAAATCAGATATATTTGGGACGTTGCAGAGTCCTCCTAGAGGACATTGCCAACATTAATTTATAAAAGTTTACCAATTAAAAATTAATTTGTGATTTTGCACGAACTTAAACGAATAGTCAATTATATTATTTACAAACTTATTACTTAGGCTGCGGACCAACTGTCGGGTAAATCAATTACTAAGGTAAAAATCGATTTTTAGTATTTTTGTTTTATTGAATTACGTGCTTTTGTTTATTTTCAGCTGACTTAATCCGTAGATCACTAACAAATTAACAGTCTAAACGTTAAGCATTTAATTGTGTGTACTCGATTTACCCTACTCTTTGATAGGGTAAATGAATTTACCGAAAATGAAAGTAAAAATCGACTTTTACCCGTGAATTGGTCCGCAGCCTTGATGGCCAAATTACATGCAAAGTAAAAAACAAAAATAAATTGACTGATTAGTACCTGGAAATTGCAGCTTTGTAAAAGAAAAAAAAAGACTTACAAGAATTATTCGCAATTGCGAATATTTAATAGTTGAAACAAATATTTTTAAACCGAATTATAAACCCGTTTAATAACAATTATATATTACGTTAATTCGTTTGTCACTATCACCATCGAAATTTGTGTCATTGGAAATATTTGAACATCTGTAGCTATTTAAATAAAACCATATTTTGGATATTTAATTTAGATTTGCATGTTTTTTATCTCATCATTTGATGTCACGCAATTCCATATTCCGTGTCTCAATTACTAAAATACTCGGATGTTTAGCAAGCAAGCAATTTTCACATGAAAATTTTAATATAGTTTCAATTGAAATTTTTAAGGCGATACAAATGTGAATTTTATGATAGCTATAACAGAAACAAATCATAAAAAAACGGCCGACAAACATAAAATTAGTTATATTTTAATGAAATTGTATTAATTTTAGTAAAGTTTTCTAAGAAAGTAATAGATTAAATGAAACTATTTTTAAATAATTCTAATATTATAATTATATAAGACTTGATTTTTTGTCAAAACTTGATTTGTTGGTTTTTAATGCCGGTTTGACGATTATTCATTGTCTTGATGTACTAGTTTTAGTTGGGAACCCAAAAAATGCCTTGTAACTCGAGTATTTACTAAACTATTGGAAATAACAAAACTTACCCATTTCATAAAATTTAGATTACAAAATTATTGGGCAATCATACGAATAAAATTATACACTAATTGACCTGCGCTAGCGGCATGTTCGTCCATTAATGACAAAATGTTATAATTAAAGATAAACGCCACATTACATAAATAATTGAAGTGCTCTCACTTATATCTTGATTAGACAAAAGTCAATTAAACTTGGTTATTTTGATTTCTATATACTCGTGCTTATCTAATTTCTCAAAGCCGGAGATAATAAAAACTAACTAAATACTCATATAGGTAAAGAGACTTTCAAATTAATTACTATAACTTTATTATATTCTCTCACACCATATCATATCATCAAGAATATTGCATCAGATGGTATTTATCGCGAAAGCGACACTATCTTATACAAAATAAAAACAATATAAACTAAGTTTATTAAATATGATGATCTACCAAATTCATTCATTCAATTTATTTATAACGAAGCCACGTCTATTGAGCATGACGACAACCAAAAATAATTATCATATAAATTAAGTTTCGGCATATCAATCAGTCTGTAATTAGGTAAAATAAATTATTTAGTTAACGACATAATAATATAAGACTGTGTTAACAATTTCATTTTTTTTTCGATTAGATTATTCTATTCATAAAATCAAACCAAAAAAAGGCACGTTTGGTTGCTAACATAAAACTTATTTTTGTTGTATATTAGATTGAAAACAAATTTTTTCAATTGATTGATAGTATACAAAATTTAACTCTCGAAACCGATATAAATTTTAATTATCCTGAGGTTTTATATTTTACACATTTTATATTTGTATAGCGGAAAATTACTACACGATCATTTTTGTCATGCACAAATACTCATTATATAGTTCTGAGTTAATAAGGAATTGGTTAATTCTAGAAATTCGAATATAATTTATTTTATTATACAATTTCACACCATATTACTTTAATTTGTATTATCTATTAATATACATTAAATATTAGTGTACTATAAATATTTATTTTAATAATTTTCGTGTTAATTAAAAAATAAAAACGTTTTTTAATTTGATCTCGTAGCTAATTTGTCTTATTATGCAAATTTGATTTTTATGCTAACTGAAATGAGTGGACTTTGGACAACATGCTTGTTTACTTTGTAATTGCTAAATTAAATTGTTCAGTAGATAAGAACATTAGATGTTTTTAAAGTACGGTATGAATCATGCAAGCATGGAATATTGTTTACTATTCGCGATTGTTATCAGTACGTCAGTAAATGACATTTATACGCATATTAATAATATTGATAAGTTTGTTATTCATGATAACCAACAAGTTGACAAAATGATTCAATTATATATATCATTATTATTAAACATAAAATGTAAGTGTCTGTGTCCGATGTATTTTACTAGATTTGAACATTTTTATACTAAAGTAAAGTGTGTGTAAATATTATTCAAGGATTTAAAATTATAATCGTATATTGCTAATTAATCAAAGAGCTTCGGTGAAATTCAATCATGATTTATCTCAATCAATAACTTATTTTTATTTTCATCTGATGATAAACTCGATTATACTTTGCTAGAGATAGACTATATTATACATAAATCAAATTAAATACTTCAAAAGAAAATACATCAAATACACAAATCAAACGATCTTACGAGTATGATTGGTTGTCAGTCACCTAATAATAGATAAATCGTGAAATAGCTGTCAAAATGATAACGTTACATATTAAATATATAGACTTGTACAGTGAAATGTAATTGTATAATAGGACGACGAAAAGTGAACGTTAGTAATAATTTCAAATTATTGTTTATCAAATTGTAGTTTATCACTACTTGGAAAAAAAGGAATAAAAAGCTTTTTCAAATCCAAGATTATGCGCTATTTTCATTTTTCATTAGAAATATACATCTGTCTTAATTAAGCAATTGAAGATTTATTAGATATTTCGACGATTTTGATCTTCCATTGAATTGAACAATTCTTCTTCTAATCAAGCTATTTTTAATTCTGGCTGTGAATAGACAGTGCCAATGTTCTGATTTACATTATTTTGTTAAATTCTAAATAATAAATAATTTCTCTGAACATTTCAGTATTCTAAAAACTTTTCAAAATTTCGTTTTATTATCATCAAAAAGTAAGTTTCTTTGAATGAAAATTGGTTTAATTGTGATTGTTAATTTCGAAATTTGTGGAAAATTCTCTAAGCCCTTCTTTGTTTTCTGCGAACGAATAATTGAGTTAATAGTTTTGGACGATGATTTACTTCAACCGCAATTCTTAGCTTATTACCCCCCATTAACTATTCATATTAGAATACCCCACAGCTTTCTATAGGGTTCTGTGGTCACGCGAACAAATTAAGAATATGTCTCAACTTTTCCACAAAACAGGATTTAGTTCGGCAACTTGTGTGGATTGGAGCGTTGTCTCGTTGGAAAGACCAAGTTCGTCTCAATAAAAGTTCAAAACTGGTAGAAATTGCTCTTCATCGACGCCAATTCACTCCTAATTGTCCATTTTGGCAGAAAAGCTAATAAAAATGTATCCTACGCAGATAAACTCCTCGTTAAATTTTTCTCATCGGTAAAAATCATCTGTTAATGAATAATAGTCTATTATAGCAAAACGATAACAGATTAATACGATAACAAGTTAATTATTTTTCAATTAAGTTTGAATTTACAATTTCACGTTGCTTTATTTTATGTTAAGCCATTCATTTTGAAACTGGCTTCAATGTTTTGTATTTTATGTGGCTGCCATCTAGCAATACTTTTTATGCCCTATTTTGACAAACTAATGTCGATTTTAGCCAAACAAACCAAAATTCTAATTTAAGTGGCTGTGTCAATCGGTTAAAAAGTAGTTAAAAATTAATATTTTGACAGCAAAAATATAATTTTTTTTTTATTCATCACAACAAAAAAAAAAATTTAAGTAGTTGTGGACCGCGAAATTTTTGACAACTAAAACTGAAATAAAACATAACCCAAAAACGTTTCAAATTTCAAGTGAATAGGCATCTCAGAGCTCGGCTGTGTGCCGTATTAATACCCCTATTATGATTCTCGCCTCACCGACTCTCTCACCGTGACTGCTAAACTCGTGTGACTCATATATTGGTATTATGATTCTCACTTTATTTTGGCGAGTGTTTAACGCGGCGCGATGCGTTGTTTATTATACGTTTGTGTCATCAAGTAGAACTTTTATTTATTGTATATTTTGAGCAGTTTTATTGACATTATTGACGTCTAGTTATTTTGTATTTGGTATTTACAGAAATAAATCAAATAATTTAACATTTGTGTGTGTATTAATTAAAATTTCACTCACTCACGGCGAGAACCATAATACCAAAATACGACTTGAAGTCGCCAAGTGACGCGTAAGTGAGATTCATAATAGGGACATAAGCCTTCTCTGCTACTCGTTAGCATTTTTATATGGCGTTATTACGGCTACAGGTTTTAATTGACAAGGGTATCCACTATCACCCAATAAATAATAATTATTAGACGTTTAAGTGCCGTTTTGATAGAAAGGACTCTTTTTAAAAACACGGGAGTACTGACCCTGGGAATCCCACGAAAATATTATGTACTGACCCTGGGAATCCCACGAAGATATCATTAAATAAATGATTACTGTCTACAACAGCCTGACATTGAAATGAATAAAATGTTTTGTAATTAATGTACCCATCGTGTTTATTTATGTGGCATTTTATCCGTACATGACACCCATCAACTTCTCTTACTTTTCTCCTATATTTTTGAATTATAGCATTATTCGACATATTATACTTTTTGTATAATAATAAAATCAACAATATATTTGGAAAATAATTTTTCCCGATGCGATTCATTGTTAATTGAATTTTTACAGCTGTCAAAATTTTAACTAATTGACAGCAAATTTGATCTTTGAAGTTGAAAAATTTCTCCACGGCAATTTGATTTCACAAAACTTTTAACAAAAATATTTTTAATCGATTGACACAGACATTTAGTGATATAATTATGAAACATTGTAAATTTTGAAAATTCTGATTTATTTTTAAAGTACTGATCGAAGTGAACATTTTTATTTTTTACGGAAGCTTAGTGTGTGTGCCAATCGAAGTTAAAAAGTTAAATATTTTAACTATGGTGAAAATAAAAAAAATGTCCTCACTTTTTAACTGGTTTGCTGTGCCAATTGGAACCAGTTAGTTAAAATTTATGACGTTTAACAATTTTTGCTGTCGCGCAATTTCTTGATTTTATAATTTCATTTTAATATAAGATTCTTGAATTAAAATAAAGTTGAAATCTTATAAACATTAAAATGTGCAGAGGTCCATGGTCCAATATGTGATCCTTGGGGAACACCAGATATAACGTTGATAACGTTGGATTTCTTATTGTCAATTATTACATATTGCAGACGGTTTGTTAAATACAACTTTAACCATTTAATGTAATCGAATGAAAATCCGAATGCATATGGACCTTGGAGTTCTTTATGCTGACATATAGAATCAAATGCCTTACTAAAGTCCGTATAAGCCTCGTCCACTTGTTGACGTTTTTCAATCTCATTTATTACCTTGCTTGTGTGTTCAACCAGGTTAGTAGATTTTGATCTGCCAGGCATAAACCCGTGCTGGTTGTCTATGGCTGGAGAAGTGATTAATATGTTGTTACTGCTTGATTGATCGATGTATCCAGTATTGACGTTTGGTTGAGAGAAAACTTTATAAGTCGGTCATCGAACCGAGGAGGTTGAACACTTGGTGCTTTGTTATAAATTGGTACATGGAGTTACGCTTTGGTGTATGATCTCATTCGTCGACATTTTCATTCACAACCTTTGCATTTAGGATTTCATTCCAATTCACTGCTTCTAAATAAACTTGCAGGCCAGTGTGATTTGTCTTGCTAAAGTTGTATTTGATTTGTTGGGAAGTGTTTTGGTTTGGGAGTCGCTACTCTCAAATACAATATCCAAAGGTTTGTGGTTGACATCATTTACAACAAATGGGTTTGATGACTCAGTTACTTTAAACACATCTTCATTCGTGAAGACAAAATCTAAAAACCTCTCCAGATTATTAGCAATGGTGTTAATTTGGTTTAAATTATATCCAAGCATGGCATCAACGAATAGAGATTCTGCATCTGACTTTATATTGCATGGAAGAATGCAATTAAATTCCAAGTCAAAATTCCAGATGATATTTGGAAGATTGAAGTCAGGAAGGAGTTTATGTGATGAATTTGATGTATTAATTACTTCTTCAATCGAATCGACACAGCATAATAATCATTGTTTGAATTAGGCGGTATGTATGCTGTGTAGATAAACATATAACGTTGATTAATTTTAGTCTTCACACAATCATAACATGTATATACATACATATATACTTATTAATAATAATATATGTATAATAAGTTATTATACATACATAATTTCAACTGGTTTCTCATTTTTGATTTAACATTTATAATGCATTATAATTATTCACAAAAAGTTAATTTATTTAAAACAAGTTCTTAATAGTTTTGTTAAAATGTTTTTTAAATAATTTTAAATTAAATACCGAATAATACATATTGAAATCAGATGATATTACATATAATAATATGATTTTTAAAAGTCTGCGCTTTTGAAAAATTTGAATTATAGTAACTATTTCAATTTTTTTAAGGCAAGCTGGATAAATTTTTATTTGAGTCAATCCTAGATGAAAGAACTTTAGTTATTGTGTTCAATATCAAAATATTTGTTCAAATCTTATTTATAACACATTTAAGAATAATGCTTGTAACCTGATAATTATACAAATCAAAATTAAACTTCAGTTGATTAATTTCACACTTCGCAGCTAGTAAAGATATGTTCAATTGCAGTTAATGATCTTTATTTTAGAATTCACAATATGAAATAATTTAAGATCATCTGCATCAGTTAAATTTTGATAAAGTATCATTAATTACAATAATAAAAATAATATCACAACTTAGGCCGTTGGTGAAAAATCACGTTTGTGTGCGTGCGGTAAATTCAAAAAGAAAAATATCGCAAGTAGGTTATTCTTTTGTTTTTTTGATTTTCAGATTGAAAAAATGCGTATTTCAATAAAACACAAATAATAAAAATCGATTTTTACAGTAAATGATTTACCCCCAAGTATTCGCCTATGATTGCCTTTATACTTTGTTAGTCTTATTCTTCCGATTTTTTTCAAAATCATTAAATTTTAATTTTAAAATTAACATCAAGTGATTTATATAAAATATAGTATGTAATGCATTAATTCACTTGTAGAAAGAATTTAATTTTTGTGCACAACACATTAGAAAAATCTACGGACTATGTTATTCAAGCAGTAAAATGTTAATAGTTAATTTTAATTAATTAACATTGTTCAAATTTGACAGTCGTTTTCTCAAAATTAACTCTAGTTCATTTTGAAACAAAATACATCAATCTCAATTTTAATTTCACACATATTTTTTTTTCACCGATTAATTTCAGTCAATATTTGAATATTTTCAATGTTGTTATATCCTTGAAATAAGTTAAATATTGACTGAAACCGTGTGAAATTAAAATTGCTATATTGTTAAAAATAGCAAATTACAACAAAAATTTGGGATCGATACTATGTCACTATCATAATTGGTACACATTAATTAGTTTTCCATAAATTGTGGCAAGAAAGAAAATTTAATTATAAATAACAAACAACCGATGTTACTTATCTCTACCATACAATAAATCTGTTACGCCAAGTGTACTCATATAAGTAAACACAACACAATAATTATGCATTAAATTTATTGCTTTATAAAAAAAACAACTTGACTTGATATTGTTGTGCCTGTTACTTTCTTGATTTTATTTATTTTTGTGTATTTTTTAAAAACAGTCAACAAATATTGGTATTTTGTGTCTCTCAAGCCCACTTATAAGTGAAGCTATTTATATAAATTAAGAACGAAAACACCATTCTTTATTCTGTTCAATATGCACATACACAACTAATTTTCATTGCATAGCACCCATTCAAAAAAGTAAACATCTTAAAATAAAATCGACCTTGTGTATATATGAAAGATTTTCCGTGCTCCACGATCTGCCACAATTTTTTTTATATTAATCTGTGTGTAACACTAAACAATACCACTACAAAACAATATTATTTTAGTTTTTTCTTTAAGCACCACACCCAGGAAGAAGAAGAAGAAATTTAACCTGACCTGGGTCAATTAAAATTGAAAACATAAATAAATAAAAAAAATATTAAATAAAACTAACAAATAATAAAAGAAGAATTATAGAGCCATTTTTCATGGTGATCACACACCGGTTAAATTCCACCATTTGTTGTTACAACAATAAAACAAAACGAAATAAAAATCTAATATTATTCAACATATGATAACGTATTTCATTATGTATATTATTATACAGTACAGTATACAAATTGAATGTCTACGGGAGGGAACTGATCATGAATTAGTTCATTGATCTTATGTGGGGAAAAATATTTGTAAATAATACAAAATTTATTGCGGGTTTTTTAGTCCAAGTGTATGCAAGTTATATCTATATACATACAGTCATTCATTAGTGGATATATTTAAATGTTGTTTTGCAGTGCATTACTTATTAGCTTTAATTATACCACTGTATTTCATTTTAAAATTTATTCTGGTTGACGTCTTTAAGTCTTGTAAAAAAGACGACGATTGACAAATTGGCTGGTAGATTTTATTCATAAAATGTAAACAAAATATATTTATAGCCCGGAGTCAGCAGAAATGCTAAAGAATGTACTGTGAAGTGTGAACAATTTGGTTTATTTTTGTATCGGTTCAGGTGAAAGCTGCAATCAAGTGTAAAACCTGTCCGCCATATAAAAATTCAGATTACCTTTTTACGCAATAAATAACTCAATCCAAATATTGTGTCGAAAATTAAAAAATACTTTAGCTAATTAAAGGTTAAGATTCGAAATGTTAATTTACAGTCAAACATTTAGCCAAGATACATTCGAAAACTACTTCAGCTGCAGCATTCATTTTATATTGTATTTTTAAAAATTTGTATTTTTTTTAAGAGTTTAGACAAAATGTTGCTAAACGTTACGGCTCTGACAAATAAATTTTCCACGACCAATGTTCTAGATTAAAAATTATTGCTATAAAACCATTTGGCTGACATTCAAAACTGTAGAATCAGATGTTTTCACAAAAACATCATTATTGAATGCATTAACCATATATACATACTCGAGTAATAAAAAGTAATAAAAATCCTACATAGTGATAAAATTATCGGTGCGAACAGTGTCGAAGACAACCAGTTAAAACCTGAATAAAAAATCTATATACATATCTCCTTCAATCCACTAGTCGTACGATCGAATTATTATTAAAGTATGTATAAAGCAAGATATTTATATTCACCACACATAACTCTTATTCTCAGCAGTTAATTACGTTATTACGTACATGCACAGTGAAATATCAATCACGCAATTTTCAGTTAGCAATAAAAATAATGTTATCGAAAATATTTGCTTTCTGTAAATTATCGATAACATTTATTTTATTTTTATTTATAATTAAATTTAATTCTGTTTTTGAATTTTAAATTAATAAATTAAATCCAATGTTTTATACTTGTTTTGACACATTTTTTTTTTGCTATCGTTTAATACTACGAGGCTTTATTGGGTGTCGTATGCGATCATGTTAGGGTGGGTTATGCAATGTGTATATTAACTGTGAAATTGAAATACAGAAATGTAATGGGTATTAACTATTAAGTGATTGTGTCATGCTTTGATAAACACTGATAAATTTTGTATGAAATATTGAAATAATATGAAATATTAACAGGTTCTTCCAACTTTCTATTCATAAGGTTTCATTTATTAGTATTTTATATGGAGTGTATAAACTTGTTTCGTACTTATGGACCTATTTATTAATGCGATTAGATATTTGCACTCTACATTGTCACGTGTTGCTTGTAAGGCCACACGCATTTCATAATTTTTATAAGTCTGAACGTTTAAATCGTAGAATAATGAGCTTCGCAACTTATTCAACTTATAAGTTCTGTATTCAAATGTTACATGTGTTCCAACATATAATTCTAGATTTAAGTTAATATAAATACTATACTCACTAAAGCAAAATATATATTTACTTTAATTAAATTAGGATTTTTAAAAAAATACTTTCTCTTTATTTCCATCATTACAGGTGGTGCCGGACTTCGAGCTGCATTCGGTCTTGTCGCTGAAGGATTTAAAACAGCTGTAATCACAAAATTATTTCCAACAAGGTCACATACAATTGCTGCTCAAGGTGGCATTAATGCCGCCCTAGGTAATATGGAACAGGATGATTGGAAATGGCATATGTATGACACAGTGAAAGGTTCCGATTGGCTGGGTGACCAGGATGCTATACATTATATGACGCGCGAAGCCCCTAAAGCTGTAATCGAATTGGAAAATTATGGTATGCCATTTTCGCGAACAACAGAGGGTAAAATTTATCAACGTGCTTTTGGTGGACAAGCGCTTAATTTCGGTAAAGGTGGTCAAGCTCATCGGTGTTGTTGTGTAGCGGACAGAACAGGACATTCCCTATTACATACACTATACGGCCAGTCGTTAAGTTATAATTGTCATTATTTTATCGAATATTTTGCATTAGACTTAATTATGCAAGATGGGGAATGTATAGGTTGTACCGCATTATGTTTAGAGGATGGCTCGATTCATCGGTAAGTTTGTTTTAACCATTTTCTTGTTATTTATTCAGACAATAAATAAATTAATTGGCCAAACAGATTCCGCGCTCGTAACACAGTCTTAGCCACCGGAGGATATGGCCGTGCATACTTTTCATGCACATCTGCACATACCTGCACAGGTGATGGTACAGGAATGATTGCACGTCAAGGATTGCCACTCGAAGATTTAGAATTTGTACAGTTTCACCCCACTGGTATTTATGGTGCTGGTTGCCTGATTACCGAGGGATCTCGAGGTGAGGGCGGTTATTTAATAAATTCTGAAGGTGAACGGTTTATGGAACGTTATGCACCAAATGCCAAAGATTTGGCGTCACGTGATGTTGTGTCACGTGCCATGACAATTGAAATTCGTGAAGGACGAGGTTGTGGACCCGAAAAGGATCATGTTTTCTTGCAATTGCACCATTTGCCACCAGAGCAACTTGCCCAACGGTTACCAGGCATTTCAGAAACTGCTATGATTTTTGCTGGTGTTGATGTTACTCGTGAACCAATCCCAGTAATTCCAACAGTGCATTATAATATGGGCGGAATTCCAACCAATTATAAAGGACAAGTGTTACGCCGAATAAATGATCAAGATGAAATTGTACCCGGTTTATATTCGTGTGGCGAATCTGCATGTACCTCAGTGCACGGAGCAAATCGATTAGGTGCTAATTCTCTATTAGATTTAGTTGTATTCGGACGAGCATGCGCCAATACCGTGGCCGAAGATCATAAACCAGGCGAGAAAACACCCGAATTAAAACCAAACGCCGGTGAACAATCAGTTGAGAATTTAGAAAGTATTCGATCCGCGAATGGTACAATACCGACAGCTGATTTACGTCTTAAAATGCAAAAGACTATGCAAACATATGCCGCGGTATTCCGAGAAGAAAAAACATTGCAAGAGGGTTGCAAGAAAATGGCCTCAATTTTCAATGAATTCAAAGACATCAAAGTATTAGATAGATCGCTTGTGTGGAATTCTGATTTGGTCGAAACGCTTGAGCTACAAAATTTACTATTGTGCGCAACACAAACAATTGTGAGTGCGGAAAATCGTAAAGAATCTCGTGGTGCACATGCGCGCGAAGATTTCAAATTAAGGATAGATGAATTTGTAAGTGAATAAATTTGTTATCAATAAAGATGAATAGTAATGATGGATTTTATTTTTGTGATTCACAGGATTATAGCAAGCCAGTTGAAGGACAAACGCCGCGACCATACGACCAACATTGGCGCAAACATACCCTATCGTACATCGATCCAGAAACCGGTAAAGTAACAATTATATACCGACCGGTAATCGATAAAACATTAAACGATGAAGTGGCGACAGTTCCACCAGCGGTTCGTTCGTATTAAACTTATTATTATTTTTTATTATTAATTTTTAATTAGATTACAAATTACGATTATTATTATTTTCGGTTTAATTAGTATTAATAAATAAAGAAAATGTGAAGCATACAACTTTTTTCTTTTTTTTTTTTAATTTATTTATTTATTATTTTTATTTAATTTGAAAAAAAAATTATGTTTTTCTATAAATTAAAGGTCGCCCCGCCAAAACGATACTGAAAAAAGAAAAAAAAGAAAAAGGGATTTTATGTTTTTCCGTTTCGTTCGTATATAAGAAAATTTACTTTGTGACAAAACCTTTACCTCTGTAGGAAAATTGTATGTGAATTTTTTTCGAAATCTGTCTGTTTTTTCAATTAGTACATAATTATATCAATTTGAATTAGTTTGAGGGATAAAAACAAAAAAATAGGTTCGGAAAGCGATCATGATTGAGAAGTATTGCAGTCAGTGTACATAATTATGTACATTAGAAATGGAAAATAATTTTAATTTTTCAATTAAATTGAATTTTGTAAAGATTTTGATTTTATAGTTATTTATTTGTACAGTTAATTATTATTGATTTTCTTAAATAAATAAACTATTTTAAATTTAAAAATTAAAATGAACGAAAATATTAAATTTTAACCAGACAAACAATTTGAAGGAATAGTATTATTATTGATGACCGTGTTATTACAGCACTAATTATACATTATTTGTAAATAATTTGATAAAAATAAAATGATTAAAATGATTAAATGTTTTTGGATCGTTTTATTAATTAAACAATTTCCTGCTCGCCATTTAATGAATACAGGTCTGTTTATTCTGTGTCTTGGGTCTCTTGGTCCGACAATAACAAAATATGATAGTAAATCAGTAATTCTAAAGATTAAGACCTAAACTTTCAGTTGAGTACCTCAAAATGATCTTTAAAAAACATCGTACACTCGATCCGTATTAAGCAAAAAAAAAAGTGAATCTAAAAATAATTTCTCGTGCACACACAAACCAAAAATATTTCAAACTTGCTTGTAACTAAATTAGTTAACCCATGAATTCCAATGTGGTATAATTAACAGCCAAATACAATATAATTATGTACTTCAAATAATAAATTTTCACTAGTAGATTAAAAATGGTTAAATAATATGTTAATACCCACACAACACTAATTCACTAATTATCAGTTGAAACCAGTTATAAATAAGTAAAATAAATTACAAATATAATATTTAGATGAGTTACTTTTAAATAAATGTTGCTAAATAAAATGTATGTACGAATGAATATCTAGGTATACTAACCTTAGATTTATTTCATAATCGCGTATGATAAAAAATATGTAAACAAATTAATTTATCACCAATCTTTTTAGACTAAGATGTGATGAATTTTTTGATTTATAAGTAAAGTGTTTTCTTTATTAAATTGTATTGCTAATGTATGCGAAAAATGTGATTTTTTAGATATTGATTTACATTTACATGTTAAGCATTTTATTGCCTGGCAGCTTATTAAAATTTCAGATTTTGCGTTGCATGTTATACTTAAAAGTGCGTTCAAGTTAAAATGCAACATGAGGTACGAGCAAATCTGATATATTTTATCAATTTTAATTAGTAAATCTATTAGAATCGAAAAGATAAGGATTTGTTAGCAACAGGGTTGTTGGCTTAACAAATATTACAGTATGCGATTCTTTATTGAAATTCAGCCGAGACAGATGATATTTGAATAAACTTAAAACTTTAATAAATTTAAAACTTTAATTAATTCGAAAATTTATCAACCGGCTCAAGATTTTATAATAGTTGGGAATTAATCATCATATTAGAAAATTTGTGGAACTTACTTTTTGTGATGCTGCGCATGATAGCAAAATACAATGTGATTTGGTATAGTTTCGGAGCGCTGCTTTTATTGCGTGTCTGGTATTGGATACGTTCAATTATAAATTACAGTGGTCGAATTCCAATTGTTCAATTGCGCCACATTTAAATATTCTTTATTTGAAATGTTTAAATCGAAAAATGTATTTGTGCATACATTATTTATTCCAAATATTTACTTAGAATGTTACCATGATTAAATACAAAATGTGTACATCCAAATAATATATAAAGCAAACATCTATAAGTCTGTCCAATGTCATAATACATAATGTTTATAACACGCATATAAAGGAAATGTGGTCATACACTATAATTATGACCAATAAAACAAAATAATGTTTTACGTCATAGGAAAACCAACCCATACCTACACACATCGCTTACGAAATTGATTAAACCTAATATTTTATAAATTATGTGAGCGTCATAAATGTGACAAATATCTGGGTATCAAATACTATGGTTTTATAAGAGAATATTACGTCGGCGACTGTTTACGCATATGATAAAATTCAATATTTAAGAGTCGATCTCGAACCATCCAGTGAATAATATAGTTAGAAAACGAAATGAACTTTACTCGGATAAGTTCATGGTAACAGAAAAAATTAGGACCGGGGAATTTTATATGTGTTATTTTCTCTAAAACAACACGCAAATATATACCATACAAAGGTATAATAAACTAATAGCGATACAAAACTATGTATTTGTAATAATTTTATATAAAAATGTGTTGATCAATATTATTTATTAAAATACATACAAATATTTATTTTATAGCGAGTTTTTAAACACTAAAAATTGGCAGACTCCCAATTATTAATTAATCGCGAAATGTTCATTAAATTTTCATGAAAGAAATGAATCTTAGACGCAGGCATATGTTTTTCTGTTAGATGACCAGAAAAATAAGAAGACAACCGATCGATGTATGTGTTTTGATATTATGTTCGTACGCGTGTATTAATCTACTATATTCGTAGATATATACATACATGCTAGCGTATACATATTTTATTTGTCTTGACAACTCATTGGTTTTTGGAGGTGTGTCGCATAATAATAATCGTTACCGTAACATGCATTTCTAAAATATTTATGTGTAGACGTTAGTGGTTAGGAAATTAAATAAATTAATAGTTGAAAATTAAAAATTATAGTCTAAACTATTTTTTGACTTACCTTGATTTAACAGTAGGTACAATGTACTTAGTACTACGCTTATGGGTGCTTGAGTTTGATTGTGGTTCTTGCTGATAATTTTAATTATTTATACATATTTTTCTAATCAAAATAAAAATGCAATTTTAAATTGAAAAAGTCTGTACATACATATATACTAGCAATAATAACATCATATCAGTCAACTTTTGTACTATACATACACACACACATAAATAGTTTTTAATTAAATTAAAATGTCGTGATGGTCTAATTTATGGTTTATAATTGGCTGTGTAAATTGCCGATTGTTATCAATTTGCAAAAGTATGAAAATTAATCAAATTTGCTTAAAAATGTCAACTCAATTTGTTTAATTTTTATTTGTATTTGGATAAAATTCTAATAAAATTCATCAATTTACACAATATTATGGGTCGTAAATTCAAATAACGTTACGTTTTATACAGGTTTTAGTGGAAAATATATGAAGGGGTATCATAGATTCAAACCACAATTGGGTTTGATTAGTTAACAAATAAGCTTTGAGCAAATGTGAACATGTAATTTAATATTGTAAACATTTAGGCGCCAAATTTTGTTGTTAACGCTTTTTCCAATATCTTGTACTGTAGTGACATATTTGTATCCCTGGGCGCAAATTTTATCAAAATATGTTTGATTTTAACTTTTGTGGTAGAAAAATAATGACGTCTATTATTAGCTGGGTTCTTGGAGATTAATTTGTAGACTGATTGTAATTGAGAGGTTCTGTGAATTGATGGATTAGCACGAGTGAATGAATGTAGAACGAACCCCGGTTTTTACTAGGTATCCAGAGTAGACTTGCTCCAATAGGAAGGATGACATACGAAACGTAATATCATACTATAACTTTTAATTCAATTTTATTAGAAGTAGAATTCTATGAAGGAGATCTTATTCTAACCACAGTAATGCTGGTTTGTTTTTTTGCATATGGTCTAATATTAATGAATAATTGTTTTAACTTTCTGAGTATGGTGTTTAGAAATTCAACATTGATTTAGCTTTTCTCAACTACATATTTATTTCTGGATATTGTCTGTGGAGTAAGTATTATGGCCATGTAGTTGTAACAGACGTCTCCTGCAAATGAGTAGGTATGTACATGGACTCTTAATACTATTTGTAACAAAATAATGTTGATTTAAATTTAAATAAAGCAATTTATTATAAATTAGTCTTATGTTTTGACTATATGCATCACTTTCTGAAGCAATAGCAACTTCGTATACTATTTATGCCGCGACAGCATTTCTAGATATTAATCGATATTTTAAATAAAATATAATAATATCAAATAATTGTTTTATTTATAAGCAAACAAAAAAATAATTGACATATTATGTGGATATTATATATAGGTATATAAGAGAATATTCTATTTAGTAGGATAAAATATATTTGGTTTTCTTCTAACTTTGCATTCGGTTTATAGATGGGTACACAGCACACTAAACATATATATATATATATATGATCTATTTGTATCCCCGGGCGCAAATGCAAAATCTATACATATAAAATGGAAAAACTTATAAATCATGCGATTTACAAACTTTTCGAAAATGGAAACTTCCAAACGTCTCCATTTTTGGCCATTTCCAATTGTTCGGAAATGGCAAAAGCAGCAACAATGAATCTATAAAAATGATAGTTTATTATATAAATTAATAATCGATTTTATATGGCGGATCGAACTTACCCATGTTGCTGCTCAAGTTGTAGGCTCATTTCGTTTTGGTTTGCATTGTTCTTTTTTATATTGTGAGGTGAATAACGATTATACAAACCCCAGATACTTTTCATCAACTTGCTGTTGTACTTGACGGGGGTCAGTTCCAAAACTGTTTATATGTATAGAAAAAATTGTTTTAAATAAATAGTTTTTTTTTTTTAAAGAAATGTTTGTATTTTACTCTTATTATTTGAAAATATGTTCAGCGGTTTTTCATCTGAATTCTTCTTACGGGCCAATGCACTTTGTTGATGGGCACGGATCTTCATAGTGGCAAATGCGCTTTGCGGCAAAGAAGGCATTTTGGTGCAACCTATAGTAATTATGTAAATAAATAAAATAAAAATTATATTATATATTTTTTGTTAATTTAATCGCATACACTAATCGCAATTATTTTTTGCGCTCAATGCGAAATCAAACATCACAAACGACGTATAGGTCAAGATCATTTATACATAGTACAAAAATAAAATTTCTGTCTGTATACATAAGAACAGACACAGAGTTCATTTTTTTTAAAGAATATATATTGATAATTTACGAAATACTTAAGACTTCTTATTAATCTCTTTCTTTGTCTGTCTGTTTGAGCTAGTTAAGAAGCGATTTTTTTTAAATATGGCAACTAGTTAGTAACAGGGCCAAATAAATTGATATTACCTTCGCAATAGTTAAACAATAGCTCAGCAATATTATTTTCCTCGTCACAATGGCCGCATAAAATGTTTAATTGATACTTATTTAATGTGATATTACTACTGTTATATCTTTTGGTTGGTTTCAAATACACCATTAAATGTCTCTGGTATCTTAACAATAATAAAGTTCACAAAATTATGTTTTATCACAATGCACGCACTATAATATTTGGTATTCTAAGTTACATAAAACTGAAAAAGTATCACAGCAAAAAAAAGTCTTTTAGAACAAAGTGTTCCTCTAAGAGCACAAAACCTTTCTAGAAAGGTATATACAATAATTACACTTAAACGGTAATACAACAATTTTATTATAAACACAAACAACACTATTAAATTATATTTAAACAAAACTATCAAGTAGAACAAGCAGAATAAAGAACTTAGCCGAATGACATGAGATTGAAAAATGAATAAATTTTCTTAGGTCGTATCAGTTTTGTAGAATGGGTTATCATAATTTCTGTTTGTATATAAGTACATATAATACTAATCTACATATATATATATAATATGTAATGTACTCATATAATTGTAAATTATTTTATATTTTATTTGTAAATTTTTTATTAAATTAAATCAAAAGGCTATCTTAAAAATGTGTGTGTATATTCGTATATACATATATAGCTATTGGCTATAAACATTATACTTAAAATATATTTAAGTTAAATCAGTCTATAAATATATTCTATTATATAACGTGTTTATAATTGCCATTTCTTGACAAATCCAAATGACGTTAATTCAATTCTTGATCACTGACAGTTCTTCATTTTATAATTTTGTAACAGTTTGAGCATACCATGAGTATACAAAGTATTGGTCATATAAGTTTATAAACTAATTCGAAAAACTATATAGGTGTACGCTTACTGATTCAGCTTTATCATTAAATATGTCGCTAAAACCTTCAAACTTTGCCAATTAAATTATATTTTACTAAGCAGAGTTGCTTGCTGTAAAATATAATGTATATGCACATTAAAACTCAATCATACGACTAAACGAGTTTGTGGCGTTGCAAGTTAGTTTTATTAAGATATTAACTGATGGGTAGCAAATATTTAGATATATAATTAAAAATATTTGAACCTTTTACCAACTAGATTAGTTTTTTTTTTTTACAAAGGTAATAGCCGATATAATAGATATAAAATCTAACACTTGAAACCAATCTTAGCAAAAAAATGAGGCAGTGTTGGTAGGGAAGAGCCTTAAATTAAGGCTCTTCCCTACCAAAATCAGTTTATGGCTACACAAACTGAGGTATTGATTTAAATGCTTTTGTGCAGCAAAGTTAAATAAATTTTTTTAACGGAAACCATTTGCGTATATACAAATCAAATTTACCAATATTTTTCCACTAATCTGTAAAAGTTTTATACAAGGGTACCGTTCAGAAAGAGATTTATAAAAATTTGTTCTAATAACGGAGAAAATTAAAAAATCTAAACAAATAAAAACGAACCACTTTTTGTTTTCTATCTGAAAAAAATGAATACAACAACAGTTGGCAGTAAATTGGAAAGAATCGATACCAGGGTATCCATTTTTGGATTAGCATTAAATGATCAATGCAATCGAAGCTGTTGCTGAAATTCAAAAACTGTTCCGTTTGTCCGAAACACGAGCAAGATCATCGACTATATTAGGCAATGCTAGTATAGAAGTGCTATGATGAACATTTATAAATTTATGACAATCAAGACAAGTTTTTAAAATAATTTCGAATACTTTTGATATTACTCGATGAGAATATCAAAAGTATTCGAGATTATTAAGAATGAGAATTGTTTCAATTTCGAGTGAAATTTTACAAACAACTTTTAAAATTCGAATTGAAACTCTAATTTTCAGAAAAGTTTGCGTAAAAACGTCATGCCAAAATTTAATAAACTATCAGATCAATTTCGTTGGCCACCAGATGGGCAACACCGGCTTGTTCAATAATGCATATTTTAATTCATAATACGCAAACATGTCAAGCAAATCATGCAACATATACATTTCTAATCGGTCTATTTACTAAATATGTGTAATAAAGATAATTTACGAATAAGTATAAGTTAATAAATTTGTTCGGTGATATGTATGTTTATTAAGAATGCACAAAATTTTACGTATTATCAAGTATTACACCATTAATAATTAGTAAATCTGTTGGTCCACCTACAATAAACAGATATTTAAATTTACACAATACATTGACGATTTTATTAAACAGTGTTTTTCTAATAAGCAGTAAGTTGTTTATAATAAAAAGCACTTACTTAATTTTATTGATTTGATGTCTAACCTCTTTTGAACTGATTGTTTTTCGATTAGCTGTCTATATATTATAATTTGTAATACAGTTAGTGTATATAGGCATAACATTAGATGATTCATATATTTGATATTTCTGTAGATTACTATAATTGGTGGAAAATATTTGTGAACTAAAAACATAATAATTATAAAGGCTAAAATTTTCCACAGTTTAAATTCAGTATATACCAACACAATTGAAAATTATCTAAAGTGCTATAACCCTATCTTATAATTTAACAATGATCTCTCAACGCAGGTTCAAAAAAAAAATGATTCTATTTTTGGACCGTAATCCGTATACAGAATATACAATATTATTGCAAAACCACCTAAAACAAGATTTATTCGCTTCTTCTTATTCAAATCTAATCCGTTACACACTAGCTAGTTTATATTTGACACTAACTTGCTGATATTAAAACAACGGTACACAGATTGGCGTCACATTTTCTTTAATTTTTTGTCATAATCGAATAGAGGGTCATTATTTTGCAGATAAATTCAAAAAGGTTATATTTGAAAAGTACTGAAGCTTATGTAACGCTTTCACCAAAACTGTCATATAGAAATCAAAATTATCAACAGCACAAAAAATGTATTTGGTAGGTTTGCTCTGTTTGTGTATTATGAGATTAGAAAACATTTCTTTATTTTTATGTTGACCCATAAATGTTATTTTGTCAAGCAAAAAAATAATATTCTTGTCATAATTTTAATTTATTAAATTAAGGACGATAATGTCTGTTTTTTTGTTGTTCTTAACGTGCATAATTATTTTCGTAATAATAAAATTTGCGTCACACGCAGGGATGCGGGTATCTACGCGTCATCTATTATTTTCTACATTGACGTGTCGACAACCCCTAGATAACGTCAACAACGTAGACAACGTCGATAATGTAGACAATTTCTAGAGTGGTTTTGTCAATTAGTTCTAAACTAAAGGGTGACCAAATTTGTTTAGGAACAATACGTTATTGGTGATAGTTTTATAGAATTTCCACCAATGCATTTAAATCTCTTTTAAAAAAAACACGGAATTTAAAACTAATCGTGCTCAAATACCATGAATCTACTTCAGCGTCATGTTTATGCATTACAAAATGATTAAATTCACCCAAAACAACGTATACAGCGTTATATAGAGTGGGGCCCTCTTTATCACGGTGGAACGGTATAGAACAGCTTGCAGAAAAATCGGAAAAAACGGCTCACAAAAAATCAGACAAAAGGTTATAACTTTCATTAAAAATAATCCTTAATTATGACAGTGCCATAAAATTTAACACACCCCATTCCATGGAAAAACGAATTGGAGTTCAGGAAGGCTATAAGTGCTACCGAGTTATTAAAAAGCCATATCGTTCAGATAACCAACACTTGTTCATGTATATAAAAACCAACAACTTTATTATTATTGTCGCAGGATTATACTGTCCACCATGACATTCTATTAAAAACAAACAATACTCAGAGTTCTTCGAGGGTCTGGGAAAAAGGTTCATAATAGGTGGTAACTTCAATGCGAAGAATACTCATTGGAGTTCTAGATTAACACAACTAAAGGAAAATAATTACTGATTGCCATTAAAGAAAATGGATGTTAATCCATTTCAACTGGAAAACCAACATATTGGCCAACTGACCCGGGACTGATCGATTTTTTTATAACCAAAAGTATTTCAGGACTCTGCTTATTTGACCATCGCCGTACATTTTCATTGCTGCAACATTCCTCTTTTATACTTAATTAATTAGAAAAATTTGAAAATTTTAATAGAAGCTGAGTTGAACTAATTTGGAAAATGAAATTAAATTAAAAAAACCTTAGCCCGAATGCCCGAATGCTTGGATTATAATCATGCCTAGTTCAAGCCTCAATATATATTTTTAATTTAATTGCAAATTAGTCATTTTTAAACCAAAAAGCGATTATTTTTTATTTTAATGAGAAATGTGAGGATGCCCCGCTAAATTTTTTAACCTTAATCGAGGTTTGAACACTGCACAACATCCAGGATTCCTAATCCTATGACACCGCTTATTTTACTACCTCACCATGTCCATATATAGATTTGCCGCTATACTCATCCTTGATATTTGCCAATTGAAGGGAGAAATTAAATTAAAAATTATTTAAATGCCAAACCGAGGCTCGAACTCAAGTTCACAATTCCAAATGCAACGACTCTGCTTACTGGATCACCGGCGTATATAAACTTGGTGCTATACAAATCTTTTATATTTGCCAATTCAATAGAGAAAATTGAAAATTTTAGCAGCAGGAATGGGGCTTTTATACTTGAAGAAATTGAATGTAGATTTCAACAGAAGCTCTGTTCAACCAATTTTACAGCAGAAATTAAATTAAAAAAGTATTGACGCTGACGAGTCTTGAACTCGAGTCCACGATTTCAGGAGCATTGACTCTGCATACTCGACCATCGGCGTATTAAAAATTAATGCAGAACAACGATATAAATCTTTACACGGCACAACTGATAGAAATCTTTACAAAAAGTTTATAACCTTCATTAAACGTAATCCAAAGAAATTTAACTATGACCGTGCCATAAAATTTAACACACCCTACCACATGGTAAGATGAATTCGAGTTAAGGAATGCTATAAGTGCTATCGAGTTATTAAAAAGCCAAATCGTTGAGATAACCAACACTTGTTCGATAAAATATGTGCCAGACTGATGACAAAATTTTCACAAAATTTAGTGGATGTGTTTTGATGAATGACGAAACGTACATGGAATTGGTTTTGAAACACTTCAAGTTTCGTTCACACGACTCTAATTCCAACAGAAGCAATAAATTTGCACGAGATTAATCAAATCAATGTTATCTCAAAGAGTTCACAGATTTTAGATGTATCAATCATGTCAGAAACAGGGAGCATCAAACAGCATGTGCGTGATTTTATCCGTAATAACGAAATCTATAGAGGTGATTTATGCAAAAACCTCATTATTTACAACAAACTATTTATGCGTCATTTGCCAAAAAGAAACAAATGAAAAAATCACCTCTAGATGAAATGCTTTTACAAAATACTCCCGCGAACTGGTGGGTTGTTGACATTATTTTAATTGTCGACGTTGACAAAAAACACTGCTAAGTAATCTACGTTATATTTTACGTGTCGACAACCGCGTAGATTACATGACGTAATCTACCTCGCCCATCCCTGGTCACACGGTTTAAATTGTTTAAATTCAGCAACTTTCACACTTGTACAGAAACTACATTATCAATATTAAACTACAGTAAACAATAATAACAAGTTTTACATCTTCCGATTTTCACAACAAGTCGATGTCGCATCCGATTGTATTGACGTAATTAAAATACGAAAACAAAACTTTTCAATTTTCATACATGAAACCACATAAAACTTACCACCGCAATAGGAATTCATCTTATTGATAAAAACCGTTATCAATATAGTTTTATGTTTAGAATATGGAATTACAAAAAATCCGGTAATATGTAATAAAAACGCGGGAATATTATTATCGAGTGCGTTCCTTATCAAAATAATGTGTATTACATTAATTGAACCTGAAACTGAAATTATTTATTTTTTAAATGTTCACAAGAAATATTAAGTCACGTACTATTTGAGCTACATGGTTTGTTTTAAGTTTTGAATTATCGAAATTGATTTAAAAATATTTACATACATACACTTTAAAAAAACAGAAGAATTTTCATAATGTGATTTAGAATGTATCGTATCATCATTATGTGATGATGTTATTTACAATAAAGTTGGATCTGATTTTTTGGGTCATTCATATTAATTGGTTGAATATTTTTTTATAGGCATGAGCATATGTGCTCATGTTATTTGGTGACCGCTGATCAGATTAATTTTGAGTAATCTGTTCAGAAAATTCAGGTGAAAAAAAACAATGTCATAGTTGTTATTCAAAGATTGGAATGGGATTTTTTTTGATAATTACCTCATGTAAATATCGGTTGAACTCAAAAGTGGAAAATGACATTGTATTTGGTAATTTGGTATTGCCCATAGCTATAAAAAGGCGCTTCTGTATCAGAGCAGTTGAATAACAACGACATGAGAGCTTTATGTAGAAATATTATTGTAAAGTTTAGTACAATATTTCAGAAACAAACCAAAAATTCATTAAATTTGAAGTTTATGAATTTTTCAATAGATGCCGCTAGTAATCTATCAACTTTCATAAAATAATCATCGTGGTTGTTTTGACGTTTCTTGCAATCCACACAAATCCAATGGGATATAATTACAAAATGTTATTTGAAAATTAGGTGCTATTTCAAAATAAAATAATACCTAAACATGGAAATTGATGATGAAGCAATGGAATCGGATCCACATTATTATAAACTCGATGAAGTGCCAATTGAAATCGAGGAATTAAGTGAATATGATATACCAGAGTCCGAGCTGTCAGAATTTGTGGAAACCGACACAATTGTTGTGGATCAAAAATCTGAAAAAACTGATTGTGATGATATATTCTTGGACGAAAATGAGGAATTATTGATCCAGAAGTTGATTGATGGTGAGTTAACATATAACGAGTATAAAGAGCAGACTGGGCAAAATGTTGAGAACATCGAACTAGAGGAGTACTACGATGAGAATGAAGAAGGTGTAGTAGTCTCGAATACCGATAATTTAAATGAGACTGTGGCAGAAAATGAAAATAAAGCGGACGTTCGGAAGAGAATTAAACGAAAGCGGTCAGTTTTACCAACAGCGCTACAAGGACTGATGGGCGAAGCTAATTTATGTTTCGCGCGGGGTGACATAAAGCTTGCCGAAAAGGTATGTCTAGAAATTATTAGGCAAGTACCATTGGCTTCAGAACCGTTTCTTACTTTAGCACAAATTTACGAAGGCAACGATCTAGAAAAATTCATGCAATTTTCGTTAATCGCAGCACATTTAAATCCAGCCAATTCAGATCTCTGGGTTCGTCTATCTGAGCTGTCTTTTGAACAAGGGCACATTAAACAAGCGATTACATGTTTAACTGAGGCAATTAAGGCAAACCCCCGAAATTTGGATATTCGTATGCGACGAATTAATCTGCTCGAATCGATCGGAGAGGACAAATTTGCATTTCGATGCTATGTCGTATTGGTACACTACATCCCAAAAGAACAAGGGGATTTTCTACTAAACACTGCTAAAATGGTGGCCGAAAAATTTCATAAGGATAAAAAATTTGGCCATGCTCTAAACGCTCTCTCAGTAGCTTATCAGAAAGTCCCTGAATTATTTCAAATTGAGGACATCAATATACTGTGTGATCTACATCTGTTCAAAGCGAACTACAAGAACGTCCTGGAGATTTTATCATGGTACATTGGATTTCCGATAAATATGGTTGAGGTCATCGATAATGAGACAAAGGAGGTAACTTATCATGTCGAGAATGTAACCATTCCAGATGATATGAATTTAGATTTTCGGACAAAGCTGATTGTTTCAGTGATTCACTTAAAATCATTCAAACTACTAAACTATCTTGTGGAGAATGCTCTGAAATATATTGACGTTGAAGACGCGGGTGATTGTCATCTGGATATTGCCGAGGCGCTCATGAAAGAGAAATATTTTAAGGATGCGTTGCGACTGTTGATTCCGTTAGTTAAAAGCGCTAATTTTTCATTGGCCGCAGTATGGCTACGACATGCGGATTGTTATCGCGCCATTCATGAATATGATAACGCTATTGAATCGTATAAAATGGTTGTTCAGCTTGCACCGCAACACTACGATGCCAGGCTAGTATTGTCTGCGCTTCTTAAACAAAAAGGAATGGACACTGAAGCTCTAAAAGTCCTCGAGCAAGATGCCCAAACCGACCTACTAGATCCTAAACTGCTCTACGAACGATGCTTCTTACTAAAAGAAAGTCAAAATTTCGATGAATATCTAAATGTTGGTCTGCTGTTAATATCACGCCACTGTATTCGGCTACGAAATTATGAGGAAATGTCTCTAGTGATGGTAGTGGGCAAAAAATTAACGGTTAAATTTAGCGCAATAAAAGAGATGCGAAGTTTAAAACTCGAAACATTGCGAGACGATGATCAACCCGAATTCATTTCGGATAAAAATAAAAACCAAGAAGGTAGTACAGCTGATAATTTAACGCCAGAAATCGAATGGAAGTTAGTCGAAGAAATGTATCGTATTTCGATGCAGCTCAAAAAGTATTATATCAGTGAGAAGCTATCTTTTTATCTCCTGACTTCGAAATTGTTTCAAAACTATCAAGCCGATATCGAATTTTATGCGCTACAATCGTGTATATTGAATCGAGACTCGATTACCGCGTATAAACTGATCAAGGAGTATATCACGAGGAACTATGATAATAAAAAAATCTGGAATTTATTTAACTGTGTGTTGCAGATCTCCGACGATATCACCTATAATCGATTCTTGTTGCGATATTTCCAACGAATCGAGCTGAAAAATCCACTAATCCATTTGCTACAGACTAATTATTTTCTATTGTCTGGCTCTTATAAATACGCACTCAATGATTATCTATCGGTATATAAACGAACTAATAATTCGCTAGCGACGTTATTGTGTGGTATAACTCTCGCCCAGCTCTCGTGTCAAAAATTCATGGCCAAAAAGCAATCGCTGATCAAACAAGCGGTCGGATTTTTCTATAAATACAAGGAACTACGGAAAAATGTCACGAAATATGAGGTCGAATATAATTTCGGCCGTCTCTATCATCAGTTTAATATCTCGTCGATGGCGTTATTTCACTACAAGAATGTGCTGAATCCGGATCCAAAAGACGAACAGTTTTTAAATGAAAATGCAGATTATGTATCGTTAAAATCGGAGGCGGCATACAATAGTCATTTGATCTACAAGTCGAGTGGAAATTTAGAAATGGCTAGGAAACTTTTATTTGATAATATTGTGATTTAGCTAGCATTTAGGTTTTAGGTGAGAAAACCGTGTTTTGTATATATGAGGTTCGTCGTAATAAAATTCGTTAAAAAATTAAATTGCTTTTATTTTATTTCTGAAATTCGTGACAAAAATAGATTTGTATTCCAGAAACATGAAAGTTTGAATTCCTATTTACGAAAATTAATCATCTATTAGATATAAATATTGCCTTGTTAACCAATTTCACTACTTCGCAGAGACCTAAAGTGTGGTATATAGGTTTTTTACTGAAGCTTTGATGTGTTTCATTGGCTCCGTATTCAAAGAACTCCCTTAGAAATTGTAAGGCGCTTTTCTAAACTTTTATAAATTATAAGCCGGTAAAATTTGGTATTCAGTTTGATCTATTTAAATGACAAAGAGATCTAAAGAATTCTTAAAAACTTTGAAAATTTATATTTTGCTGTACATTTTGATATAATGAAGTTTTAAAGGGATCCGTAAATGTTAACATTTAAAAGTTAAAATTAAAAATGTTGTTTGAAAATTTAAACATGTTCTTAGCTTTGATTAAATCTGTTCTATACTATTCTGGAATCCGGGCGGTAAATATATGCGGCCCCGCCCTGATTGGGGCCTTATATTTTACTCCATTACTATATTTTACTAATAATCACAATTTCATTATTTTGCATACTCGATATCGATGGCTGTAGGTTAGAGTTATTCCTTCTAGGTGCGTGATAAAATATAAATATAAATCAATTGGGATGAGTATTGATTAAATCGTTGATTAATACAAGAAATATTTTAGCAGCGTACATTTTCTATGCATCATCGACAATTCCAGATACTTACGATTGAGTTTTTCAAAACTGAAACATAATTTTTTTAAATATTTATTTTGAATTTTTTATTAAAAAAAACAAGCAAAAGAATTACATTAAAAAATATATTATACTTTAATTAAATTTATATAGTTGTAAATTATATAATTTATAAATTATTTACTGTTTTATTTTAAAAAAAATTGTTCTTTTGATGTAAAAAGCATAATTATTTGTATGGATTAAAATTAATAAATATTAATATAAATCAATAAAAATATTTGTTAATATAATTATTAATCATGGGTTTAGTATGGAAGCAAAAAAAGTTGATTACAAATTGGGAGTTACTGCTCTATTCAGTAGTCTAGTAGAAATATTTCGGAATTTATCAAACCATCCAGCTTACAAAAATCATCAACAGTGGCGAGACGTTTAATTATGAGGAACTAACTAATAATAATTATTAAGAAAAAATGTATCTTCTTTTTATTATGTTCAGTCTTGTTAATAAAAATGGTTACTTCAAAAAATAATATTATGTTTTATAATATTATATAAATTATATATATAATGTAAAACATTTTGTAATGTATACGTATGGTAACTCAAAAGATGCTAATTATAATAATTTTCGCAAATTTATTTAAATTTTTATTATTCGAATTAATTAATTAATAATATAAATAACATAAAATAAAAAACAAAATAATAATAAAATGAGCGGAGAAAAATTAATAAAATAAAATTTAAACAAATTAAAAAAGAAAAAAATCCAAACAGAAAAACTACATAATTTTCTTTTTCTATACTACTCCAACGTCATTCGCTTCACACCACATTCCATACAAAATTTCGCTGTGACCATTAAAAATTTATTGCCACATTCATGACAAAATTTCGACATTTTACAATCCGGACTAACGCTATCACCACGATCTCCCCGCGATATTTGATGATTAGGATTTGGTGTCAACTCAATTTTTCTAGTATAAATCGGTGGCAATGATGTTTCCGATTCACTTGAACTCAAATTCCGTTCGGTATGATATTTTGGCGATGGCGTTTGACTCGAAATAATTCGATTGTTATTTAACGGAATACTATGGAGTTTGGTTGATGAGATTTTCTCTAGTGTTATACTTGTGTTGCTGTTGTTATTGCTAACGCTGTTGTTGTTGTTGGTAGTGGTCGTCGTGTTGTTATTATTATTACTATTTTTATTCCCTTGATACTGCCTTGTACGCTGTAATGCGTTGCGTGTTTGACGTAAAATCGGCTCCTCAGGTGAGTGACGTGATAGACTAAAAAAAAATAAACAAAAGAAAAATCGTTAATATTATAATAAGTTTCAATCAGCTAAATATGATTTGGTTAAATTTTATGCTATTTATTGTCTATCATGTCATGATAGAATTTAAAATATGTATAATAAATAACACGCGGATATCGTATGTAATCATGGAAATGATTAATCGATAAATGTAATATTTGAATGAAAAGAATAATAAACATATATTATATGTATGTGGCCCACGACAACCATAAACAAAATGAGCACATATATTTTAATGTTGACTCCATGAGCAATAAAACTAATATTTGGTCTAAGGAAGGCCAAATGATCTTCAAGTAATCTTTCAGGTAAAAGTTAGAAAACAGTTTTTGGACAGAAACATTGTCGTCTCATTTGGGTGTGATAACTCGATAAGACACATTACAGAACTCTAATTTTTAATACTTTTACCCTTCCTACTCCTTCTTGTAACATGGTTAGATTGTGAAAACCTTCTTCGACGAAAACATTTAATTATCTATTCAGATACCGATTGCCTGTAGCCATTATATTTTTGTACGACCAGCTATTTCAAAACCGGATTAACTATATTATTGTAGTTTTTATTATAAAATGTAACGGAAACTCGTTAGGTCAAACTTATCGCCGATTACAGGAGAAAACTAAATGTAGATTTTTTTATTCAAACATTTTCGAGTTACTGAACTGGATAAGAATTTTCTCGTTTATTCAGTAAAATCCGAATGATTAAAATTTTTTATTTTCATTTTTTAAACCAAAATTTAAGCCATCAGATTTTTTGTTATTTTTAAAACACCCTAATTTTTATCTTCATTCATTTTTAACTCGTCGAGCTCATAAACCTAAGAACTTACGTACGATGGTCGATTGGAAAGCCACTAATAACTTTTTTGGTATGAAATAATGGTAGATTTCTACGAGTTCTAAATCGATAGTGAAACGGTGGGAATGAAAATTGAAATTCTTTTTATCAACTACTGCTAGCAACGTATTCGTAAGCAACTGGAATTAACATACATTTATTCATTCCACTGTCGTACCATCTAATTAGCAAATCTGAAAAAATTGTAAGCGGTAGTACATTTTAAAAGCATTCATACACGACTTGCGTAAAGCTTAGATCATATGACCAAAGAATTGACTGGTCACTTCGGTCAAATCACATTCACTGACAATGGCAAAAATACAAGACGATCAGTTTGCTTACTTTTCGACTAACGAAATAGGGAGAAAACTAATTGGCTCAGCCGGTCAGCATTCGCTAGCTACATGATTAATGAACTACAGTAATATTGACGTTTTCGCCCACTATCTACATATTATAATCAATGGAAATTTTTTGAAATAAACCAATTCCTGTATTTCTTACCGATATTAAATTAAACTCTCACCGTCCGCTCCAACCATATCATTTAATATTTACTAACTTATTTAAATACTTCTAATCTAAATCTCCCTTTTATCTCTACATACACCCATAATTTAATTATCTACCCCAAAAAAAATCAAATCATGCCAATAGGTACCAATAATATAAAAAAAAAGTATCACGACTTACCTTCCATATGCTGAATCAGCACTTAATTTGGAGCCAGATTTTGTGTGCCCAGGCAAACGGAAACTTTCTACACTCGACACCTCATCCGAATCCACACCACCACTACCATGATGATACATAGTCGACGACGATGATTCACACAATCGATCCAGTTCGTTTACACTGTGCAACAGCTCCTTTTCATTATCAGTAAAATCATCCAATTTTTTTTCACTCTGAGGACTTATAATCTCCTCCTCATCATTATCATCGATATTATTTACCATTTCATTACTAATATTATTACTATTAATAAGATCATTTCTATTGTGGTTTATAATTAGTTCCGTATTATCAACTTGATCAATATTATTATTATTGTTATCATTAATAAAGCAGCTAGTATTACTACTGTTACTATTATTTGATATTTGGATCTGTTTTATCAATTTACTAAGTTCGTTTTCAACATCATTACTATTGTTATTATTATTATTACCATTATTGAGATTTTCTTTTGATGCTCTAAAAGTTAGATTACTTATATTATTGTTACTATTATGATTACTATTACTTTTTGTGATCGTATTGGTTTGTCTGATAAATTCTTTGTAATCTTTGAAAATGGGAAAATTTTCGTCGTCTTCAAACGACGAGATAAATTCGTCTAGATCAAAATCATCGAATAGCTTATCGGTAGTTAATTTTATATTACTATTGCTATTGTTATTGTGGTTGTCTGTAATCACTATATTTTTATCATCATTACTAATTGGTTCAATTTGATGTAGATGCTGCTCGTCTTTATTGTTATTATTATCATTATTATTACTACTATTACTATCATTATTATTTGTATTATCACTACTATTATCAAATAAGAAATTTTCTTTGCTTAATTTTAATGAACGCTTCAGACGTCGTGATTCTGTTGAATTACGATTATTACTATTGATGTTGTTGTTGTCACTATTGTTCTTATTATTAGTGCTGCTATTTTCTAACGAATTGATTTCCATTTTTGATGAAAAATTGAGATCAATCGTTGAATCGGATGTCGAACTATTATCGTTGTCCGACAATTTTGTTATATTGATCGGTAAATTATCACAAAGGTTTATAAGTTTTGGATCGATCCCGGACGTTGAAGACGTGGTCATTTTGTTAGACGAATTTAAATTGTCATTTGAATTGTTCGACGATGATTGTGAGATGTTCGAGAGTCGTTTACTAAAACTATTATTTTTATCTTTAATCTCTTTCTCAGTTAGTGATTGATTTATACTCAGCTCGTGTTCATATTTTAAAAACACGGCGAGACTATCAGTTTTACTCAGTTCATTGTCGGTCTTATCAAAGTTTTTACTATTCTTGCGACCGCGCACCGAATTTGGATCACGCATTTGAATCGTACGATGTGGTGTGATAGGTGTAACAAATGCCGCTTTCACAGGCATCTCATCAAATTCAGACGATTTTAAAAATGATGACGATATAGGACCATCGTCTACCGATATACCACGCTGTATGGTTGGTTTTTTATTTGAAAATAAATTATTGACCGATTTAAGATTTGAAATGTTTGTCTTTGGCAGGCGTAACGATGAAGTACGTTTGAAGTTCGATTTTACTGTATTCAAATTAACTGATCGTGACATAGATGAACTCGTCGGTTGCGTATAACTTTTACTATTGTTTGTGGTTGGTGTTGATGTATTTGATGGCGAGAACAGTTCCTCCAGTTGTCGTTTAGCCGAAATAAACGGATCGTAACTGTCCGATAGGGCACTAAAAATAAAATAATTATATAAAACAAAAAAAATTATTTCACCTGACTCGGAATGTTTTAAGTTTTTGATTAGTAGTGGTGGTATTAGTTTTCTTGGATTGTGGCACATCGTCATAAAACGGTGGCTGAAACACTTCCGATTCACATCGACTTGCATTTTCATCGAAATTTTTTTTCGGTGGCATAAGCGTAACAACTTCCTTTTTTTTAGGGATTGATTTCTTTTGCGCGAACGTTGTCATTTTCCGTTCCGTTGCTTGCGGCAATTTATCCTCACGTACTTTAACATTGGACGAAACGTATGGAGCAACATGTAGATTTTTTTTTAATGATGTAAGTTCTTTGGAAAATGTTTGTTTTAAAACCATACTTTCATCAGAATACGCCATTCCGAGAGGGAGTGTTAGTGGTATATCAAGCCTTTTCTGGTTTTTGAGACGTTTTGAATTTTTTTGTGGGTGGCTAATTAAAATTAACAATTGCATTAAACGGTAGTTGGCAATGAAATTAAAGTACTTTAATTTATCTAAATACACATATTCTACACAATTAGCGGTTTTACCTGTGAGTTACACTAGAAATTTGCATTTGAATTTTTCTTACAATAATAATTGGAACTTTACAATTTATTGAAGAATACTTTCAAATAATTATTTGACAAAGATTTAAATTTAATTTGTAAAAAAGGAACTTTCATTTATAAAAAATTTACAGAATTGAATTTATAAAATTTTCTTTTGACTTTACAAAATTTTATGAAGCGATTGTTGCGATTGAAAATTTTTCGAATTTCCTATCGTAAACGTTATATTCGTCAATGTCACGACTAGGCTAAGTGTTATCAAATATACTGATGATTAAAGATTTAACCCAGGAAATTGCTGGCCCGTATCGTGCCAACAATCTTCTGAGCGATCATTCAGAGGTGACATAAAATAATGTAACAATAGTATCTTTATTGTTGTGCCAAGGATAGTTACGCTGAAATAATATTCACATTTCTTATTTATCAAAAGAAAAGTGTCTAATACGTAATGTAGCTTCTCTGTGTCAAACGAATAAGATAGAAATGATAGTTTCAAAACCTAATTGTATGGCGCCCGAATTAATGCAATCAATTCCATATAGTTGATAAATTTCTCTTATCCGTAGGCTTAATTCACAATGTACATTACCGCGGGCTATAATTGACGAACGTTATCTACAATCTGTATATATGGTACAAATAATTCTTTAAAAGAAATCTTGCCAAATGCTGAGGTGTTGCGTATTTTCGGAAGTTCGGCCTTTCACCATCCATTTAGTGTTTCTTCTAGTATGATTAGCTATGATTTCCTTTCCACGCTCATCACAGGATTAATTATTGGCGTATTTTTACACTACGCCCTAGAGTGATGCAATGGGTGAATTTGATTAATTTTTTTGAGACCTTTTGGTGTGGCGAAAATATCTTATTAGTTTTAGATCATGTACGATCTCAAAACACATCATCAATTTCGTGTAGGAAGTGCAATCATAAGAGCCTTTCAAATAAGTTTGTCTCATTTTTGCTAGCTCTAACATTAAAGGCGCCTACCACGAAACTGAAGTGATGTTCAAGTGGAAAACATTTGAAATTATTGTGAAATTAGTCGCTCACATACATAAATGCACAACGAGATAATTGGAGTTCAATTGGATTATGGATAACATATCTAAACTCCGTTCTCAATTGTTCTGTTTGTCGATTTCGGATTTTAGAATTTGTTTAAAGATATTCGAAGAATTTGCTTGGTAATATTATGGAAACAAATTCGACGTTAGTGAAATGGCTCGAATAGAACAATTATCATAACTTCAATAATATTTTGGAATTACGACGAACAAGACACATTATAGCATTTGACAAAAATATCAGCCTAAAAAAAAAATAAAAAACGTAAAACTTCCATTAAATATGAAAATAAAAACAAATCAAATAAATATTAGTGTAATCAAAACTTAAAAGGCAAAACAACTAAAAAATAAAACGAAAGAAACCAATAAAAAAAACTGTGCACAGGTAAATCATCTTCATATATACATGTAAGAAATCAAAAACAAAACTAAACAAAATAAAATCAAATTTCGATTAAATCTCAATCTCTATGGGTACAACTATGAATGAGGTACGAATAATTAGAGCGATAAATTAAATCGGGTATACAGAATGAAATCATCGCCAAAACTATACTACCATAATATCATTTGTCAACCAACCAATCAACAAAACTATTACGCGACAATTTATTATTAAATTAATTGTTAATTATTGTTAGAATTTAATAGGAAGTTTATGGATTCTTACCCTTCGCTCGTTGTCGATGATGTCATTGAATTTTGTAGACTTTGCTTGTTATCCTGTTTGCTGTTGTTCAGCAGGATGGAATTTGATGGTTTTATGGACGGTGCAATTTGAAATTCTGATTGGCTATGATTTGACATGTCATCACCACTGAATCCGGAATATTTTTCACGATTTGCGGCACGTTTTGTTCTGAAAATGAAAATTTTCGATCACATTATTCAGTTCCAATGTCTTATTAGTTTAATATATATGTACTCACTTTAAAGGTGGCGCTCTATATTTGGTTCTGGCTTCTAATCTTTCTTTGGCAACGGTCGTCGATGAATTATTGTGTCCAATTGAAATTCTAGTTTTTTCCTTGCACCACTCAACGTGCCTGTCGTACGCTTTCATCCCGAAAAATCGTTCACAATGGGGACACTGATCGGTCACCGGGCCTAGATTACGCTTAACTACTTTTGGTGCTTGGGTCGCTGTATTCTCCAGCCGAGCCGGCAGCGAATCCCGTCGCTCGTGTCCCGGTGCTGCTTGCTGCGTAGAAATTTGATGCTTATGGGCTACATGATCACTTGATTTTTTCTTTTGGATAGGCGCTGGCACCGATTTTGGCGGCGTAATTTTTATTTGTTCAGGCTTTGGCGGAAGCAATGCTAAATCGGTACCCTCACGTCGCTGTCGTGACGAATCGAATATTTTTCGTTTCTTTTGGGCCGTTTTTTCACAAATTCCAACATGTTTGGATAGGGTGACAGGTATAAATGTGCGAGCGCATATCGGGCAAGGATGCAAACTTAGATCTGGTGGTGTGGTGATAATCAGTGAATCATACCCTCCACCAACTGCTCTTTCTGATGGTGGCGGTGGAATTGGTGGTGGTGTCGGTGATGATGATGATTCATGGCTAGGGATCCGACTGACCAGTCTATGGTCATCGTCGTTTTTTATCGAACCTAAAAATCAAACAAAACCATAAATTAATCAATCATTTGGGAATCACGACACAAATATGTTATCTAATCTAGAAAATATATCTGATTAAAGCTGTATATAATTTGCCCATGTACAGACAACAACTATATGCATAGTCGCATAATAACAAAAAAATTGTTTGTATGTATGTAGTTTTATTGCCGTTTCTTGTTTCTTATAATAATAATAATAAATAAAAGCTATACACAAATTGAAGAATAAGAAAATCAACCAGAAATTAGTAAATAAACGAATACAACAACAAAAAATATTCTGTGGGGGTTGTGATGTCACCGAATTAATTTGATTATAATTTTATATATTTATTCAAAAAATTTGAATATCACATCACAACAAAAATAGTTGATACGTTTAAAGAATTTTATAAGAAAGAAGATACAAAATATGTCGAGATCATTGAAAGATATACTCGTATACACAATATATATATTCGGATATTAAAGGCTAAAAGAACATTTAAATGATCATCAAAAATTATAAGCGATATTGTCAGTTCCCTCGCACCCCTTTAGATTAGAAAGATTAGAGTGATGATTTATGATTTATATATTATGGATGTGTGAAATTATTTAAGGCTCTTTAGAACAAGTAAATTATAAAATTCACCAACATTGTTAGATATAAATGTTCTGAATTGATTGATTAGTCTAATCAAGATGTAAGTAGTAAGCCTATAAGGTATTAATAATTATAAGATGCTCTTTCGTTTTTCGTTAGTATGACCTTGAATAAAACCGGCTCCGGGTTAGAGTAGCATAAGGTAGGTTAGTTGTGGACAACATTTCTTTTAAGTTACACGGATTTATAAATGATATACATGTATGTTAGAGAAGAATGAATTTGATGTCATCACAATTCTTAAATGATAAACTAAAAATCAAAATTATATTTGTCAATATAATTGTCCGAATTGTCGAATTGTTCTCATTCGATCTCTGACGAAAAATACTCATATTTAAATTTTATGATGTTTTATGATGTAAAGACGCGATGAAATAAAGAGAAGCAGGTTTGTACAACACTGAGTGATCTTAGTATAAAGTATAACACTTTGTTGAGTTCTCGGTTGCTACGTCAAAAAAATTGAATTTGAATTGTGATGGTTTTTTGTCAGGAGTGTGTTCATAAACTCTACACAGTATAATAATATTGTTAACAATGACAGTACTAAAGCGGTCATAAACTGCGATTGTAACAACAGCCATGTGCTTTTTGATGTTCGTAAACCCTAACCAAAATTTCCCCTTATTGTTAGAAACGTCATTACCAACTCTACTCGGTACTGTCTTTCTATACGTCAAAAGCATTATTATTTGCTAAAATGAATAATACCGACTATATAGGTCATCGTAGTTATTTACTTCGTACAATAATCTTGCAATAATTGTCATATCTTCCTCTTCATCATCCAATTCATCTTCGTTTACTAAAATTACTAAATTCATCAATGTCTTTTTTGTACTTATGTATTAAATTATTGCAATACGAATTTTTCTTTTGCCGTTTACAACAATATCGTTGTTAACTATATACGTCATTTAAACAATGACAGTTGTAACAATATTGTTATAATGTCGAGTTTATGAACACACTCCAGAGGGATCCAGGAGAGAAAAACTTAAAGAAGCTAAGTTCCAATACAAAGTGTTATACATATGAAATATATAGCAGAAACGATTTTTTATTTATTTGTTATTAGATAAAGTATAACACTTTGTATTGTGTCTTCGATTCATTGAATTCTTCCCGCCTGTTAAGCTGCATCCACACGATGTCTAATGTGAACAAATGCTGGTGATGTGCATCTTTACCGCATCGTCTATACGGTTTTCGTATAATCAGTGTAGGCTAACATTTCCATTGGCTTATGTTCGCCAAATAGGCGGTATATGAAACGCACATTAAAGGAAACAACCCAGGCCGATAAAATACAGTGTACTGTACAATAAAATTTGAAAAATTTCAATATTACCAATTTCAGATCAAAATTATTGAAATCGCAGTTCAAAATATTCACCTTATTACACTTTAATTTCTTTTTATCATCACCATCTCGCATCATAAATTATTAACATACACTGGCAATCACAATTTCTCCGTCACTATTAATTTTCATTTCATAAATTATTGAAAAAATCTTGAATTGTACTAAAATTATGAACTTTTGTATAAATGTTGGCGCACATTGGTGCGAATATATAATGTGCAAATAAGCGAATTTGTACAAACATTAGGCCAAGCAACACATCGTGTAGCCGCGACTATACATAAAAACAAAATTATGTTCAATTTTCTGAATACGCGAAAACAAAATTGAATTTGTCGATATAACCGTCATAAAGTATATTGCTACCCATATTTTGTACTTGCCATTTGAATAGAGAAAATTGAATATTTTAGCAGAAACTGAGTTATACGAATTTTATAGAACAAATTAAACTAAAAATAGTGTTGACCCTCACCGAGACTTGAATTTAAAACTAAATCCAGTTCCAGTCATATTAAGGCGAGGTCTAGATAAAATATTAATTGCGAATCCTCATATATTCATGTGTAGTTCCAGTGCACGCACTTGGCACCATAGTGTGGCACAGATGTTATATCTTGAGTGGTGCTTTCTTTAAACTAATAGCTATACACGTATATACTAACATTTGATTTTTCCCAACTTATATGCCCATACAAGAATAGTATACCTATTTATAGAACACTCAAAATGTTATCTTTTATGTAATTTTATGTGTTTAACAAAAATTAAATACGCATTAATTATAATGAAATTATGTTTTAGTTTGGCAATGTGCGCAAAATATTGTCGATGCGCACATTATACAGCCATATGTTTAATAATAATAATAATCTCAACTAAAATTCGAATTGCACAGTTATTCATTTGAGTCCGATAATAAATTATAGTGTGTAAATCGCTAATAATTATTGTGGATAGACAGATAGAATCAACCAATATTGATGAATAGTATAAATTGTGTTTTAGTGTTGAATTGTTGAATTCTAGTGTTGTTAATAAATACCACTGATAGCAATTTACACATAAACACAACTCCACTATTTCTGTTGCCCGCACAAATGCGATTCTAAAGATGTTATTATTAATATCTGATTCCACATTCAACACATTTAAAATTCATAAAATCATATATGTAGTTATAAACATCTAGACTTAAATTAAATTGTGAAATCTAATTTTCAAAATCTAAATCAGAGGAATCCAGTTTCCAAAATTATGAAATTCAATTTATAGAATTGTTACAGCAATCAAAGTGTCTAAAAATATCATTTTCAAAACATCCAATTCTAAAAGGTTTAGAATTAAAATTTAAAATTTGAGAACGTCTATGAGTTTTCGATTAGTAATTTTTGAAAACTAAATTTAAAATTTTAAATTCCCAAAATAAAATAAAAAATAATTTTAAAATTCCAGATTCAACACTTTAGCTTACACTTTCTGTTAGATCTTAGAAATTCAGATATTCATAAAACATAGAATTTTAAAACATAGTTATGAATTCCAAACTTTTAAAATAAAAATCGTTAGTTCAAAAGTATGTTGAATAATTCCAAATACATACAATGTAAATATAGATAATTCGTAATTTTTCAAAAATTTTCCGCCTAGACTTGAGAATAATGAGTTTCCGTAACAGAAATTCAGAATCTAAATTTTAAAAAAAATTAAATTTACAACTCAAGATTCAGACGTTAAATTTTTTTAATTTTAAAATCCCCATTCAGAATTCCAAAATATTAATTTTTAAAATATTGAATTTCTAAGGTTAAGTTTTATTCAAATTTAACATTTTTTTCAATACAAACAAATCTTTAAATAACTCCGCAGAATTGAACAAAATAATAAATAAATATTAAAATTTAGCGGGAAATTTAATAAAAATTCTCAAAAGGAAATGCAAATTTGCACAATATTTCGAAATTGAATGGAATCGAGGTAGTTTGCTATAACTACTTATATTATGTAATTGATATTGCGATTTGCAGAGTTTAAAATTTGATATAAGAAATTATCGAAAATTAAAATTTTCATCGTGGCTCAAAAGTCGTTACCTATCGTAGTTTGCTCTTATTTTTGCAAATGGCGTCTCGTATGAACGCAACGTTGAAATTTGTGAAGTAAATAGAAGCAGAGATACGTACATAGGCAAACCTTGAATCTCTGTATACTTCTCAAGAAAACGGAGTAATTGTGTCAATGTTAGATAGTTTTGGCACAACGTGAATTTCGTTGTTGATTCGCATCCATAATTTTTGTATATTTGCCGCACGATTCGATATTTTTGCTGTTCATAACGGTATTTCAGCTAGCCTAAAAATATTTTCTGCTGATCGAAATTATTAACTTGCTACTCGTGTGGGGTTCACTAATCAGTATTTCTGGTGACCAATATATCACTTTTCTTTTCCATTATTGAAAGAAATTTCAATATACAATTTAAAACGAAAGATTTTTTCATAATTAATTGTGCTGTTATGCATACATAGACATTACTTATGCCAATATTGACATGACATTATTTTCTTTAATTTGATTAATTGGCACTTGATACGCTTCCAAAATATGCAAATCTCTAAAAATTAACAAAACATATCTATAGATCTTAAATACAACTTTCGAAAGCGCCACTTCCATTTTAAACATACAAACTTATATTTTACGAATACGGCATAACACCTCTTCTAACTATCTATTAATTAATAAATTTCGTATATGGATGTGTTACAAATTATTAACTTAACCTCTTCTATCGAAAGAAATCAAACTCAATTATTTATTTACATACATACACCGCTCGGTTAAAATCGCCCACACTGGCCAATCAAACATTACGAAAAAAAATAAGAAAATCAAACTTTTGTTGATTTTTTTTTTTTTTTTTAATTTGATTTATTACCATGGCGAAAAGTGCTAATTAGACGTAATATTTGGTTGATTTTTAGAGTAATTTCAAATATGAATATTGGTATATATGGTTGGGTGCTAATATTGTACAATTGTTCCAAAGGTCAGATGATTTAAACCATTAAAATTAGTGGTAATATTAATGTTGATGATGAATAAAATATTTGATTGTTTTATATCAAATATACTTTGTACAAATTCTGCCATTCCGAGAAGTCTGCCTCAATATAATATTATACGACCTAGGATACGATATTTACAGAAATAATGTATTTTTATTTTGCCGAGTATATCACGTTTGGCCTACAGCTATAATAGATGTATACTTCAATGAGGTCATATATTGTATATTTTTATACAAATATGGAAAAATGATATTCGTATAATTTATATATATAGGATACGGTTGTTCAAAGCCATAATTGAATGTAACAAACCATTTAACGGCTAAATCGCATTTTTGAATTCAATTTTGAAAGTCAAGGCCACACATTAGTACACCCTTTTATATAACGAGCTTTTATCAGTTTGTATAAACTAAGTATAAAGATAATCACAAAATATGACCTCAAATAGGTCAAACAGATTAAAAATAGCATAAATATGAGTCATTAGAACGCCACAAAAATCATTTTCAGTTATATTATCTGTATACGGTTCGCTGATAATATTAAGCTATATAGTGTAAACATAGAATTACGTCAGCTGAATTTATGAATAAATTAGAATAAATAGAACAAAATTCATAATTTTCACTTTTTTTGTATTATATATCTATATACGATTGAAATATGCCTTGAAAAGGCTTCACAGTCCATTGTCGCATATATTTCAGTTTCGTTATTAATACTTCAACTCACTCCACTGACCAACTTATATGCTATATATAAAATATAACAACACAAGAAAAATTCACACCAAAAAGTCGGTTGCATATAAAATCTAAACACAATACAAAAGTTACAAAGTAGCAAATTTTCGTAATAGAATAACCATAACTAATCATTTATAAGGATATAATTAAAATTAATTACAATCATTTTATGTTTTTGAAAAAAATTGTGTGTGTTGTCTTTTAAACAACAATTTAATTGAAATAAATTGCAAAAATTGAATAAGAAAAAAAAAAATTTAATTTTTTAATTAACAAAACAAGCAAATTTTTTTTGTTGTCTCACGTCACGTCACACAAGCTGCGCGTATCTATAATATAAAACGAACAAGTTCACCGGTATTTAAAAAATCAAATCGTGAATTCTGAACACAGACTAAAGTAGATACACAAATCACTGTTCACACCAGAATTGGAATAATAAAAATTCAATTTTACTATAATTATGTATTAAAGAAAAACAAACTTACGAATATTATTATTATTATGAATATAATCGATAATATTTATTGTAACCATTCGATACATAATCGCAAATCGATAAAAAATTAATCTACGTAAAGCTTTTCCTATGAAATATAATATCAGTGATTACACAAAACGATATTTTATCGTTTTCCACAATTATTTAATTAACTAAAAATAAAACTTAAAAATTAATAATAATAATAATAATAAACAATATAATGTTTATAGACAATCACACAACTATATTATTATAAATACACTCATCGCATGCAACGAACATTCAAAGAATACAAAATTCAAAACTAAACTGACTGGAAATGATGACAAGAAATCATGAAGACTTGTGAGAATATGAAAAATTGGTTACAGTGGGGAATCGATTATCAAACTATCTTAGCATAGTGCGTTGGTGGATGTGTATATGTATATGTTATGCGCGATAATAGTGTGAACATGCGTGATTTTTTTGGTAATTTATTAGTTTTTTTTTACGTAAAGTAAAAATGGTAAACTATTCTGGAAATTTTGTCCAAATTAATGGAACTTACCAAAAACAAAAATTATTACGCAATTTAAATTTTATATTGATTAAGAGTTAAGACATATGGGTTTGTCATGCTTTAAATTGGGCTCATCTGCATAGGATGTATTTACAATTTATTGATACTTCATTACATTTTTTTCAAAACCGAATCAGTTCATAAAATATACAACGATTTGAAGTGTAAAAATTTAAACTTCCACTCAATAATGAACTATACAAAATATGACACTCTAATAGCAAGTTAGAAATGATTGCCGCATTCTTTTGTACGTATACTCAAGCCCTCAAGGTTGAGGAGGGAAATTTATTATTCATGCTATTATACACTGTAAAGAATAGAGGCACCAGTGGTACTTTGGTATTTATTTTAGTCGTCACCATTCTTTTTTTCATTTGTTATAGGTTTAGAAACATAAAGTTTGCTTTCTTGACGGCTCTTCAAAAAAGGTACCAATTTTGAAAATTAAGTTAATGCTATAGGTTGAAAACGCTTGATGTTATAAGTTAATTTAACGTACTGCTGATTTCAGATGATAGCCGCGGCATCCCCAAATCTAACGGCTCCCAATATTTGTATCACGCAGATACATGCATAAAATAAATGCCGAAGGATCATATTATAGTCGAAATTTAAAAGAAATTTAATCAAATTTAAAATACAATTTAAATTTACGACATAATCATTTATTATCAGTAAAATTTAATATAAGGCAACGAATTAAGTACCATATAATTTAATTTAACCTCAAATTTCGAATATAATCCGAAAATTTAGATTCATGTAAATCATCGTGAAAATAATTAATCAATGAAATTTGAATAATGTATTTATTCTTTGGCGGCATGGTGATGCCATGTGAAATTTAAAATCAGACACTAGTTTTTAAGGTTTGAAATATTTACAAAATTGGCAAAGTTCTAAACATATGATATCTTTAAACTTGGATTAGAAACATTTGAAATAACTTAATAATATGAATCGGGCCGTATTCATTCAGAAGTAATTAATTTGCTTAAGAAAATTCGACCAAATTTAGGGCAAACTAAGTTTCCTTTTATTTCAAAATAAAACTGTGACAAAGTTAGTTTTCGTGTGGATTTCGTGATAAATTTTTTTTAAACTATATCTAAATTCCTTTCTATCAGCACTGGGATTTCGGCATCAAAAAATACAGTCGGTATACCGGTATTCAGTTTAGCAGTTGTATATGGAATAATCAAGATAGAACGATATGACAACTAATAAAAAGATATAAAATAAAAAAGAAGCTATTTGTTTAAATTAAACTGAGTAAATTGCAATTTGAAGCAACAGCTTAGAACATATCGATGCCATTCTATTTAGATAATACACATATTCAAAAATATGAATAAAAGTATTAATAATTAAATTTAATAATCAAATTTGTCTTTCACAATGATAACAATTTTTGGTTAGTTTGCGATAGTGACGTCTTTTAAAAATGTGTTAAAACATTTGACTATATATTAAAAAGGATTTAAGTAGCTACTTGATGAAACATCAATAAATTATTTCTGATTTCTGAATATCACAGGCATATTTTTTATTTAAATTAAGGCAACTGCTCGAGAATGGGATTAAATCCACAAATAAGTTAGGTCCTCACGTTTAACCAAACAAATTGCTCAATTTGACCTAATGGAAACCCCGACCGAGATAAAATATTTGAAATTATTAGCAAAATATCCGAAATCGCTTTCACTTAATCATACAAAAAAACTGAAATTATGAGCAAAAGAGTGAATACAGAGCCGCCTTAAACAATCGCACTCAATTTGTGGTAATGAATGGTGTCACCAGCAGCATTTTAACCATCAACTGTGGTGTACCGCAAGGCAGTGTTCTTGGGCCTTTATTATTTTTGATTTTATTATTCATAAATGATTTAGCCGAATTCACGCTGCAGGTTGGTCAAATCAGAATGTTGGCTGACGATACTGCAATTTTTTATAACTCCAGTGATTGTTCGCAGGCGGAAACTAATATGCAAAGTGATTTTCAGACACTCTTTGAGTATTTTAATTACAACATAATAGCAGTTAATCTATAAGTAAAACAAAATGTATTATATTTCACTCCCCATTTCTACCACATTGTGATTTGGCCATTTTGCAGGTTTCTAATGTTGTAACGTGTGGACGAGTTCAAGTATTTTGGAATAATACTTGATAAGCACATGTCTTGGGATAAACACATTTGTATGTTGATCATGAAAATATCGTTTATCGTTTTAATTAGAAAACTCGTTCCCTTTGTTCCAACGCATGTCTTAAAAACGATTTACTTTTCATTTATTCATTCACGTTTCTACTATGCCATCTCAACTTTTGGAGCTGCAGCAAAACCCAAATTAAACAAATTGCAAATTATGCAAAATCGAAGTTGCAAAGCTATTGTTAAACTAACACATTTATTTCCTTCCGTTGAATTATATAGGAATGTTGCCGTTGGTATTCTTCCAATAAATGCATTAGTTGAACTTCACATATCTTTACACATGTACAAGTGTATGAGCGTAACATCTACACTATCTAATATTCAATTTCAGTATGTAAGTTATAGATACACTACTCGTATAAGGAATTTTCTAATGAGCAACGAAATAAAAACGAATTTTGTTAAGAAATCAATAACTTTTATTATTACCCTATGTCTATAATAAACTACCGCAATAAAAACTTCTGAAAATGTTTTCAAATTTAAAAAATTACTTAAAATTAATTTGGCAGCATGTGTTGAAGATTATCTGTGATTTGTGCTGTTATTATACATAGTATTGATTTAAATAAGTAAGACAATAAGCTTATATGTTTATATTTTACTTAATTGTAAGTGTTCAAGGAGCGACTAAGCTTTCAAAGGACAAATAATCCACTGCTATCAGTCACACTTTTTAATTATCACAATTTAATATGTATAATGTAAATAAAATAATAAGATGTATTCCCATAGAAATAAAAAAAAACAAAAAATTATATTAGAAATGTCTATAATTAGATAGTTAAAATTTAAAATTAATTAGAAAGAAGGCACAACCAATTTGAATACTCGCCATTGTTAAGTCAATACTATGGAGATTCAATATTTTACAAGGACTTGCATTAGGAGCTAGAAAAAAACCGATCTTAAGATCACGTATTCCAAAATTGGCCTGACAAAAGAAATGCATAATATTCTGAGAGGTTTCGGAAAGTTGACGTGTGTGCGTCTTAGATTAACCAAGCATCAAGCTACTAAATCCTTAAAATCAATAACTCTATCAATTTCCAACAATCCACTTACGATCGAGGACTGCTGTACTAACAAAACAACTGCTGCATTACGAACATTCGCATAAGTATTAAGGTAATCAACATACAACAGACACGTGCAGAACCCTGCAGAAACATCTAACGATATCATTTACAAACAGAATAAACAATAATAATGGACCAAGATGACTGCCCTGAGGAGCACTTTATGAAACAGTAAACTTAAGGCCAACTCGTACCAATGGGTTGAGATAAGTTGTAATTAGTTTTGTCGAAGACCTTGCTAAAATCTGTATATAGATAACATCAAAATTGGTCACCTTTTTCTAAAAACATACAAATATGTAGTTATAGCCTTCCGTAAATTTCTACTAAATTTCAATGTCCGGATTTAAATACCGAAAATGTCCAGCGCTGGGAGAAAATACCCAGAAATGTAATAGTAAATTTATTACATAAACTAATTTAAAACCTTTAACTCATGCCAAAAATAAGAATAGAACCCAATCTCACCGCACATAATGATAATTTCGATATCATGGCCATTGTAAAGAAAACCTAAGCTATAAAATATAATCGTCAAAACATTGAAAGCTTAGTAATACCAGTGGTTGATGAATAATAGGAAGTTAAGTCATCACAAGGTAAGAGATATTTCTACTTTTATATAAAATAATATTAAATTATTAATTATTTATTTTATTTATTATTGATTAATGATTATACATTTTTTTATTATTAACACGCGGCGAAGATGCACAGCACAACCCTAAATAGTTCCTTACGCATTATGCAATATTATAACTAAATTTTATTAATTATTAATCAAAATAAACGTGTTATTTACAATTACAAGTCCCTTGAAATCTAACAGACTTGTAATTGTACATAACGCACGTTTATTTAATAGTAGAATTACCAATTTTCAAAATATCCTCCATAGGCATTAATACATACTTATACATAACATCATGAAACTATTGCTAAACTTATCCGCAGCAGCTCGAAGCATTACTAAAGACATTTCATCCCAGACCTTGACTATTTTTAAATTAAATTTAAGGAAGGCGTGTTAAAATGTCGAGACATTAAAACCACAAATTCGTCAAGAAGGATAGCTAGACACTCAAAATTTTCAAATAATTTGTATTTGTGATTTATCATATTTAATTTAGTTGAAGTAAAATGCAAGATTTATTGGCTCTAGAATATAAAATAATATATAAAATTATTTTCACACCAGCATCATTATTCCGGAAATAACGCAAATGCCAATACTGCGGAAGATGATCCATCAACTAATAGGCAAACCATTGGCTATAGTCAAATATAAGACCAAAGACCGCAGATTTACCGAAACCGATTTAAATCTATTAACCGGTAAATTACCGATAAATCGAAAATTTATTACAAATTATTAATTATTATTAATTAAGATTTTGTACAATAATCAATTTATGAATAAAAAGACATATACGTATGATTACTTTTGATAACTAATTCAGATGTTATATAGTATGCAGACTTTCGAACTACTTCTTTTACATTTTATTATTTGTTTTAATTTTTATTTTCATTTACTTCGTACAACTTCTTTTACATTTTATTATTTGATTACAATAGTTGTAAATGTTCTTTCATGGTGAATAATGGTGTTAGTTTAGCTAGTACATCGTGACCACCTGAATCTATTGATAAATTTATGATTACGAAATCTGTAGCGTTAATAAACGTAACATTCATCGGAGTTAACAAGAGTTAAAATGAGTTTTGTTATGAAGAAGTTGACCTGCATTTTAATGCAGAGCTCCGCAGCATAAGCTCGAGCGCAATATCAATACTCAGTAATATGAAATCCTCTGAGCTTAATTATTCCACAGCTAGTCTTTGTTAAAAATGTCAATTTCTATTTCTATTCTATATAACTTGTCTTGATATCAATGCTCAATCATCTGATGATTTGATGTGTGTCGTTAATTTTAATTTTAATATTTAGGCAGTAAGACCATAGTTTTCAGATATTATATCAGAAATCGGTGAATTTTTTCTGATATTTCTTTACCAAAACTGACAGGATTTACCTATACAAATTCTAATTTATTTTACCGGTATTTTGGTAAGCTAAATTGAACGGTAAATACTCAACCATACTAACTTAAATTTAATATTAAATTATTTCCGAATTTTTATTTGTACATGCGAATGTACATACAGATAAAAAACAGGGAAGAGTGTTATGCATTTTTTCAACTCGCATAAAAGCTAGTAAATCAAAACACTTGAGACTGTATCAAAATCCTGGTTGTTAAAATCCTGATTTTTGGCTTAAAAAATCTTGATTTCATAAATACTATTTTCAAAATCGTGACAGCAATGAAGAATCTGGTCGAATTGAAAATAGGTTTAACAAACAATTAAGAAACATAATTGTAATTGTTATTACTGTACTATTCGGTTTTTATAGCGTAAGTTAGATTTTCAAGGGTCTACCCAATATGAATATTCTGGCAGAAGAGCAGATTAAATGGAGCTTCTTAACCAGCATATTTCTGGTTTATATAAATTATGAAATAATATTAAATTGAGGGCAAACAAGTTTCAGTTCAAAGCACACGATCCAGAATTTTTTTATAAATTGAGCGGAGGCCAACGTTGTTTTGCAAAACCTAGATATTAGAAAAATAACATGAGCCCGAATTATAAAAATTTGATTTTCAAAACCAAAATAGAACGTAATATTCATCGCAGTGATACACAGTGTAATATTCAACCAGGATTTTGAAAATAAAGATTTTGAAAACCAGGATTTTGGAGACCAAGATATCAACACCAATCCAAGGCAAAAACACTAACACTTGCTAGATGTACAAGCTTTTATATACAAATTATAAATAAAAAATTTATTAGGTTTCATAACAAAATTTATTTGTTTAATTCTGGAATTTCCTTTTTATTTTGTATAAATTATTTTTTCGTATGTTTATCTCAGAGCTGACGCAGGTAAAACAAATCTAATACTGAGAATAACAGATTCACAACACGTTTTTATACATATATGTTATTGTACCAAATAGGGTACGAAATTTCGAAATACTGATAACATAACCTGCAACAGCTTCTTAATAATTCATTACGGTAATTAAACCACCAATCATATTATAGGGAAACAAGATTGATTGAGGTTGCATTAATTATATGTACTTCTAAAACGAAAGCACATAATTTAGTGAAATTTATATCTGTCATATTAGTAATTGGGTGTAGAGAGTTTATATGATTTTCTTATACATATAATTTATTATGTATATATAATATATATATGTATATGCGAAGTTAGAAACATTGTACACACGTTTACTTTTCATGAAAATTCCATCATCGCATATCCCATACAGACATTATATAAAATAAAGCCGCAACAACATGACTAAGCCATTAACATTTAAAAACCAAAACTAAAACAATGAATTGGCTATTCGTTCGTTTGGTATACATATATACAAATATATTCATAACATACATATATTATATTAAGATATACGAGTACACACCCTGCAAAAAAATTATGAAAATATTAAATGTTTATATGAAAAATACATAAAACTATACAACGAGATTAAGTAATTTTCCATCATCATATACATATGTGGAGTATAAAGAGCAATTTGGTTTCGTTTTATTTATTTCTTATATATACTCGACATATATGGGAGTACCATAATATAAATATACATAAAGTCTAATCTTCATCTTGTATATACAGTATACACAAAACCGAAAGAAAATTTATAAACTTTAAACAAATATCACGTTTTGATTCAAATAATTTATAAGTCTAACCTTTCTAATTTCAATTTTCACATATTTATGTAGTATATGTTATACGACGTGCTTGCAAGAAGCTTGATGTACAACGCAAATTTACGAAGAACTAACCACATCAATAACCTTATCGTCGTTTTAAAATTTGAATATTGACACATTTATTGTTGCTCAATACTATATAATATGATCTGACATGGTGTTATATATATATATACGAATCTGTCGCTATACATGATTAGCAACAATCGGCGCGTATTTCAAATGACATTGAACATTTTGGGAATCTTGCAAAGCGCAAAAATTTTAATTGGCTTTTTTTTTATAAACTTACAATCGATATTATACATAAATACAAATACATAGTTTTGTATTTATGGCGAATATTTGAATGACGATAGTTTATTAGCGGTCGTCGAATTATATAATAGCAATATGTATTTATAGGAGAGGGTTGGGTTTTCTATATTTGCTTTACACATTTTTTGTTGTTCTTCTTATTTGGGTAAATACTTATAACTTGTTGAAATTTGATACTTATTATAGTTAGTGAAAGAATATAGATGAATGTGTTATTGTTTAATTAAATTGTTTGACTTGTTATCCATATATCCAGTAAGTATGTAGTTGAAGTTTACCGCGCGTTAAAACCAGTTAACTGAAACAAATTCGGTACCCAAGCTGCCATTCATGCATGATAAAAATGTAAATCAATTATTTCGTGCTTCCCATATATATTGTATGCAAAGTTTTATTCTTTTTTTCTTTTAATAATAATTGTTTAGTTTATTTAACTTGGCTTAAAGAGAAGGTGACCAGATTTCGGTGGGTTAAATTTTATTTGTTTTTAATTTAGTTTAAAGCTCAGTCGTAAAACAAAATGGATAATTTCGTTAAATACACAACATAAAAACCAAACATCTGGTCACTTGAAAATATAACAAAAATATTGTTAGTATTTAGTTTATATTTCATCTATATTTATACAAATATCTTTTTACTGATCGTGTGAAGGCCATTCCATAAAATACACAAACAAAACTGAGCAAAACAAAACTCGAAATACTAAATATTTCTTAACATATTGTCATTATACATATGTAGTATGGTATACAGTGTAACATCTTCTGGAGTGATTGCGCGGATTAGTGATATAAAAAAATTCGCCGTGGGTGCAATATGGAAATTTGATATGATTCATATCGGATTTATGTTATTGTAATGGACCGTGATATGAATTAGTTTTTGGAAAGTTTTGAAATATTGTCGATTAAAGTTAATACTATTAAAAATTTAATGTAATCGAAATATTATTGTTGCCTTATCCATCTTAAAAATGTAATAGAGTATACAGGTTCCCCGAAAGAAAAAAAATTAATTGTAGACCATTCCATTTAAACCATAGTATTTAAAATCTAGGTGATTAGGCGGTTGACAAAACTAGAAAATACGAGTTATGAAAATATGGATTATTTTCACTGGAATATTACCCTTCACAATTATTAACTTTGTCTGTAAATGTAAAAAAAGCTCTCAAATAGTCGTATCAAGCTAAAAATATGTTCTAAAAATATAGCGTTGGCAACAAAACGGGAAAGTATTCGTATATAAAGCTAACAACTATGAATAAATTATTTAAGCTTGGTTCCTTCATATCAAATTGGTTACTATTTTTGATTAATTAATTGTCGGTATCGCGTTCATTATTCTAAAACATTAAGTAATTACTACTTCATTTGCTTGAAAAATGGTACAAGCATATCCCTCCTTTATCTTCCTCCATGAAACTGGGTAAGCTAGAGCCAGATGGTATTTAATTTTAGGAACTTGATTAAGGCCGAATCAAGATAAAAACTCATTTTACAATGACCTGGATGCTCTGATGGCATCTATATACCCGAACACGATGTTAGAAAGGTAATTGGGGACTTTAATGCTAGAGCTGGCAGAAATCAGGCCGACTTGTGTGAAAACATAGGTTCGTACTCTCGACACGAAACTGCGACCGATAATCGTGAGAATGGACAGTTCCAGAAAGTATCCCCTCCGAACCGAAGAAATGCCTGACGAATGGAAACTGGCCGCGATATGCCCCATATTCAAGAAGGGAGACCGCTTGAAGTGTGAGAATTATCGCGGTACAGCTCTCCTTTGCACATCATACAAATTACTGTCCTACATTATATTGGATAGAATCACCCCTCTAGCGGAGGGCCTGGTTGGTGACTATCAAGGAGGATTTCGTCCGAATCGATCGGTCATTGATCAGGTCTTTTCGGTGCGGATGATTCTATCTAAATATTATGAAACTTCTATCAGGTGTTCCTGGATTTCCGGCAGGCCTATGACTCGATCAATCGAGAGAGTCTGTGGTCTGCGCTGGAATATCAAGGTATGCCAACAAAAATAGTACGATTGTGTAGAATGACAGAGACGCAGTCTCAATGCTGTGTTAAAGTTGAGAACAGGCTATCAAGAATTTTTGCAGTTATCTTGGGTGTTCGGCAGGAGTTCATATTTCGTAAAACTGAAACACCTCAGCGCAACATCTTATATCGCCAGTCCAATCAGGTACTTGCATATGCAGATGACATATGCGTGATTGGACTGAATAGCAACGGAGTGAAAGAAATACTTGATCCGCTTGTAGAGTTCAATGGGGACTCCAGATCAATGAGTCAAAAACGAAATACATTATCTCTGGTTACAGGGGCAATGGCACACCAGGTTTTAGTAGTGGCCACTACACGTTTGAAGGAGTGAGGAGGTTCAAATATTTGGGCTCTCTTATTACTCACGATAACAGTGTGGGTGAGGATATTAAAGTGCGGCTGGCAGCTGGCAGCCGTGCTTTGTATCCTCTAAGGCCATATATTTGAGAGAAGAGTCATGCGTGTGATTTACGGCCCAAAACGTGAAATATATGGTACATACCGAGCTCTGTACAATTTCGAGATCAGAGATCTGACGAAGATCCTCGATATTGTACATGAAGTAAGATCTCAGCGAGTACGCTGGCTCGGTCACGTTCTGCGTGCTGATCCGGAACGAATTGTGCAGCGACATAAGGTAGACGCAGAGGTCGTTGCAGGCGACGATGGCTCCACGATGTAGAGAACGACTTGGCCTCTTCAGATTGTGTTAGACAGTATGGAGCCAAATTGTTGACGCAGTAAGCGGCCAGTGATGGCCTTTAAACACTGTTTTATTAAGGCCGAATCACCCTGTAGAAACATGTAGCAATTTTGTTAGTAGATGAACTAAATATTCAACTAGTTAAAACCATTTTTTTTGTTAACAATATTTAAGGAAGCACCGTAGAAACTGAATGATTTTTTACCATAGACAGGTAAGAAATGTATAATTATTTATGCTTATAGTGAAGTATCCGGGTGGAACAAGCCATCACTGTACGAAACACCCTACATAAATTAAGCCATACAAACAACCGTAGAATTCAAAATTAAGCAGCACAAAATTGAAATATAATTGTATAAAACATTAATCTTGATTTCATCTTAAGGTCATCATTAAGATATCATATTGTAAACTCTTGTATAAACCTTATAAAAACTCCCGTTTTACATAAGAACTTAATTTTCACTAACGCTACATAATATGATGTTTTAATATAAATGTAACCTATATCCAGTTAATATCGATTATAATTATTTTATCATTAGTCATCTTTCCCAATTTTCATTTAATTTAATGTGTGCAGTACAACTTTATATATACGTAACCTTGAAATTAATGTTATTATTTACATGAGCTTGATATTAACCTTAAGTGGCATGACTATTTAAAATTACATAAGACATATATACTCGTATGCATAAAACATAATGAATATTTTTTATTATTTTACTGTAATGATTTTTAATAGAATTACATTTGTAAATGTAATTAAACAACAAGTTTAGAAGAGAATGGCCGCACTGGTTTATTATGTCATAATATCAGTATACTAGAAAATCTCACGCTAATATTTTGTGTAAATGAAATGTCAAAAAAATTACAAATGTACACAATATGATGAATTATCTTTGACAAATTCTATTAAAATCTAAATTTCAAAACGGTTCCAAGTATTAACTGAAACATGCGACGACTCTAAAAAAAAAATTTACAGCAACTTATCAATCGTTGAATATACACGATTTCACAATTCGATCAGCTCAAAATAGGTGCCTTTACATACGGTAGCGCTGTATAGCATACATTTTTATTAGATAAATTAAAAATGTAGTGCGTTTGTAATTCCGACAAAATATCAAACAAAACAAACATTTTTATGACATTTTAGTGTTAAAAATTGAAAAATCTATTTTCTAAAATTAGACCAAATTAAAAATATTTTAATTTCTAACATTTTGTTCTTTTATTTAGATCATTTTACGATTTGTATTTTGGAAAATAAAATAGTTGGGATTGCTTCATTCTGCTATAATAATATAACGAGTGGTTTTTATGAAAACACAAACTGCTCTGTGCGGTGTCTAATTGAAAAATTCTGAAAATACGATGTTTTAAAAATAACCCAACAAATAAGTAGTGTAGTTACCCTAAATTACAAAAACTAATGAGTCAATTAAAAGGTAACCGTAATACCGTATACATATACTTATATATATTTATTATAAGGTTTCGTAAGCGTATATGACTTCTTTATATATGTTTGTATATACGGAAATTAATCTAATTGCGAAAGTAAAGATTAAATCACAAGGCATAAGCTATTAATTCTTTTGTTTTAAGCAACACTTTCTTAAGATAGTTTGTGATAATTTTCTAATTAATAATTTTTACGGTATGTTGATTTTTTGATTGGAATGACGCGAACGCGAATAACAAATATATACATACATATATTAAATTAAGTAAATTATATATAGGTGTTGCAGTTTTTGTTATATTCTTACGAATAACAAATAACAATAAATAAAATGTTTTTAAAAAAAAGTGTGTCAATTAAATTGACTTAACAGTTAAGAGGACAATAGAGCAACGGAAATAGACAACTAGAGGAGTCATTGTCATTTTACAATACGTTTCGCACTTACATGTCTAAGTTGCAATTATTTAGTGCATGGTGGAACACAATAATCAAACATCTTAATATTATAATTCTCTTCAATAATATTGTTACATTTTGTCACTTTACATATTTTGCAATTTGGAAGGCAGTTCACCGATGAAAATAATCAATTTCATCAAAGAACTGTATCGGGATGCTGAGAATAGAATTCAACAATAAGGGGACCAGAGTGATAAATATTACAACTCACAAGGGGTAAAACCAGGCTGTGTATTATCTCCACTACTGCGTTTGTCATAGTAATGAACAGTGAAATGTACAATATAGACAACACAACCTCAAACGGCATTCAGTGTAGGCTATCACTAACAAAACCAGATGACAAGTATTGGAAGCCCTTGGGATTCTTTCCAAAGAAGTTCTCAGATGCCGAAAAGAAATATTCTGCATCCGATCGGGAGTTACTCGCAATATATCTAGCAATCAAACACTTCAGATATTATATCGAGCGTCGGGACTTTACCATCTACACCGACCACAAACCTCTGACTCTAGCAATTCAGTCTAAAACGGTACGTAATCCAAGGCAAGCACACCATCGCCAATCGATTCACTCGATGGCATGACCGACATGTCTGCAGCAACTATTGCCACCACATTCGTTCACTACTATACGTATATCACGATTTGGCGTTCCACTTGACATCACCACTGATCAAGGAACCCAATTTCAGTCGAAGCCTTACTCGAGATAACGAAACTCCTTGGCTTGCATCGGATACGTACAACGGCTTACCATCCGAGCCATTGGGTATGGTCGAACGCTTCTACCGACAGCTCAAAGCTGCTCTCAAAGCCTGAAGCAACACCAGGCACTGGAGTTCCGAAGTACCAATCGTACTATTTAAAAATAAAAAAAATTAAAGTTGGACGGATTACTCCAGCACTCAATGCCACTAACGGGCCCACGGTGCAATACTCGGACAAACACATATACTTACACATTAAAAACACCCAACCGTGATTTTTGGTCACAGGAGGGCGGCGTACTAATTGGTATTCGAGCAACGGATTCAAGAGAATCCATCAAATAAACAAAAATACATACTTCACAAGTACACTAGCAATATCATTGAAGACTTGCCTGTATGTGTTTCATACCATATTGTGCAATAAGTAATTCCGTTTGGATTACAATTTTACAAAGTGCAAGCCTCTACAAGGCAAGTAGAAAAACTTTTGTAGGTCATACGAAATGACTATTTCGTTGTTGATTAATGATTTATCCGCAGATCAACGCTCCTTGGCTGTTTCATTTAATCCCTTGTGTCTATTTTGCTGTAAAACTTGATCTACACTCGACCCGATTATAAAAATGACAAGTTGCAATCGGTGTTAAATTGTGTCCGATAAATGTAAAAGTGTGTTAATGGGCTACGAATTTCCAAAATATCTTGATCAGATAGTTTAGTTTTTTAATGGTTTGGGTAACAAAATTTTAGTAAAATAATTATTTTCCCTTATCATTTAGCGGTCAAAAATGGCTATGAATTTCTTCCTCGTTGCATTAGGTTTTCCACTCTACATCACATTTTGCTGACTGCACTCATTCTGCAGGCATTGTTTACCTTGGAAGCTAGTGTACTCTCTACCCGTTTGCCTTTTTTCTTTTTACATTTTCTTTATTCTGTTTATTTTCGTTTCCGAACTGGTTCGTTCGGTTTTTTTACAGATCTAAGTGTGAGTAAATTATTGCACGGAACACTTGATGTTGATGGAACAGCAGCCAATACTTTCGAAAGTTCAAAACCGTCTATATCCGCGATATAATCCGGATCTTCAATTAAATCATCACAACAAAAATCACGTTCTGACACCTGATGTTGCGTTCGATTGATCCGATATTTTGCGATATAAATAATAGATTTAGTGTTGATTTTCTTCTAACAGTTTCAAAATAAATTCACTTCTTTTATTAATATGGAACAAATAAGCATAAAATGGTTTATAGGACATTAAAGCACGTACAAATACTTTCAAAATTTTTTTGTTCAAGAGACTGTCCTAGAGCTTACAAAACAGATTGTCCTAGAGCTTATTGTTGTAGCACATTTAAACAGAAAGAAAATTTGAATAAGAATTAATTTGCGGTCTGTATAGGACAGAGTTTTTAAAAATTATCATCATAACTAAAGAAGATAGCACAATTATAATCTCGAATACTGAAAGAGCTGAGCCGAAAATTGTATAATCCACAAAAATGTCATTTTGGCAAAAAGTGGTCTGAATGACACTTAAGTATTCAGCCGGGCGACATTACACAGTAAAAAATTTCGCGGTGTGAATTGTATTTTATCCGAAAAAATACTTAAGTTTTTATCCGATTGTGTAAAATCAACTCCGCAAGATTGGGTACTTATTTTGAAACATCCAATAAGATCGATCGACATAATGTTTACACCGCTTGGTGTAAAAAAAATAATTGAAACGCAAAAGTCAAAAAATATTTCGTGAATTTTTAAAAGGTACTTCCCATAGAAAAATTAAGTTTTATCAGAGTGAAATTTTTACACTGTTTGGTGTTCTCCTGGTCAAATAATATCCCACCGATCGGATACAATTTTATTTTATCCAAATGGAGTATTTATTTTGATCGAGGTTTACTTTTATCGGATAAAATTATTGGCTATTAAAAAGCACAAATCACTTTTAAAGGATAACACCTTGCACACCTCGCGGATAAAAAAACTCACGATTAAAATACAGTATTTATGTAAATTTTTGGATAATTTTATTTACGGAAAAGGGATAAAATAAAAAAATATTTTTAGTACACAATCACACAGACATAAGATATTGTTTTACACTTTTCGGATTAATAAAAAACCTTAGAAAGGATAGAATGAAACATACATGGAGTGCTTAATAAAGAAGCTTTATTTTTTTTCATACATTTATTTACATTTATATTAAAATATAATTATATTATTTCATATTAACATGTAATATCACTATCGAATTCTGGAAATATAGAAAAAGATAAATAGTAAAATGCTTGCTTATTTAATTTTAACAATAATTTATATTAAAAACTTACTGTCATCTTCTGCGGTACATTCATCATAAATCGTAATTTTTTCTGATTCCGGCAGTTTACCAATGTTTTTTTTGTATTTTTGCCACTTCTCGTTGCTGAATATTACCCTTGGAAATTCTAAATGAAAATCCTGTTCGACCTATTAGTACATCAAATAAAATACATAAAACTAAAAAAACTTTAAATTTATTATTAAATTTAATATTGGAATACTACTTTCCACTTTTTTCACGAATTTAATTATACCTAAAATTAAAAATATTATTACTCACCTTCTCGCAAAATTAATTTTTACGGCACGTAAAATAATTAATGTGTTGATGACCAACCGGAGTGAATAATTGAAGGAAACTAATAATTTTTCGTATAAAGATTTACACAAAACAATAAATATAATGAATTCCGAACAGGACGGCGCTATCCGACTTATAAATTCGACCAAGAAAACACCAAACAGTGTAAAAATTTCACTCTGATAAAACTTAATTTTTCTATGGGAAGTACCTTTTAAAAATTCACGAAATAATGTTTGACTTTTGCGTTTCAATTATTTTTTTTACACCAAGCGGTGTAAACATTATGTCGATCGATCTTATTGGATGTTTCAAAATAAGTACCCACTCTTGCGGAGTTGATTTTACACAATCGGATAAAAACTTAAGTATTTTTTCGGATAAAATACAATTCACACCGCGAAATTTTTTACTGTGTGCATGTGTAAAATCGATACTCCATGGAAATTTTCGTGGAAAAAAGGAAACCCACCCAGAATATCATAAGCAGACTTCAGGTATTTGGGCGTATAGGCTTAAGGCCAAACACCGTCACAAACGAAGAACTTCTGGGGCAAATGAGAGAACCAAATTATGTTCATTCACTACTTCGCCGATATGAACGGAAATATTTAAATTAAATTATCAATTTATAATCGATTGACAATTCGTAAATTCTTTAAAATCTTGTGTATATAGGTATAGCAACCGGTTGATTGTCGACCGCTTGTAAAAATGGAAGAAAAGACATTATGCCAAAAGTAAAACTATTTTCTGTTTTTATAAATTTGCAAATTTCTCAATTTGTTAATTCATATAATATGATTATTATTTAAATTTTCTTAATTCTAAATTCCGAAATTCTTCAAATCCTATTTTTAGATCTTAAAAATAAAAAAAAAATTTAAATTAAAAATGCTAAAACCCCAAATTCCGATAGCAAATTCTAAAAGCTAAGAAGAAAAGTCAGAAATATTTCATTGGAATGAAAAGATTTTAAATTTAGTCTTATTTTGATTTGTACTTTAGATTCTCCCATCAATCTAAAGTAAATCAAAAAAAAAAAAAATTAGATTTCAAAATTAGATTGTAAAAATCACTTCTTCTAATAGAGCCACAAAAGTAAAATTCTTTGCATCACCAGACCCAATTATGCCTTAAAATGATCCGATGAATAGTATACAAACTAATTTTTTAAGATGTTATGTTTTATTTTCCGGATTTTAAAAATTTCATTATTCTGGTGTTCTTATATTATATTGGAAATATTTGATGTTCAAACGAGTGTTGAAAAGCCAAAATAAAATTCATCAACTCGATTAATTTGCGTGATTATATAAAAAATTTGTAGTTTGGGTTTTGTTAGTTGGTGTTAAGTAATTTTGGAAAATTTTGTATTTTGGATTTTATAAAAACAATTTGTTTACTAATTATTTTGAAATTTTCTTTTCTTGTCTAATATTTTTATCCCCGAAATTGCACTCATAAAGTCATAAAAGGTATTTTTATTAATTTTAAAATTTGGAAGTCGGAAACCGTGAATTGTTAAATTTCTAAATTCGATCATTTTTAAAAATTATAGTTCCCTGTAGGAGAACGATTTGTGTATTTAAACAAATTATTCTCTAATTTAGAAAGAAATAACTTCGAAGTATTCAGTAAATGTAAATTTGTTATATGAAATTTGAAATATTTATGCAGTTTTTCCGAATTTAAACAAAATGTATACGTTTTAACACTTAAATAATTTGTGCATGTGGAATCCCGAATTTAGAAACTTAGTTTTAAATATGGCATACCTAATTTCGATTTTTAAAGATTTCAAATTTCAAAATTTTGGAGTTCTCCGTATTTCGTAGCGCCAAAACTAAAGGCTAATTTTACAAAATTTGATAATCTATCTATTAAAAGTATAGATCTAGTGAAAAAGATGTATGAGCACCACTGTTGTATAGTCGTCAACAGGGACTGCTGTTTAGAACTGCAAACCGCTTTATGGTATGGGCTGGGTATCATTATGACTAAATATTGGGTGTATGCATTAAAAACCGGAATTTGATAGTAGAAGTCATTACTTGTTTATGCGTAATAGTACATCAATGACATCTATGTCATTTGAAAGGTCTATTCAATACCTGTCAAAATCAGCAAAAAGTTTTTGTTTTGATTGTACACATCCAACCGATTTCAACAATGGAAAATTTATCAAATTTGAGAAAAAACAGCAGCTGAAAGTCATCGTTTGCTCATGGATTTGTATGGTGAGCATGCTCTTGCAAAAACACAGTGCTTTGAGAGATTTAGTCGCTTCAAAAGTGGTGATTTTGACATCAAAGACAAAGTTTGAGGATGAAGAATTGGAGGCATTACTCGATCAAGAGTCATGTTAAACGCAAGAAGAACTTGCAGAATCATTGGAAGTTGATCAAGCAACAATTTCCAGACGTTTGAAAGCCTTGGGATTCATCCAAAATTTGGGAAATTGAGTGCCATACGAGTTGAAGCCAAGAGACGTGGAAAGACGATTTTGCATGTCCGAAATGCTGCTCGAGCGCCAAAAAATGGCATAGATTTTTAAAAAATGAACATTCTGACACAAAAATGTATTTATCAAGTGAAGTAAATAAATGACATGTTCACTTTGTATTGTAAACAGTCTAAATACACTAGTTCAAAAAACTGCGAGTTTTAAACTAACCAAAGCTCAAGTCTCTACCATGTTTTACTGTATTATATATAATTCACGTGCAGATAACCGATAATCAAAGTGGATCGGAAAATAACAAAAACTACATTTAAGGTCAAGCATTTTTTTGTAAATTTATCGATAAAAACTAAAGTTTAAATCTGTGTATACATTAATTAGAATAATCACAAAAAAAAATTGGTTTTCATCTAACATTTAAAATAATATTTGAAAAGTTTTGTATTTGAATAGACGAGATACAAGTTTATTGTTTGTGATTTCAATTTTACTATACGGAATAAAGAAGTTTTCTGTTGGAGTTGATAGGCTATAATCACATTGTTAAAAATTATATGACAAATTTATTCAATTCTTTGATCAAACAAGTGAAATAGATTGTGAGAAGACTGAATAATGTTTCATTGTGATTACAAATCATTATAAATTTTAATTTTTTTTTTATATACAAACAAACAATTTCAATGTTTGATCAATTCAATACTCGATTTTTTTGTCTCGAGATACTAAAAACCACTATTTCTATTATTACATTCAATACAATAAATAGCATGCTGTTTTGTTGATCGATATATTAAATAACAAAATAAATCGGTTCCAAATGGTATCAGTCAACTAACTGCTATATGCAATTTGATTGTTTACAACTGGTATAGCTTTGATAGTTTACATATGGGTAGGGGAATTACAAAAAAAAATTTCTTTAAAATTTGTTTGTTCACAAAATTAGCGCAATCCAACTGTGAAATTTGAAAATCAACAATATACATATTTAGAAAAAATTACATTCAATTAATCACTAATTTTCTCACTGCGCGTAAGCGTAACTAAGATGATTTTTTTATATTTAATTCTCAGTATATTAAAAAAAATCAGAACATTTGTATTGAGAATACAATATGTAGAATTGTTAAAAATCAAGTTGTAAATGTTGATATATGTAGTTTGATACGCAGCTGACAAACGCAGACACAAAATAATTAAAACTTCATGAAGTTTATTTTCATTAAATTGATTTTAATATGCTTTCGCAGTTTATATATTGGGTTATTAAGATGTTCTGATTGATATGTTATTATCTTAATGGTACGTATGAACGTGACAACTCATAAAACTTGTAGTTTCTTATAATTTCGAAGGATTCATCATATTACGATTATTCTTGTTTTTGGTTGAATGAACAATATATTACACCTAATGATGACATTAAAACACAAAATCTTGTTTATATTTGACGTCCTGGTGTGAATCCAAAATATAATAAAAATGAATTAATGAGTTTTTTGTGGTGTGGTTAATTTTGCTAAAATGCAAATTTTTGTTAGAGAATATAAATTATTGATAAAATAATATAATATATAATACGCCCAATTATTTGGAAAACTTTATAATACACATTGGTCTCTGTTATTATAATATTATGTATAGAAGGTCAATAATGTAAATATGTGCATCTAACGTATATCAGCCGATCTTTAACGAAAAACCCGTGACCGAATTTAAGTTTTTGATTGTTTTCACAACCTTTTGGCGTTGATAGTGTTGCAATTTTCTGAAAATGTGGCCTAAACAAATTGGAAATAATAATAGTGATAACACAGATAAAGATTAGCTTAGAATTCAGTATTACTGTACCGACTGCAGCCTTGGACACCTTATAAATCCGTGGCGGGTTCCCGTCCTATAGACATAAATATTCAAATTAAACTTAATTATTTTTCTCAATGCAAATTATTTGAAATAGGAATTAGCAGTTGAGATGAGTGTTATATCAATAGGAACACTCATGACCCGCTGACAAACGAGGTTAGTAAGACCGTTCACTAAGTTAAACCAATGGTTAGAGTATCAAATTGTATAGTGGGGATATTTTTAACTCGAAACACTAAATAGTATGGACCCACATGCAGAGCATGGGGCATAATAAATCAATGATAGACAATCCATAAGCTACTCTATTCTTGCACTTAATAAGATCCATATTAGATAAGAAACCGTCTTCCACATGATATTTACTTCTGAGTTCTTTGCTCGGATAAGGTTTAATATCTTCAAGACAAACACGTTCGGTGATAAGCTTCTGGCAAGAAATTTGTACACTCTTATAGAGCATTTGTAACTGCTCCTGCAAGAATAGAGAGGTTTCCAACTGATCTCCGTCTACGGTTTCCAAGCTTTAGAAATATTTATCCGCGGTCACACTATAATTCTGTAAACTTAAAAAAATTGTTTGAAAATTCAAACCCACCTGATTGATATGATTGTTAAAGAGACAGCGCATGTCGCGAAAATAATTAAAAATAAACTGTAACGTCCAATTCGGATAGCGCAATCATTTAAACTTTCACCGCAAGATGGAATTCGTTAAAAAATTCCGATTGACGATTGGGGCTTTACGGATCGCACGTAGCGGAAATTGTTTGATTTATGATGACAACTAGCTATTTTAAAAGTTTATGGATGATGCTATTAAAAAGTAAACAATCCAGTTAGTAGTTATGTATTTATTGATATTTCCGCTAGTAGCGGTTCTCCAAACAATCGTCAATACACCACAAAAAAATTATTTTTAAAATGAGATATATCTTATGGTTGCACGAAATATTTAACTAACGGTTCTAAGTTAAAGTTAACCTTCCAATTTTTTTAGACTTAAATATTTAACCGGCCGTCAATATTTTGAATCAAATTCTTTTTATTGTATCAATAGAAAATGTAAATATTTCCAAGAAAAGTGCAAAAAAAATTAAATTGAATTGAATTTCGGTTGTAAAATGTAAAACAATTATAACATTTAACCGATTATCAGCTAATCTCTGGTAAAATATTTTCGTGCAACCGGGCATTAGAATTTAATTTTAATAGTTAAATTAATGATTAATATAGTTAATTACTTAAAACATAGTCGCACAAAATTTCTGTAATTTGTGGATAATAAATCAAAACTTGCAAGTTCTAAAGCTATAAACAATTAAGTAACAACAATACAAAAAAAAACAATAAATAATCGGTTGTAAAAAATAAATAATACATCAGATATGTAATGTAATTGTGAATGCTATATTATTCACAATGTTGCCAGAAATACCTGCAAATAATTGAGTTTTGATGTGAAATATCTTATGGAATATTTAAAAAAATTTGGAAATGAAACATACAGTTGTAACAAGGTTACTCTCATATTGTAAGGTACACGAACGACTGTTGCTTTCTTGAATTCTTGGCCAGTAATAAAATTATATTTTTCAAATAAAAGATATTGTTATTGATGAGTTAACATTTTCTCAGCCGTAAACAGTTGATTTTTTTGAGAAATCGGGGCAGACAGATCTTTTATTTGATTACCTAATAAGTAGGTAATATTTATATATAAAATATGTATATTAATTTTAATCTATTGAACTTGATGAAAGATATTTTTATTTTTCTATGCTGAATATGACACATTGTTTCTTTGTAATACATATGTTTTACATACTTATCGAACGAAATATGCATCATTTTTTCAGATTATACTTAGGTTACGGCCAAAATGAAAATACAAGTTAACTAATTTCTTCACTAGTTTCTAAAATCAACGAATCAATTATAGGCTATACTAAATATAAAACGATTTCAAAAATTAATAATTAATCAACATGTACATAGTAAGTTTACATATTTGTATTCGTATTCATCATTTTCCATTATACACGCATTTGTAAATTGAACATAAATAACGTGTTTAATCAATTATACCAAAAACTGGCAAAACTCTTAAATTAGTATTTAATTTTACAAACTAAACAAATACATTTAAAATACATTAAATCGTAATGTATTATAATATATAATCGATCCAATGTCAAGTTAAAATATGAAGATCGCCTTCGTATTGTCAATACCTGGAATACTGAGGCGCTAATAGCAAAGTCAAACATCAAACGTATTTTTAGTGAGTTATTCAAATATGTGATTAATTTTTATACCGATAAATCAGCGGTAATAAGTCACTAAAAAATTGGTGATATGTATTACGCAAATTTTATTTTGAATATAAATTGCATAAATAAATAAAATTGATTATGTATTCGATAAGTCGAAAGGTTACTATGAATGGTTCCTATATTTTTTAGATATACGTATACAATAGTTGTACATACATATTATATAGAGATGAAAAATATATATACATATGTTGTATTGTACATAAACTAAACACCGCACAATGTTATTTGCATTTTGTGGTTGAATTATTTTTTAACTGTACCAAGAATATATGTAAGTGAATTATTAATCGAATAAATAATAATCATTGCTGCCTTGTATAGTTTTTTATACTACATATTTATTGAAAGTATAAACCCGTTAATAGTTTAATCATTTTATATAAAAAAAAAATGTGCACTGTTGTTATTTAGTTTTGATTAAACGCGGCTCAAAACACCCGCCGCAGTTCAATATCAAAAGCACATACTTAATCCCTATATATACATATGTACAAACTAACTACTAACTTAATTAACCAACGCATGAATTTGTTCAAGATCAAATTGTGGTTTTTCCTCATGTGCCGTCTTATAATTAAATTATTATGATCATTCGTATATCGTTTCAAATCATGTTTTTTGTTTTGCAACATCATTACCAACATGCACATGTACATATTATTGTTTATAATTTAATTAATATAAAACATTTGTTTGGGTAAGTTTTTAATTTAATTTTACTATACATAATAATTATAAATCGATCATATATATATATATATATATATATATATATATATATATATATATATACATATATTGTGTTTCGCATGTGCGCTGCTTAATTAAGACTTTAAAAGCCAAGTCCAGTATTAAAATTGTTTGTAAGTTCAAAATGTATTCCTGAAAATAGCGTCAACTATTTTTAAACTCTCTGTAATAAATACATAATATGTTTCGACAGTTTTTTGTTGTTGTCTTCTTCTTGCTAGACACGATAAAAATTCCATAATAACAGACGACATGTACATATTATGTATATACAGATAGTGCAGCGCAATTCGATCGATAATTTAGTTCTTATACAAAATTTATAATTCTAAAAATAAAATGTCATTCAACCTTACCTGTAGTAAAAAATGTATCCTCAACAATCGCCTCCGCTCTCGATTTAGTAGTTACATCATCAGAAACAATAATGTTGTTGTCATTAAGAATAGTCGCCGCATCATTAAATATACTATTTTGGGCAATTATCGATTTTTTCGATGCGGAGGAAGATGATCGCAGCGATAAACTCGAAAAGACGGATTTTAATTTCGTCTTCTTTTTGAGTTTTGGTGTGCATGGCAGAGATAGTGGAGCGAGTGATGATATGTCTGATACCTTATCGCCACTGCCACCACCCGAACATGATGCTATACAGTTACTAGTATTACTAGTATTCGTATTATTACTCGATTTAGATTTATGAAATAATTTATTCCAACCCATTTTTATTAACAACAATTATTATTTTTTAGTAAACCATTTACTTAATTTCACATCACACATAATTTACATATTTTTTTTTTTTTTTTGTTATAAGATAACAATAAGAAAATGCAAAATTTTTCATTTTATTTATATTTTTGCATTTTGTAAATAATATAAACAAATAAATCACAACATTTTATTAAAACAAGATCACTCTACTATGTACTATATCCAATGGTTCACACAATATTTATTTATGTATTACTTAAAACCTAATTTAATTTCAAAAAGATTAAGAAACCCGATCGATCGTACGATGATTGAGATGAAATCATAAACTGTAACTCTAAATCTAACCAACACTTTATCCACACTACTCTTTTCGTGTATACAGTTTATATAACTGATATGAATGAATTTCAATAAGTAACTGACTGACATGAAGAAATAAAATGAACAAAAAACAAAAAACTAAAGCAGTATAGAAGAAATTGAAGAAAAAAAATGATTGGATCGTGTTACGGTGTTCAGTAAGAAAAGTTTATTTTTTACATTATGAGTAGTTGTGTGCATGTAGGAAAATGTTTGTTTCGTGATTTATTATACGATATGAAAATATTATTACTTGGTGTCACGATAAATATAGAATGAAAATATTCTATAAAGTTATATAGGGGAGCAAGCAAGACCATAATACATAAATGTTTTTCAAAAATATCAAAGTTCAGAATAGTAAAGACTAAGTTTTTCGGCAAAATTTAGCAGCTTTAGTTAAGTTGGTTGTAATTTTAAAATTTCACGAATCCAAAATTTGTATTGGTAAATGTAAAAACCAATGGACAAAAGGTTTTGTTCTTCTTTTATTCTTGCTTAACTTTAACCATTTAACCAATTTAGAGCTTATCAGTTTTGTTTTCATTCTAAATACAAAACTAAGTTTACAGACGTCGCCAGACACCAAATAAATATATTTTGTGATAAATTGAGTTCAAATCATTTTACATTAATAGATGTACAATCGATTTAATTTTACTGAGGCTTATAAGTTATTTGATCCTAAATGCAATGAATTATAGACAATTTTTAAAAAACGGGCACAAAAATCGGGTGTTGAAATTGATTTTAAAAAAAAAAATAGATAATCCAAACAACATTCTGCAAAAAAAAATTTACATTTTATCTCAGAAAAGCCTTTTAAGTAACCTTTACGCTTAAGCATTGCTCATTGGCCTATAAATTCTAATTTTTTTGAAATATGTATTAAAAAATTACAAATTATGAAACATACGAGAATATTATGTGTAATATTTGAATTTCGTTAAATTTGATCTCAAAAAAAAAATTCTATAATAATCTCCCGATAGTATTCTCTGAATCAGAAAAAAATAATTAAATAAATTTGTCTGAATTTATACCAACGTTAGATTTGGAACTTTACAAATCGCATTTGAAAAGTTAGAAACTCGTCAAATTACATATTCAATTTTTTCAAATACTATAATTATTCAAAATTTCTCTTTAGAGATTTTATTTGAAATTTTATAAAAAATTGTTGTTTATAAACTGATTTTTTGTGTTTAAAAAAAAAATAAAAATTAGAATTTCGTAAAATTAAAAACTACGATTTTGGAATTGTAAATCTGAAATTTAAAAATTAATAAATGTTGATGCAAAAATTTACAAAGTTTGAGATCTAAATTTTAAAAAATTTAAGTACCTGTAAATTCCATATTTTGAATACGGAAATTCTTAATTGGATTAGTAACATTTATTTTAAATTATCGATTTCTTTCTAATTTAAATTCTAGAATTCAAAATTAAAATCCGTTAAATGTAAATAATTCTTCTTTTCTAACCTTAAAGAACTAAACAAAAAAATGTTCATTCTAACAATGTAGGAATTTGAATTTTTGAGAATGTAGATTTCAAAATTTTGAATTTTATGTTTTGAACATCTGAATTTGTCAGTTGGAATTTTTATTCTGAAAATATTATAATTTTCAATTTAAAACTTTTTTATCTAGCATTAAATATGCATATTTGTTTTTAATTTAATAACATACTGAGTAAAAAAATGTTGAACTTTAGTTTCAAAAATGCTTCTTGTATTGTTGAATTTGGAATTTTGATTGAAACTTATACCTTAAATCAAGTTTAAAATTTTAATTCATAACATTTTAGAATTGGCTATAGAGTAACAGAATCGTTAGATTTAGATTTCAGTATCATAAAACTAAAATTTTGAATAAGACATCGAAACTCTCCGATTTTTTAAATTCGGTAATTTTTAGATTTTGGTGAAAATGAAATTTAAAAATAATTGGAAATCTATAAATAATCTTCGTCCATTTCTCATAGAATTTCTTTATATTTATAAGGTGCGTCTTTCGAATATTCGCTCCTTTTTTCCACTTTCAACAAACATTTGCATTACTGTTATAAGCAATTTAGCATGAAGAAAATATAATTTGGTTATCGCTCAGCGCAGTACAGTTACCAAATTACAGACGCAAAATAATAGTATGTGTCTGATTGTGCCATATACTATATAACCTCATTAAAAGTTTATAACTTTTCTACTGGCAGTATCAATAAGCCACTAATAATTATATTTAACTTTACTCTAATATAAATATTTATTTACATTTTTCTGTAATCTAATCACGATAAAAGGCTTACATTATTTATATTTACATCATCATAAAAAAGTAAAAAAAAAAACAATTTTAAACCTCAATATGAACATTTTTGAGAACATTTTGCATTTTTTGATGTTATATTTTCGAACGAAATTTAGTTTTAAATTCTTATCTCTATAAAGTTTATTTAACTTGACCGAGTATTTTATGTTAGTATATACTTACTATATATATGTATGTATATACATAAATAAGTAAATATACATATACGTATTTCCAAGGTTAATAATCGAGTTTGTTTTTTGTGGAATTAGATAAACATACTTAAAGTCAAAATATTGTGAACAAAAAAACTATATACTAAAACTATAACTACAAAGGAACTAAACTACTGATCGCCTATTCGAAAACCAAAACAACACCAACTAAAGCAGCGCATTTTCGGTCTTTTTCTTAGATTCTTTTCTTTTTTATTACGTACTATTGCATTTTCTTATTCCTATTCTTAAATCTTAATGTTTATTATTATTATTGTTATTATTATTACTACATTATATATGTAAGTTATTTATTTCTTTTTTACATTAGTGCATATAGTAATTCTTTATCTAATATACGATTTTGTGTACAATAAAGAAGAAGAAACTGTGTTGTATTTTATTAGGAATCGTATATGTATACATAAAAAAAAAAAAATAATTTATGTGTTTACATTATATACACTATATACGCGTCGAGTACATAAGGTGACACAATTTCTTTTATTAAAAAATATGAAAAGAAATGAACGAAGGAAGATGGGATTGAATATCAATTAAGATTTATACATGTAAGAAATATCGCTTTTATAAATGTATAAAAACGGGAATTCATTCAAATCGACGACAAAATATGATTGTTAATTAACGAAATCAAAGAGACATAATATATTTTTTTCAGTTCCTGGATAGAGTTTATGTTAGTCGCGTAATGAATAAAGACATGAATCTGAAAATGGGTATAGAGGTGGTTTATAAGACTAAAGGTTCATGCCACCATAAATGAAACAAAACTTAATCACACATGTCTCATAATTTTTATAATATGTATATACTAAATAGGAAACACCTCAAGACAAAACTTTGCTGTATTCATCGCATATCACGATATTAATGAACAAGAAAAAATGTCGTTGTGTGCGCGCAATTACCTAAACATTAGCAATGATTAGCATTTTATTATGTACGTGCGAGAGTGAAAGTCGACCTGCGATGGCAATTCTAGCTTTAATTACGCCGCCCTTATTTGAATCTAATGAATTATATTTATAAAATTAAATCTGTCATAATAGTCATAATATATATGTATTTATAAGAAGAATACATGTAGACAAAGAAATTGGTAGTCGTTTGTATTTAAATGTATTGTATAGAAAATTTTGTGCAGAAGGAAAACTAAATCACTTTTGAGAAAGTGGCGTTGATCTGATTAAAATGCAAACGATTACTTTTACAAACCAGTGATCTATTCTAGCCAGAGCTAGGACTTCACCTTTCTAATTATATTCTGTTGAAATCGATTTTACTCCCTAGTGCTACAAAGCTGAAACTTGGCAGAGCATTCCATTTATCACCGAAAAATCTCCAGTCTTGATCAAAACTATCCCGACATATAATTTCTCACTACAACAAATTAATCAGTGATAATGTTAAGTTTAATTATTATTATTATTATCATGATTTGAAAGGAACCATATACTTACTATAGCGAGGTTTGGCTGAACTATTTCATCCGAAATGCCATAATATCAAACGTAAATAATTTTATAAAAAAAGTAAATTTCAATACAAAATTTTAATCGACCTTGCCAAACACTCACATAGTAAAACACACAAAAGATAGTTTAGCACTGAGGGAAGACAATTATTCGTGTGTTCCACTATGGCAGTGCCTGGAAAGGGCGACTAAAATTCGATATTGAGACATTTAAATATTCATTTTTTATTATTATGGTAATGATTGTATTTTTGTATATTGTAGTGGCTGTAGTGGCAATTTCCGAAACGAAATAGTTATTTGTGGAGGCTTATTTATTCAAATACGTATCCTTGCGAGGTAACTTATTTGCTATCTCTTTCTTGCAAGAAAATCTAAATTAACTGTCAAAATTTGTCAAATATTTATGATCATGTAATTTTGGTGTTTATAATCAATTTAAAATATGTATTTGACTGATGTGAGCGATATATACATATATATGTATATATAGTTTTTTGTCTAAATAAAAAAAATTATTATTATTTATTTATTATTATTAGTTAACAGTATTTCTACTGAATATTTCTGCACATATATTCGCTCAGTTGCTATTATTGGTTTTAATCTATTTACCTAAATCTAAAAGCGAATTGGTTTTATTTTGAAGTTCGCTATCACTGTTTACAAAATATCTTACGTGCAAATCTTCTACATTATGTAATCTGTGCCAAATAGCAATATTTTATAATTATTTCAGAGTATTAAAGAAATGTTCTATGCCTTCATTTGCTTAAAAGTTTTTCACCAGTTACATATGTATCTAGAAAGCTTTTTGGTCTTCAACTATCTACAGCAGTTATAGTTGCTCATCACTGTTCTAAATTCTAAAATAAAATTATTTTCCACATAATTTTAAAATATCCTGCCAATTACTTGAAAGTATAAATGTATATTTTAATTCATCAAATGAATTAAGAAGCAGTAAATTACCGTTTTTTCATATAGGTTAACATAAATAATTTTTTGTTGTTTTGACATTACTGTTAAAATAAGTATGCTAAATCAAAGCCATCTTAATAAATCAAATAATCAAATATATTAATATATATATATATATTAAGATGGCTTTGGCTAAATCGATTCGGATGATTTTTCATACTTATTTAAGATGGCGGCAAATAAGTAAATTATTTTCAAATAAGTATCGGTTTCAGAAACAGTTTGTTTCCGAAACGAAATACTTATTTGTGGAGACTTACTTATTCAAATAAGTATCCTCGCGAGGTAACTTATTTGCTATCTCTTTCTTGCAAGAAAATCTAAATTATCTGTCAAAATTTGTCAAATATTTATGATCATGTAATTTTGGTGTTTATAATATATACATACGAGTACATAATTAGTTTTTTGTCTAAATAAAAAAATTATTTTATTTATTATTATTAGTTAACAGTATTTCTACTGAATATTTCTGCACATATATTCGCTCTTATATTCGGTTTTAATCTATTTTTCTACAGAGCTTTTTGGCGTTCAACTATCAACAGTAGTTAACACTTATTTATAGTTGATCATCACTGTGCTAAATTCTAAAATAAAATTATTTTCCACATAATTTTAAAATATCCTGCCAATTACTTGAAAGTATAATTGTATATTTTATTTTACCGTTTTTGCATATAGGTTAACATAAATCATTTTTTATTGTTTTGACATTACTGTCAAAATAAGTATGCTAAATCGATTCGGATGATTTTTCATACTTATTCAAGATGGCGGCAAATAAGTAAATAAGTTTCAAATAAGTATCGGTTTCGGAAACAGCCTTAGGCTGATTCAGAAACGAAATACATACTTTTTTGTGGAGACTTACTTATTCATATAAGTATCCTTGCGAGGTAACCTATTTTCTATCACTTTCTCGCCAAAAAATCTAAATTAATTGTTAAACTTTGCCAAACATTTATGATCAAGTAACATTGATGTTTGTAGTAAATTTCAAATATGTATTTGACTGTTGTGTATCATACATTTTTAGTTTTTTAGTGTTAACATTAATTTCATTTATTATTATTAGTTAAAAGTTTTTCTTCTGTATATATTTCTGCACATATCATATACTCGCTTGGTTTTATTGGTTTTAATTTACATAAATCTAAAACCCAATGGCTTGCCTTCTTTTTGAAATTCGTCATCAATATGTTTATTAAATTTCCTATATGCAAGCATATTATTATTATGTAAAATGCGACAAATAACAATACGTTTTATGCAGTTTTTATATTTATTTTTGAGAATCGAAGAAAAACCTCTGACTTCATTTGCTTAAAAGTTGGTTCTACGCAGGTACATTCATATGTACCTTAACCTACATAGTTTTTTGGTCTTCAACTATCTACAGCAGTTTCCACTTATTCATATTTGGTCATCACTGTTCTAAATTCTAAAATCAAATTCTTATCCACAATTCTAAACTATTTTGTCAATTAATTGAAAATATAATTGTAATTTTTGTTATTAAATGAATTGAAAGGTAGTAAATATTTCTCTTTTTTTTTCATATACCTAAACGTTAACATAAATAATGTCTTGCTATTTTGATGTTACTGTCAAAATAAGTATGCTAAATCAAATCGGATGATTTAAGATGGCGGAAAATTAGGAAATAAGTTTCAAATAAATATCGGTTTCGGAATCAGCCTTAGTTTAATAATCGAAATAATGTATTTGACACAATATTTGATGTGCACAGTTTGCTCGAATAATATCCAAAAATTCCAATCTCGCAATCTTTAAAACAAAACTTCAAGTTCAATAAATTAATTTTTATTTACAAAGAAAAATTGAAAATCGAATCGAATTGGAACCGCGATTTGTCAGTATTGAAAACTGAAAATCACGGTTTCTACAAAAAAAGCCTACATTTTTCCAGCATTACTCAATTATATGGTTACTCGTATATCATTCCAAATTAATAATCACCTATACTTTACAGAAACAATCAATAATAATTTAGTAAATCGAAGATCACATTTGTGCACTAAATAGTAATTATAGAGGTGTTATCTAAATATAAAAATGTAGCTGTCAACTGTCAATTTTCGAATGATTTATGTAACTCTTTTACATATTTGTATACGCGTACCCATATATGTATATACATTACACATCAACAAAACGTCTACAAAATACATCCACAGTGTAGATTCCACACACTATTTATTATACGATTGTGAAACACACGAATAAGAAAATTTTCTTAACAAGTGTTGTGATTAGAGATTTGGTTACATGAATATTTCGTCTTTTTATTATTTTTCATCATCTTGTTCAACTGTAATTCTATAATTATATTACATACGTGTAATGTGATATGTGTGTAGATAAATTGATTGGTAGATAAATGTAATAAGAATGTAATACAATTCTAATTATATCGCGCGTAATTTTTTTCAACAAAATAATGTAATCAATCAAAGTATTTTCTTGTACTCGTATAGCTTTAGTCTTGGCTATTATATAACTATAGATAATTAATTAACAGAATGATGATAATTTTAACTCTTTGTCGTTTATTTTGTTTGTGATAGTTTTCCAATTTATAATAGTTTTGTGTGATAAACATGTCACGTGTTAGGAAAATATCAGTATGAAGAAGTATAGGAAATGAAAATTATAAAATGTTTCAAGAGTGCGAAAAGATTTAGTTAATTCGTTTTAATTGTTTTAATAGAGACCTTCATTTTCATTAAATTAAAAAGCAATCAATCGAAGACCATATCGTTAAGTTCATATTTGCACAGACTTGTTGTAAATCGTTGGAGTACATAAGAGTTGCATTACGCCTGTAAACATTATATGAACGAAATTTTGCTATTTAAGCAATTAAAATTAAAGGTGTGTCAAAATTATCTGTCATAGTAAATTTCCTAAAATTTTACTTCAAATAAATATTTACTTAACTATTATATTGTCATATTAAAGAATAATTATTCACGGGATTATAATATTATTTAGTAAAACTAACATATAAAATCACGTGTTAATAAAATAAAAATACTTACGGCTTATTATCAATTATTACGTTCACTAATTGAGCTGATGACGTATGTGTCAACTTACCTAAAATTACAAAAGAAAATAAGAAAAATTAATTATATATTGCCTATTTTCAAACTAGTTTACCAGTTTATATTTATTATAAAATATTTAAAAATTAACGGAAATACCCCAAAAGTGAAATCATATACTTCATTCTTCATATATAAATGATAAATAAATCGTAAATTTAATATTTGTTTGCTGATTCTCATCAGATCGTTCAAGCCGATAAACGTGTGGTTAAGTAAATTTTACAATTTCATCAGAAACTTAAACACATATTATAATGAGAGATATTATAAAGTTTAATAATCTATTTATTCGACAACCACAAATCAAGTACATATTTAATTCGGAACTAAATTATGGTGAAAATATTTGCCTGCGATTTTGATAAGCTTGATTTGAGAATTTACAAGGCTTAACGATTTTGTTTTTTATTTAGACTTATCGTTTTTACTCCATGTCATTATCTCGAAATAAATTTATAATTTTTATATGGTTAATGTATCTCCTAGCCAGGTCCCTTACTCTCTCCCCTCTCTTATTACTTTATTCCCCAAACATTTACTGAGAATTAGAATAGACTAATGGGTTTGCGTCATTGGAATTGAAGACTTTAAAGCTCTCACTATCTCTTCGACGTACTTTAGAAAAGTAATCTATAGAGTTTATATGAATTTACAATTACAATTATTTAATATGGGCGAGGGAGTAAAAGGGCGGTTTAGACATGACCCAACTCCGTTAAAATGTTGAGAGATACCAATGATAAGAAGTAATGTTGGTATTATTGAGGCATTCTTAGTGATAGCTAGTGAATGAGGGTTAATTGGCTGGGAGGTAATGTCGTGTTGTCACTAATTAATAAAAACTCCAGTAACTAATGTTAATCTTGATTCTAAAGACTACAAATACTGTAGATTTCGAGCCATACGAGCCGCATGCCTCTAGTATATAGATAAAGAGTACGAATTTGAGAAATCACCTCATTTAACAAAAATGTATATCGCTATTATAGTTAGTTACAGTTTAAATTAAACTAATTCACTTGTGTGGATTGGTGTGTGTCAAATGTTATTCAAAAAATTATTTTCCCCAAGGCGTACTTACTTAAAGATGCCAGACGTCCGATTTTTGGAAGAACTTTCCATCTTTGGAGCAATTGGCCTTCCTGAAAACAATATTTTTTCCAGTACTTTTTAAAATTGTTTTATAACTAAACTATACTCATTTTAAAAACAAAACAACACTTGAATGGCTGACTCTTAAATATTTATAACTAGAAAAAAGGAATGTTAAATTGTACACTATATTTGGACATTTTTAAAGGAGCGAAAGTGCGATTTAGAATTTAAATCTTCTTAGAAATAGATTTATTGTGCCTATGAAGATTTATTGTACCCAGTAAATGGAAAACCTAACAAATGGAAAATTTGTGGGTGAAGCTCAAATTTTTAAGCTCAAATCGCAACAATTCAGAGCAATTTTTTTATTTGAAGCAATTTTTAATTATCTTGGCCGAAATAGAGGTGGCAAACCAGAGAAACCTACGAGTTACAATCCACAAAATTTGAATTTTTTAAAAATTCGTTGAACTTTTAATTAATCCTCGCCTACCTGACGAGACTAGAATTTAAAAATTGAAATATTTTTGATTCGGTTGAATTTAATTCTTCACAAATTTGAAAAGCTTGTAAGATTCATAGATACATATTTTGTTATTTCAAGCAAATTCCATTTTTGGGTCCAGAAAAGAGTAGGCACGAGGAATAGGGAAAAACGAAATCTTCTGTAACTCTTTGGGGTCTCGAAACGCAGAGAAACTTGATATTTTAATTAATCGTAACTAACTCAGAAAACTTTAATTTTCTGGATCTAGCAGCTAAATTTGAGAGGACTTGGTTTCAAAAGTCTTCAGTATCCGGTCCTCATCGTAGTTCTGCAAGGCTTTCTATATTGGTAAATATTTTATTCGTTTTTCAAGTTTAGTTTTTGTAAATCATCCTTCCTTGTCCTTCTCTAAATAAATAAAAATCCCGAACCATCCCTATTTAAATGCGCATATATCTGTCAGCTTTAAGTTACTGGATCTTATACAATACATTCGTTCAACTGATTTGATTAATTTCAACAGTTTAAATTGTTTAGAAACTAATCTAAAGAAATTCAACGATTAATACGTAGTTATGTTATTGCATATAATCAAATGTTTAAGTATTGAGGTTGTGTTATATAAAGTATATGTATTATATATTTATATATCCTGAATTCGCAACATCCAAAGCATTGCAAATATATTCCAAAGAAAACGATTAATATTCTTCAAATTTAAAACAATAACGTGCTTCGAATATAAATTGAAATTACATATATTAAATGATTTGTCTTTATTTTCATAAATATTATAATGATAAGCGATAATTATGCAGTTCTTGCTTTTTGCATATTATTGAATTTTATATTATAAAATATATACGTATATATTGATAGCAGCATCATTTTAAGGGTTAGATCCCAAGTATTGCCAAATATCTTTTGGCATTCCCAAAATATAGTGACAGAGTATAGTACAGCTAGGTTTAGTTTTAGACTTCTACGTCTTGGAAGTTAAAATACGCAGCACAGTTTTGGGATTATCATAGTGCACTCACGATCAGAAAGAAGGAGGACTTTTTTCGAAACGGAATTGAGGTCTAAATTATTGATGTGTAGTTCCGTACAAACTTTGGTCGGCCGCACATATTATATAAAAGTGATAGATACACTTTTGCGTTTTATACAGAAATTTTGTTAAAATAGAAATAGCTCCATAAACAAATTTAAATAAATTTAACATAATTTTAATATTAGTACAGTAAAATTTTTAGAACAGAATTTTTGAGAACGATGATAATTTGCGTATATATGTACAATTTTGAAAATATAAAATTTTACACCAGAAAGATTGAGAGTTGTAGTTTTGATAAGAGAAAAGGTTTGTTCCAAATTTTAAAAACAGGAATTTTGAGAACACAAATATTATAAAATATAAATTTTGCACTGAGCATCTCGGAATCCATATTGACAATTTTCAATATGATGTTTGGTACTCCGCGTAAGCACATAAAATTCAAAAATTAAAAACCGAAGGTGAACTTTAACGACGTGTTCAGTATGAAATAAAAAAACTGTGGACGATAAATTTGCGAACCTCGACATTCGTATGACACATGTAGCTGTGTATACAAATATTGACAATAGCGATGTATGTATATAGTTATTATAGAATCTAGAAGCATTTCTGTATAATATTTCAACACCTTCGTCAAACCTTCAATTATTTAAAATTCCGCACAACCAACACACATTCTATATTATAAAATAACACAATAACATATTATAGTTTGTAAACCAGTAACCTGATTGATTGGCTAATCTCATCAATTTGTACAATAAATGTAGATATTTATTTGAAATCGAAATCCACCTTCGAATAATATGTTAATATATAATGTTAAAACAATTTAAGATTTAATAAAAAATTAGATAAAATTTCGAATTAGTCAATGATATATTTATTACTATTAAGTCATGGATTATGTGCTATGGTAATACAAGACACATCAAAAATTTATTCAAGCTGGACGACGATCCGGAAATTTTATCTTTTCGAATTGATCTCTTTACGTTTATGGTCTAATTGCGATGGTGGGCATTTCAATGTGACAATTTGATTAGATGATTATTGTTGTCATATTATAGTATATATATTGTGTAATCACATTTATGGATTATTAATTTTCAGAATTAATACTTGCTTATAATTTTGTATGCGTTGACATAAAGGAATCTTTTATGCTCAAAATTGTTATTCAACTTAAACCAGATATGCATAACTAATTGATTATAATATATAATTTACTCTTACATATCTTTGTCGGATCTTATTTACAACTTTTTGGTGTGTCGATCCCTCTCAATTCATGAAAATACATTTTCTTCATTTTCTTTTCGATGCACTTTGATTTTTATCTATTTTTATCCAGTTTCTTGTGTTATAAATTTGGCTTGATTTTTTTCCCGACGTCGAAATCTAAAGTTATTTTTGTGTGATATGCAAACTAATTTATAAGTTTTCTGTTAACAGGGTGATACATATTATAGTGTTAAGTTGTTATTTAGGTCACATATACAAATAAGTATATATATTATGTATATAATATATACAATAGTCGGCAATAAATTTTAAGTATACATATGACGATTTTATATATACAAATAATAAAATTATTTTATGACTAGACTCGACGAATCCTATATATGTATATATTAGGTCGAATTTAAGTAGCTAACCGCATTTTATTATATGATCTTATACTCGAGGGTGATTCATGTTCGTTAATTTACAAGCACACAATGAGATGTAAACAATAAAATCAGCCCTCTACATAGAGTTAGATGGGTATTTTGAATCACTTTACATCACCTAACAATAAGCATTAAGTCGAGCCGCTCATATTAGTGTCACACTAAATATTAGACTTTAAGAACTAATAAATCACTCAAGTATGGGATCTCATATTAAAAAAAATAAAATAAAATACATACAACCAACTCGAAATAGTAAAAAAAAGGTGAAAATGGAGGAAAATTATATAAGTTTTAAATGCGACTAAAATAAAGTATAAATAAATAATCATTAGAAAACAAATTATTTCCGGTTTTTACTTTTATTTTGGTGTGCGTGTGATTTCCGAAATTTTCCTAGAAACGGTATACAGGGAAGCAATTATAACCAATTTTTATGGTTATATTGTATTCAATTGCAAACAATTATATTGAAATATTATATATTTATGTAAATGGTGGTACAAGATCTTACAAGATCACACGGTAGTTAAATAAAATTACATAATTATATTCTGTTGAAGACATTAGTTTATAAATTATGGTACGTACAGCGCTCTACAACAACGAACTACTTAACCGTGATTCAATTCAACTTACAAACGAACAAATATTTCAATCAGACATAATTACAAGATCCCGAACACACCATAAAAGCATGTTGTGTACATTAAATAAAATTGTATTTAGTTATAGTAAATCCTATAATTCTAATTGCGCAACCACTTTGATGTATCAAAAACCAAAATACCACTCTGAAAATTATTTATTTTCTCAACATTTATTGATCATAACATTTTCAATTTCAACAAGCTATAAAACATGTTTCCATATTTACACATTTTGTTCAATTGCACATTGATTGATGGATTTTCTATAATAATATGTACATAGGTTTAGCAAAATATGTTGTTGTGTCATATTTGAAAACCATAAAATGCAAATAAATTTTATTTTTATGTAAATTTCAATGTGCTATGTATGTATAAGATATCACTCACAGTTAATTTACATAAGAGGTCACTGTAATTTGTCTTAATATGTATAGATATATAGGAAATCTTAATAAATATAATAATTAATTATAAAGAGTGAAAGTAAAAATTTAGAGTGCTCGCACACATAACATCTGAATTCTAACTTATTGGTTACTAAACCCTATTATATATAGAAAATCTCCTTTCTAAAGTTCTTTTTGTGATCTTGACCAAAATATTTAAACAGTGCGTTATAATAATAACGTGATATATATTTTGTATAAACTCGCGTATTTTATTTTCACTTACAATTATCGAAGTTCCATTGTTTCAAATCAATCGTGAAGCACCCACGCTTAATTATATTGTCCCATTCGCTTGTTATAATGTTGTTATTTAATTTAATCATTTAGATTGGATCTCGCATTTAAATAAATATATAAGTGAGGAATACAAAACAACGTATATATACATACATATATGTATGCGAGATTTTCACATGTTATTGCACAAAGATCGGACGAACTGATGTGCTGCAATGTATTATTTGAAGAAATAATTTACACCTCTTAAAGTTGCTAACTTGAAAAGTCTCTTCATCGTTCTCGTAAGCTGCGATCACTGTTTCTATGTATACTATTCTAATAGATGATTGAGTATACCAAACGATTAAAACTCCTTCGCACAATAAATTACATGAATTAAAATAATTAAAACGTTTATTAAAAATTTAGTGGCGAAATGAAACGAGCCAAGATTTTTATTTTTCCATCTTGTTGTTCTTCGAAAATGTATTTTATTCTTAAAGTAACGCTTTTTGAATAATTTAACATTTTAACTATCGTATTGTAATAGTAGTTCTAGTATACATATAGTAATTGCTATAAATAAATATACAAAATAAAATCATTAAATTTGTTACCATTGTTATTATGTTCTGTGTTTACTTGAATGGGTAAATGGAGTAGCGGGGCGACTATAACAACAACAATATTAAATTGCTCTAAGAAAATTATACGGTATTGCAACATCTTTTATTGATTTGTTTGGTTTCTTGGAATTATAGAATTTAAAAAATTTGTTGATTTGATGGTATTAGTTACGAGGCTTGCTATACGAGTTTTTTTGAAATTAACTCGGTCTTTCTACTTAAAATAACAGGAAAACTAATAATATTCCAATCGTACAAAGTTAATTAAAAAAATTTTGTTAATTGTGGAGTGTTTTGAATTATTCATACCAACACTTATATAGTTTACATTTTTTTTATTTGTAATATTGGTGGCCATTTTAAAACATGATCAGACATACTCGTAATGCCTGAATGGAATGGATGAATAAAAAAATATCGATTACTTTGAAACAGTAGCAATTAGAAAAGGTAAACAAGACAAGAAGTTTTACAAGATGAAATATTACGATAACCGCAAGGTACAAAATACAAGCAACAGATCCTACATAGACAATGAAAGCAAGAAAAATATAAAGTGAATACCAGAGTTTCGTAACGTATGTTACCAGTATGTTTCCCGAAAATTGGAAAAATATACCGAACATTGGAAAAATATGCCGGCCAATATCCCTCTGTCGAATGACATATGTATATGTACATATACGTATTTGGAACCACCAAAGTTTAATGCAGTAAACAGTACCGGTGTATGTAATATAGCATTACGTCCAAACTGTTTGTATTAAACAAATTTGTATTAAATAGGTACTAATATTAACTAATTTGCACGAAATATTTTATTAACGATGCATATAGTTAAAGCTAACCGGCCGAGTTTCTAGAGTTAAATATTTAACCGAACGTTAATAGTTTGATTTTAAAAAGTGCAACATTAAAATGCAAATTGAATTGAATTTGGGTTGTGAAATGAAAAACAATTTTAGCATTTAACCACTTGTTAGCTAATCTCTAATATCTAGACATTTTTATGGATTTAATTATATATATTTATTCGACTAAAATAAATAAACTATATGAAATCCCTAAAATAAAAATTATTTTATTCCTATTTAAATTATCATATTTCATTTTAGAATAAAAAAATTGCTTGCGGGAAGCAAAAAGTGATAAATAAATTTTATTATTGTTAATTAAAGGTACGTAAATTAGCAGCAAATTTTACGATCAATAAAAATTCCAATAATTATTTATGTTTTACTATCTTAATTAGAAGCCAGACATTTATTTATAAATACATGTATGTATTATACATACATATATATACGGCCGATAATTTAATCAATCGTAAAAAGGCCACTTACAATTAGATTCTTTATCATTTAATTACCACGATTAGTATCACTTAAAATTAAATGTAAATGTTTAGCCGGCTATGTCGATTTTCATTTTCCAAATCGCCATCCAATTAAATAACAATAAATCATTGAAACGTGGTTTTAATTCTTATATAAACAATAGTGCACGACGGTGCATATATTGTATTATTTTATTTATACCGATATGTTTAAATTATACACATCAACCAAAAATTAATTAAAGTTTTCGGTTTTTTTTAAATTGTCTTTTTGATCTTTTTGTCATCATCTTGGAAATTCGTTTTGTTTTATTTTGGTTATATCGCGGTGACTCGTGAGGAAATGGAATTATAATTTTTCCTTCATCAAAATCAAATATTTATATGTACATAAATGATTCTCGTATTTCTATCGTGCGTATATATGTTGAGTTTCTTCTCGTATACATATATATATATATATGCGTAGTACACACATAATATATTTTATGATCTGAATAAATCTTATTAATGAACTCATTAATTTATTTTTTGTAAGACATCTGTGGTTTATTTTAGATTGAATTTATATATTTTGTCAACAGATTTGTGTCGGGATTTTCTTCTTGATGTACATCCCAGATACGGTTGTAAATAAACAATTAGATTTTCTGTATGCCATATACATAAATATGTAGTTCTGAAATGAGCGCATGTGCAACGAAGCAGGTGCGCTCTTATATAGCCGGCCTGGTATTTCTCAGGGTCAAGACGAACACGGCAATAAATTGAAAATTCACCAAGTAATTTATGTTATACGTTTCAATTAGAATGAATGGTAGGTTTCTAGTGCACATGGAATTTTTGTTGTCAAAATCGAAAGATTTTGTGCTAACGTTGTTAAAGGCGGGAATTACATATGCTCTATTCTGTTTCCGAGTTATATACTGCGTGGTATTATAGTAATAGTAAAGAAAAGAACAATTTATAATATGTAAAACCGAATGTAATTTGTCAAGTTTTATTGAGAAAATCAATTAATTCATAAAAGTTATTATTAAACAATTATATAAAGAACCTAAAAATGTCTGAAACACTTAAAATTTTAAAAACTTTCAAAATTTCTAAAATGAAAAGATAATTATTTTTAACCTAAGTAATTTTAAGATTCAAAAGCAAATTAATTTCAGCAGGTGAAAAAAAAATACAAACTGCTTAACATCAGTATTAATATTATATGTAATAATAGTAAACAACTAAAAAATACCATTAATTACAAATATTTTCGAATCGTATAGATTTTAATAGTGCTTCGTGTGTTTTGGACAACACATAATAAAACCAAGTCATGCCAAATTTATTTATTTTATTTTATTTATTTATTCTCTTAACCAAAAAAAATTATATTAAATTAAGATATACAATTACTTAAAAACAAATAGTAAAGAAGTTAGGCTAATCTATGTCAACTATGCAGACAGTAGCGATTAGCCAACAAAAAGAAAATTAATTGTAGTGTGGGGCTAAATTAGAAAAGATATATAAATATATATAACAAGATTTAACCGTATGAAATACAATGTAATAGTAAATTATAAATATAATAAAAATATAATGTACTTGTAAACATATATCATACTAAATAAACAATTCATCGTTAATAAACTAAAAGCAAACCCAGCTATTTTGCAAACATAAAGCTAACGTCTTTATTTTGTAATAACCAAACTCTTAATGATTTCAAGAAGTTAACGCTTTTGAAGATGAATCGTATTTGTGGCGGCAATCGGTTCATAAACGACGCCGCAGCAAATAGGTAGTACTCGTATATCTACGGAAAAGTTCAGTTACAAATCTATGTACGTTGTAAAAACTACGGTAGTTATTGCGCATATCATACGCTATATTCAATATCGGCAACCGATGTTCACATCGCGAATAAAATAATTTCAACACTCTAAATCTGTAAAGATGTTGAACTGGTAAAATGTTAAATTTTACAAAAATAGGCCAGGTATGATCCCGTTAACGTTAAAAAAATATAATACGCAACATCCGAATGTGAAGAGGTTATAAAACATTCATATAAACTCCCCCCTATAGCATGGCAAACCATACGTATGTCGAGACTCAACACAAGCATAATAAAAATTCAGCAATACATGAGATGAACATCACCTTTGTTTTATCACTTAATAACAACTTGTGCTCATCAAGCCAAGAACGAAGCAATCTCATGTCAGAATTGATAGTATTTGCTGCCGCACCTGAGCTCATTTCACAGTATGTTAGAGTAATATTGTCAGCGATTTTACTAACATTATATAAATTAAAAATAGAGTAGGCCCAAGCACAGAGCCTTGAGGAACTCCATAATCAATACTAAATAAATCACTATAGGAGCTAACTATTTTAACCTTGCATGACCTATTACTAAGATATGACTCAACCAGTTCAGTGAGTTGCCTCTGAATCCAAGTGACCATAACTTATGCAACAATATTTTATGATCAGTCATGTCGAACGCCCTTCTAATATTAACGAAGATTACAGCACCATATTTTTTTTCATTGTAATTTATATGAACACTATTCAAAAACTCATTTAACGCTGTCTCAGTACTTTTCCCGGCCACAAACCCATGTTGATTATTACTTAAGACGTTAAATTTCTCCAAATATGAGATCATTCGTGATTTCATTGTCTTTTCGAGAATTTTTAGTATAGTAGTTTGGATAGCAATAGGGCGAAAGTTATCCATAACTGTTTCTTTGCCCTTTTTATATAACGGAATAATAATTGCTACTTTTAAGCATCTGGAACACTACCATTAGCAAATCACTGATTAATGAACTCACTAAAATGGGTATTATAACATTAACGGAAGATTTTATCATATTGAAAGTAAGATTCAAAACATCAACACTACTACTCAACCTTGCGACAAAGCTTATTAAAATCAAACTTATTAAATTAACTATCAACCTTGCGACAAAGCTTATCAAAATAATTCATAAGTTTCATATGTTCTGGGGATATGTTTTAATTTTTTTCTTAACAGTTTTCTTTTTCTGCATTACACAATTTATTTGATAACCAGGGTATGAGGTTTACTTTTGAATCTCGTCTATTAATTTTCACATAACACAGGATGCAGCAATATTCTTGCAAATTGAACTTATCTCAGCTAAAATTAAAGCTGTAAGAAGATAAACATTAAGAGAAATCGAAAGCAGAGGCTTTAGGAACGAACTGAGTTACATCAAATTTGTTATGATCAAACGTCTTAGGTCTAGATCCTTTGAAACTAAGTTCAATATCAAGTTTAATTAAATTATAATCAAAAATCCGTAACTCATGCACTGAATAAGCAATGGCATTTTTAAATTTAGAACCACGAATAAAACAATGATCAATACAAGTGGCAGTATTACTAGTTGCCCTCGTAGGTACGTTAATTTTCGATTGGAAACCATAGGAAGATAACATAAATAAACAGTCGTCACTTAATGGTGGTAAATGTAAAATATCTATATTTATATCACCTAGAATAATTACATTCTTGGTATCAATTTTAGCAATTAAATCATTAAATTGAGACGCAAAAGTAGATTCCGAACAGATATGTAACCTGTATACACTAACAAAAAAATATTTATCGTTATTTACATTCATAAACCCATGTTTCAGATAGAAAAATAATAGAAAATCATACAATAATAAAATGTATTTTATAAATTCAAGGTCACTGAGTGCATCAATAGTAAGAACATTGCTTCAATCCATTATTATACCAAACTTGATGATATTTTTTCGCTTTTTTCAACCTGCAGAATTCCGTCAAGATTATCCGCTTAGCAGCACAAAGACTATGGTTTACGTAAATAAAATTACCAGGAGAAAAACCAAGCCGGTTGAAAGGTCTTTCTTTCCTTTTTTAGCGCATAATGCTGTCCTTCACGCATTTACGTACAAATTTGACATGAATAATTCTACCAAATTTGTTTGTTTAACTCTATAAATCGAATCAATATCAATCTCCGTAACTGCAGATAAATTTAAGCAAGTTCAAAACATGTTTATCGTTGATGACAGTAATTCATTTTCATTCATAAGTGGCAATCCGATAATATCAATAGTGTTGTAAAGATTTGGTTCAACATTAGATAACCGCACATGTAGTCAAGACAAGGTAGGCAATATTTTACATCATATTATCTTCCAAATGCTCGAATGTGTGTGAAAAGCTAATTATTGTTTTAAAAAATTCCAATCAATTATCGTGTGTTTAAAATATCGTTCCGTAACCAATCTTAAAGAATATTTTAATAATGAAAATACATACCTATGTATTGTAAATAAACCATAATATATTAATTTAAATCACTTAAAATTTTGCATTTTATTTTCTATGTAAATCATAACAAAAAAGTAAACAAACAACTCAAAATACGTTGGTGTCCATATAAAATTTTAACTATAACTTTGTTATTAAAAAATGGTATTTCATCAATAATAACTCTAACCAAAAAACATATAAAATGACAACAATAATATTTATTACCTTAGTCAGGAACTGTCAATTTCTCACGACAGATTTTTTTTTATCGGAATTGATCAGGTCTTGATTAAGCTACACATGAGTACAGCTAACAAAGAAAGTTCTTGAATCTAGATCATCGAATCATAGATAACAAAAAACCTTTTTGTCAATTATGTTATATACATTTTGACTCTGCTACAACAGCAATTAATGTACAACAAATACACTACACTTACTTAATTGTAATAATAGTTAAGAGCTCATTGACAATAACAAGAATAATTGCATATATGTACATATATTTACTTAATTGGATATCTCAATAATCAACAAATCTTTTAAACATTAAACAAATACTTCATTTCCTTATAAAATAGTGTTATGCAAATTAAGCAACAGCTACAGCACAATAATTTCAATTACGCAACGTACATAATCTCACTTAATTGAATTTAACTCTACAATAACTACATGAAACACGTACACATATACACTCATATGTGATTAATGTAATGTATGTTTATTAAAATCATGTACCAGACAACTCGATCTCGCGTTAAAATGTAACTTTAAAAATTTGTTTGTTTCTTTTTTTTAGTTATTTTGATTAATTTGTTTATTAACGAATCTATATAGTTAAACGCATGTCTTACGTGTCTTATGTTATTTTTTATTTCTTGGGAAAACTGGTATTCGTTTTTATTCGATTGCGGCAGTTTTTATCAATTAATTATAATCGAATTATACAAAACTAAACAAACTAATTATCTGATTGTTGTACATACGCGTATATATAGTATATATTTACGTGACTAGTTTTACGGTTGTATATATGTATGTTTGTTATATATAGAAACTATTTAATTGAAAAGTTTGTTTGTTAAAAGCATTTTTATAAATAAATCGTAAACTTTGTTGTATACGATGTAATGTATACATTTTATTTAATAGTTAATCACGGAAACAGTTCGACCTGTGTTAGAGCAGCTAAAGGTGCTCCTGCCGCATGTTAAATCGATAAAGAACACTAAATTCGTATTAAATTCCCTATGTGAATATCAAATTTTCCAAAGTAGTGATTAATTACAAATATTATTTACTAGAAACACCTTCTGACATTTTGTGCTCCCACAGTACAGTAATGAATCAATTAACATACCAATATAGTTTAGCATTGAATATTAGTATAGTGTTATTTGTATATGAAACTCGTAATACCATGGATTAGATATTTTGTTGTTGTTTTATTCAAAGATAAACACTATGTACCACCACACGCAGATACGAGTATCTGATATTTACATATATAAACAGGTGGTCGATCATTAATATTCAAAATTAAGATAAATTAGTTTTTAATAAACTATTTAAAGTTTTCGCGGTATGTATTTAGTTTTGCTGCTATATGAATAAATGAGTATATATAGACGAAATTAAATATTTACGGTAAATAAAATGTTCGAAAAAAATTAGAGTTGAGAAAATAATTGGCAGATCATTTATTGGTTTATTGATTGATTGTTGAGTTTATAATTTGAGTTTATTAACTATGATTTTACAAAATTTACATTTATTATCTTTGTAGGTTAAATAGCGTAATTTAAAATTAAGCATATTCCATCATAAGAAAATTATATAATAAATGATTTAACTAACAAATCAAGTAGACTTATAACCTAATTTGCAGACTAATAACCTACCTAATAGGAAAATTGAATTTAGACATAATATAGATTTATCGGCGGTCACGATTGTTGTTAAATTCTAGGACTATAGTTTGTAAGTATAAATTAAACCGAATGTTATATTTAATAACTATATATAGTATAAATAAGCATATACCACTAAATGGTGGTTTAACTAACATTGTGTTTTCTTAATTTTTTTATAGTATATACATACTACCACCAAAATTTGACATTATAGAATGTTATAAATTATAATCAATCATTATTTGTCGATTAGTTTAATGCGGTTGAAATTAAGGTGACAGCGTTAATTGTAAAAAATTATAGATATGAACATTTTTTTTTAAACTGTCAAATTTATTACGGCATAGATTTCTATTTACTTTCGAGTGAGCATCAGCGAGAAATGTAAATTTAAAAAGCAACCACCGTACCATTGCTACAGCAAAAAATTACATAAAATTAACATTCTCAAAAATTCAAATTTCTATTTACGTATGTACACATATGTATTCTTAATCTTAATAATTTAAGATTTTTTAAAATTACACTTTTACTACAATTTTAAAAATTAAGATTATATTTAAATTAAATTATCTAATATGACAATTCTGACTCGAAATATGCTTCCAAAACTTGACTACTCAAAATTTCAAATGTTCTAAAATTCCGATTCGCTAGAACCTCTCAAGAATTAATTTTCCAAAATATCTGGTTAAATCGAAAAAATACGTTTTAAATTTCTCTTATCGATAACACTAATTTCGTTTCTTTAAATGTTTATATACATATTCCCAAAATGCATATCCCTAAAATTCTTATTAGAAAACTCTTATTACATATATCACAATATATTAACGCTAAACTTCAATTTTTAAAACTAAGAAATTCCTATTCTCAACTGTTTAGTCTCAAAATTAAGATATACAATCCATCTCCAAAGGTTCAAAACTTAATGCCCCTATTATAAATCTCACTTACGCGTCACTTGGAGACTTCAAATCGCCGTAATAGTTGCGCCTACTAGTTGACACAAAAATATAATAAACAACGCATAGCGCGGAGCGCCGCGTTAAACTCTCGCCAAAATAAAGTGAGAATCATAATACCAATACATATATGATTCACACGAGTTTAGCAGTAACGGTGAGAGAGTCGGCGAGGCGAGAATCATAATAGGGGTATCGTATAAGACACAAAGCTTCAATCTGTTTTTTATTATGTTTTCCTGAATAAGATGCCAATATGTTCAATTCTAATAGCTAGAATTACTTATTAGATTATCATAGTTTCCCACTCTCTAATGCTGTGCGATAAAATGTATTTAAACATATTTTTTAAGCGTGAGACTTTTGGGAAATATTAGCTAAGTATAATGATATGAAAAAACTAAAATTAATCAGTTAATCCTCATGTTGCGACAAAAGGTGAGCTTTGTTAGTAATAATGACGATGGTTTTATATTTAAGCACCGTAAAATTAGCTAAACTTTATCATATATGATATTTCTACATAGAATGTTTTAATGCACCTTCTCTCCTACTAGATAAAATAAATTTATCCAACACTCTACTGCCAATTAAACCGCATATTTTATATCATAATAGCGCAATATAATATTAAAATAAACAATTTTTATTCATAAATCAATTCTTTTGTATTTTCTAAATGGAATGAATAAAAGATTTTCTTAATTATTTCAAAACAATTATTTTAATTTTCTTTAAAGAATTAAAAGTATCATTTTAGGTAACATTTCAATCTTATTTATAACTAGTATTCGCGGATATATAAAGATGATTTATTAATCTTGTTTTCTTGCCGATCGTAGACGTATGATAAAATAAAATTAAAATTAAAAAAAAATAAAAGTTCAACAAAGTTCACAAATTTATTTTGCAGGCAAGTAAATACGAGTAGATGGCAGATTCATTCGCTTTAATGTCAAAATTATATTTTAATTTTATTGATATTTGGAAAAGTTTCTTGTACATTCAATTTGTTTTTTTCTTTTATTGTCTTATTCAATTTTATAATTTATTGAGTTTTGCATTTCTTGTTATTTGTATTTTCTTAGTTAATGTGAAACGCTCCTACGTACATTACTAGTTTTGGTTGTTTTATTCATAAAAAATTGGAGTTTTTTAAATAAAAGAAAATAATTGAAATCATTCCCAATGATATTTTATTTACAGCTCATACTATACGTACTATACGGGTAATCGTATAACAGTATATAGTTGGAAAAGCTCTTCTTTGATGAAGTTATCACTCCTTGCCTTATAATTAAGATAAATTATTTTGAGAGAATTTCTTTTAATTTCTGAAGCGCCTACATACCTAATTTGGTGTTATAATCTTTTCATTTTCTATTTTTACTTTCCAATTGCATATTAAGGCTGCGGACCAATTCACGGGTAAAAGTCGACTTTTCGGTAAATCCATTTACCCTATCAAAAAGTAGGGTAAAGCGAGTACACAAAAGTAAATATTTAAGGTTTAGGTTGTTCATTTTTTAATGATCTACGGATTGAGTAAGCTGAAAATAAGCAAAATCACGTATTTCAATAAAATAAAAATACTAAAAATCGACTTTTACCTTAGTAATTCATTTACCCGTGGATTGGTCCGCAGCCATAGTAAGGAAAATTTTGCAAAAGCGCTGAAAATTTGGTGTTCAGTTTTTGATGGATATGATGATTTTTGGTCAAACTGTTCCACATTATATTTTTTATAGTTGTTTTATAGTTGTTAATTGCTTGCGGCTATATAATTAATCAACTCTTAACAAAATTATGTGTCTTTAAATTCATTCAACCGTATATTAATTAATTGTGCGGTATTTCGCGATATTTTAAATAATTGAATTACCGTGGTTTGCATATTATTCAGCTTAAAATGAATTGACACTTGCATATATATATATATATATATATATATATATATATATATATATATATATATATATATATATATATATATATATATATATATATATATATATATATATATATATATATATATATATATATATATATATATATATATATATATATATATATATATATATATATGTGCATATGAATGTAAATTGTACAACAACAATTTATTATTATGTACACCAACCAAACCATATAAAACATTTTGTTTATTTTTTCAAATAGTCTCAATTAGTAGTTCTCAATCCATGTACATATATGTATTACATACATCTTATGATAAAATTAAGATAAATTTTAATTGATGAAAGAAAATATTCAACAAAAATATTTCTAAAGTTAAAAGCAGTATTATCTATAATTGGCATGATTATAATTTGTTCGCTATATACAAATGGTTTGATGAGGGTTGTTCGTTAACTGATAAAATACAACATTTCTTTTTTACATTTGCGCTTTAAATTGTTTAAAATTAAACATAAACCACGTAACAAAATACAAACAATTTTATGGAATTTAAGTTATGAAAATCTATTTTTATATCATTCAGAACTCAATCTATTTATGAATAAAATATAGATTTTAATAGTGCGGTTAAATTATTAATCGATATAAATTATTATGAAACGTCCATTTGTAGTTATAATGGAGTGAAAATCATTGTGTTCAATTGACCGCATATAGAGAGCTGTAAAGAATAATTATTTATGATCTAAATTCAAATCGAATTTTAATTAATGTTTGAATTTGAAATTATTATTTTGGTGTTATGCATACAATTTGAGATTGTTTATTTACGCAATTACTTGCAAAAACAAATTTTTTATGAGTTCCATGACCTCACTCGTCAAAATTACATAATAAACCAATTTGAAATTTGTGAAAGTTCAAGTTTTGTCACCATAAAAGTAAATAACCATTAATTAACCAATAATGTATATATTATTTTAGACACAATTTTTAGTATCAGGTCAGTTAATTTATTAGAGCTTGTTACATAAATAAAACATAACTAAATCCATATGTTGATTTGCAATTAATTTAAGTTTGGTTAGAATCGCTGGAAGTAATCCTTCAAATTTGAAATTCCCCAAAACTGAATCTATTTAGATGATGAAATGTGAAGACATATACTGTTTTGAGAAACTATGTTTATTATTCAAGGAATGGAAACTCCCAATAGAGAAATCCATCTACTAAAAACGACTATACATACTATATGTATACATATATGTACATCAGTATATCTTTAGAATGTACAAAAATAAGGCGTCGAAAGCAACACTAATCATTATAATATACAACCTGAAAAATGTTATATCATCACAGTGTGGGTGACTCACGTATACATATCCATACTTATATCAATTTTATATATATTAGGTAGCTGTAGTTGCCTGAATATGAATAATACATTTTCATGTGTTGAATGTTGATTTCTTAAAATTGGTTATTTAAATAACTGGGAATTTTAAATTTTGCACCAACATATTCTAAAACTAACAAAATGCTAAAAATATATTATAATCAAATACGTATATGTAAATATATAGTTGGAAAGCCAAAGCTAGCAGTGAACTTGTAAATAGACATTTTATTATGATAAATTTATTTAAAAATCTGATAAAAAGTTGCTGCACCATGAGATTGCAGAAAGAAAAATTTCAAATACAAATTATCAGCTTAAAGTCATATTTGTTATCTTGCATTTGTGCACAAGTTTTAAAACTTGTTAAAATATATCTTTGATTCAAGAATACAAGTAGGTATTCAGAATAATTCATGCATATATATGCCACAAATAAATTAATTTTATATACATATATGTATCAGGTTTGCCACTCCAAAATTCCTGGCGAGGACATTTCCATGTTAGAATAAAAATTTCAAATATTTAACGAATTAAAATGGTACTCGAAAAGAAGATATTACGATTCTGCCGCCGTGAGAAGAAGGCCCGCTTCTTAATCGCCTCATATCTAAGTTGAATCATAATAATATAAACACTTTTAAAGGCCATTACTGAGCATGATCTTCATACTGTCTAAGATAATGTGAAGAGGCCAAGTCGTTCTCTACTTCGTGGAGCCATCGTCGCCTGCAACGACCTCTGCGTCTACCATATGGTGGCTCTCCTTTCAGAGATCGCTGCACAATTCGTTCCGAATCAGCACGCAGAACGTGACCGAGCCAGCGTACTCGCTGAGATCTTACTTCATGTACAATATCAGGGATCTTCATCAGATCTCTGATCTCGAAATTGTACAGAGCTCGGTATGTATACCATCTATTTCACGTTTAGGCCGTAAATCACACGCATGAGTCTTCTCTCAAATGTAAGGAGCCATCTCTCGTACTCATCCGTCAGCGCCCAACTTTCACATCCAAACATAACAACGGGCCTGATCAACGATTGTAAAGCTTCAGCTTCACGGCACTTGATAAGTGTTCAGATTTTAGTAGTGGCGTTAGAGGATACAAAGAACGACTGACAGCTGCCAACCACACTTTAATATCCTCACCCACACTGTTATCGTGATTGATAAGAGAACCTAAATATTTAAACCTCCTCACTCCCTCAAACGCATGGTGGCCACTACTAAAATCTGGTGTGCCATTGTCCCTAAAACCAGAGATCAGGTATTTCGTTTTGGACTCATTGATCTGAAGTCCAACTGAAGCTGAAAACCCTACAAGCGGATCAAGTATTTCTTTCACTCCGTTGCTATTCAGTCCAATCACGCATATGTCATCTGATTATGCAAGCACCTGATTGGACTGGCGATATAAGATGATGCGCTGAGGCGTTTCAGTTTTACGAAAGATGTACTACAACATGAGATTAAAGACTATCGGGGACAGAGCATCTCCCTGCCGAACACCCGAGTTAACTGCAAAAATTATCGATAGCCTGTTCCCAACTTTAACACAGCATTTGGACTGCGACTGTCATCCTACAAAGTCGTACCAATTTTGTTGGCATTCCTAGGTATTCCAGGGCAGACCTCAAACTCTCTCGATTGATCGAGTCATAGGCCTGCCGGAAATCCAGGAACACCTGATGTACGGAGATGGATGTCTCATAATATTTAGATAGAATCATTCGCAGCGAAAAACCTGATCAGTGAGTGACTGATCGATTCGGGCGAAATCCTCCTTGATAGTCACCAACCAAGCCCTCCGCCAGAGGAGTGATTCTATCCAATACAATGTATGACAGTAACTTGTATGCTGGGCAAAGGAGAGCTATACCGCGATAATTCTCACACTTTAAGCGGTCTCCCTTCTTGAAGATGAGGCATATCGCGGCCACTTTCCATTCGTCAGGCATAACTTTGGTTCGCCATACTAATCGAATAAGGTCGAAAAGACAGTTCCACAAAGTATCCCCTCCGAATATCAAGAGCTCCGAATTAATGCAGTCCACTCCAGGTGAGCGGTTTCGTTTCAATTTCTGCATGGCCTTAGTGAATTCCTCATGGGATGGCTCATCAGTGTAAATCTCCGCAGTCTGTCTTAGAGGTGCCTCAACGACAGTCTGTGACGCATGATGAGCATCAAGCAGCTCAGTGAAGTGTCCACTCCATGCGTCAAGTACTGCGTCGATGTTGACACAGAGGTTTCCATCCCGGACCCGTATGGCGGTTGACGTATGCCTGAAAGTATGGTGCAGCCCAGTAATTCCTTTAAACAAAATTACGCGAACTGCACTCATTTATGAGTTGTTGTACTTTCAGAACCTCGGCCTTCCACCATTCTCGCTTCTTCCGTCTACAAATCCGGTTAGCTGCCCTTCTTGCAAGAGCAGCCTTGTTTTTCCTCGCGATTATGAGACGTTGTTGCACTTCACTATGGGCTATATTTTGTTGCTCAACCGCAAGACGACACTCGTCATCAAACCAATCATTCTTGGGTCTGACTTTCGTTAATAAAGCAGCTATGTTGAATCATACATTTAGATATTTTGATGAGATCTTTGAGTATTCCTGAAAAATGATAAATAAATACCTATACCGGTATAAATACCTATAACAAACATAAATACCTACACCAAGCTGTTGCGATCAACAGGGCACATCATTATAATAATCTAACTGCCGGCCCGGGAATATGTTGAGATCAACAGTGCAACAAAATATCCCACAATGGCAACAGGGTAAAATGCACAATTTTATTATATTTCATACACATATGTTGGCGAAATATGATTTAATTCATCATATATGTGTATACAACAACAACAATATAGATGCAATTCAGCAATTCTATATCAGTATAATTTTTTACTACAAAATTACCGAGTTGCAATTTATTTGTTGTTAGTGTAATTAGTATATAAGATTTTGTATATATACTGGAAAAATGAAATAATAAAATCAGAATAAATTTAAACCTTAACAACGTGTTTACTCTCGCTTATTTAATAGACCCCACCAGTGGTAATCTATTAAATAAATAATACAACGATTTATTCTCACCTACTTAATAGACCCCACCCGTGGTAATCTATTAAGTAAACTGATAAATCGAAGCGAACTTAATTTTAGAATTAAGGCATCACTGAGATTTACATGGTCCTTCGAGCCGGATGAAAACAACGAGCCGGATTAAGCTGAGAATTTACATGGTCCTTCGAGCCGGATACAACAACAACCGGATACAACAACAGTCGGAGACAACCAACAACTGGCCATAAACTGAGATTTTACATGGTCCTTCGAGCCACTAAAACAACCGGCAATTAGAAGTACGGACGGAGAGTCTATAACGTCGTCAAGCCTGACGACACCACCAGCCAAGCAACAACAGGCACAATCTTCACAATATTACCGTCGAAGGAGGAGCTGAGCAACAACCAGCACCAGTACAACCACTAGAAACCCAAACAACAACAAAATGGATTTATTACTTCAATTACAAGAGGTAACAAGTGGAAAGATAGTCCAGATAGAGAAAAACTATCGCAAAGACGGAGAAGACAGAAAGACAAAGTCTTACCTAGAGAAGAGAATAGCGAATCTAAAAGCGCTATACAACGAATTCGTTGGAAACGACGATAAAATTCTACGAATGGTCCCGCCTCTGGGCGAGAACCACGCTTATCTCACCACGCGAATAAACACAACAGATGTTTACAATAAGCTGGTAGAAGATATGCGCCATCGCCTACATAGCGGACCACCATTGACACCAACAACGTCACAAGAAGCCCTACAACTTCCAAGTTCACTTCTCGAGGCATCATATAAACCGACGCCGTCAATTCGGGTAGATGCCGTACAAAATTTAACAACAGATTCTCAAAAAGAGGAAATCAAAGAATGTAACTCAGCTGCAAATCAACAACAACAAACGAGTACGAGTAGTTCAATAGAGGCCCTTCAAGCAGCAAAAATAAAAGGAAACAACAACACAAAATTGTTCAAAAGACAAGACGTCCTCATGCGCCAGATATATCAAAAATTGGCGTCAATAAACTATTCCTTGGAAACCAACAACATATCTAAGGAATATGTTAGTCTTAAAATAAGACAATTAGATAAGGACATGGAGGAAATCGCAGCCCAACATACAGAATTATTAGTAGAGTTGGAAGACGACCAACAAACCTCCAACTACTTTCGGGAAGATTATTATGGCAAGCTTCAAGAAAGAGTAGAAGATGCCATGATCAAACTACAACAGTTTCGTTCACAAACAACAACCATGGCAGAATCAGCAGCGCAAGTGAAATTGCCTAAGGTAGAATTACCAATATTTTACGGTGATTATGATCGGTGGGAAACATTCAACGATATATTCACTGAGCTGATCCACCAAAACAACAAACTATCAGATACAGTAAAGATGACGTATCTGAAATCACCCCTGCAGAAGGGAGCAGCGCAAATTATTAGTCACCTAACAACAACTGGTGACAATTACCAAACCGCATGGAATATAATCCAAGCAAGGTTCAACAATGTAAGGATACTGGCAAACCATCAATTTAATGCACTGTTGTCATTGGCGACAATTCAGATATCATCCGCCCAAGCAGTGAGAAACTTGCATGATACAGCACGAGAAATATTACACAATATAAAGTGGCTAAATATGGATTCGCCATTCGAGGCACTCGTGGGTTTCATCTTAAACAAAAAATTGGACCCAGAATCCATTAGAATTTACGAAACAAATATAGAGAAGCCCAGAGAAATTCCACAACTAGAAGAATTCTTTCAATTCCTGGAGAGAAGGTTTCAATCTTTAGAAGCCATGGGCAATCATAGAGCAACAGCAACACGACCACACATGCAGTATATACCACCATTGAAACGAGTGAATACAGCCATGTTAACCAAAACATGTTGGGTGGAAGGGTGTAAGGAGCATCATGGTTTAAATCAATGCCAGCAATTCAAAAAGATGTCAACACTAAATCGGGCAAGGCTCGTTAGCTCAGCCAACTTGTGCATACGATGTTTAAGCCAGCATCAAGGAAGAAACTGCCAAGCAGAAACATGTATCGTGTGCAAAGGGGGGCACCACACACTTCTGCACTGCAACAATGCAGCATCAACTACCGGAAGTAGTGTCAAAACCGCCAAAACATTCGTGATCAACCATCAAGGACAAGTTTTATTACCAACTGCTTTAGTCAGAGCCGCAACTAGCACCGGCGATTTTTTCACACTAAGAGCTCTAATTGATCCAGGATCACAGGCCACATTAATATCCTCCAAGGCCGCAAATCTATTCAACTTTAAAAAAGAGAAAGTACACGTCACCATTTCAGGTGTAGGTGGAAAAAAGGCAGGCACCTGCAGACAAACCATCAATCTAAAAATATCGCCAAGATTTGATGGAGACTTCCAAATGGATATCAAACCCTTAATATTCGACCAACTCGACCAACAACTACCCGAGGTGGACTTTGCCACAAGCAGCTGGACGCATCTCCACCAAATACAACTGGCTGATCCCAACTACAATCAGTCACAGCCAATTGATCTTATACTTGGCGCAGACTATTATCCATCAATACTAATCAACAACATCATCAAGGGAGGTCCACTAGAGCCGATGGCACAACAAACGGAATTCGGTTGGATTATATTGGGTAGCAGGAGCAACACAGAAAATCAGCACAAAACAACGATGATTGCAACCAGAAGTATAGAAGATCAGCTGCGATTACTGGTAGAAAACGAATCATCCAAGCTCTTTGATCCCGGCATATGTCAAGTTTCCCAGTATAATAATCCATTAGGATTATTAATAGTGGCCGGGGAATATGTTGCGATCAACAGGGCACATCATTATAATAATCTAACTGCCGGCCCGGGAATATGTTGAGATCAACAGTGCAACAAAATATCCCACAATGGCAACAGGGTAAAATGCACAATTTTATTATATTTCATACACATATGTTGGCGAAATATGATTTAATTCATCATATATGTGTATACAACAACAACAATATAAATATGATTTAATTCATGTGTATACAACAACAACAATATAGATGCAATTCAGCAATTCTATATCAGTATAATTTTTTACTACAAAATTACCGAGTTGCAATTTATTTGTTGTTAGTGTAATTAGTATATAAGATTTTGTATATATACTGGAAAAATGAAATAATAAAATCAGAATAAATTTAAACCTTAACAACGTGTTTACTCTCGCTTATTTAATAGACCCCACCAGTGGTAATCTATTAAATAAATAATACAACGATTTATTCTCACCTACTTAATAGACCCCACCCGTGGTAATCTATTAAGTAAACTGATAAATCGAAGCGAACTTAATTTTAGAATTAAGGCACAAGCTGAGATTTTACACAAGCTATAATAAGCATAAAAGTTTAAAGCTGTACAAGTGTACATGTTTTGAAAAAAGGTAAATTATATGCCTGTTTCCATCTTTTTACAAATATTTTCGGGATATTATTTAAACAAGTTCGGCAGTTTATATCTGAATCACTTAATTTGTCGTTTCTTTCATAATTCTTAACCCTCATCAGTACGCGTCATTTTATTTTCTTTTTTTTTAAATTTGGCTGGAACCCATTAAGGTTACGCACTCAATGCCACAAAAGGCACATGGAGTTAACCTTAGATTCTATCAAATCACGCACGCCCGTTTTGCATCCTTAGCAAATTGAGGAAGTTTAAACCAAGGCAGAGAGGATAGTAGATGCACAGGAATTGTCCTGGAATTATACACATGAGACCTAATACAATCGAAAGCTGGGCAGCTGCCGATGAAGTGTATGCTATCATCATCTTCTTCAAGGCATTCATCGCATACGGCACTGCTGGCTAGTCCTATGCGATAGAGATGACTCTTGAAACGGCCATGGCCAGTAAGAATCGATACTAGTATTCTTAAGTTATCTTTTTTTAATGAAAGAGCGTAGTCAGCTTCGAGTTGGGCCCACTAATACAGTATTTAGCCTTACGGCAGGTGGGGGTGGCTGACCATGCTTGCTTTAAGTGAAGTAGAGCAGCATTTTTGATAATTTTTTTACCAATGTAAAGAGGCAACGGAGCAGCAGGTTCAGGTCCAACGAAACATGAACGTCAGCCAATTTTTGCCAAATTTTCTGCGATTTCATTACCTTCAATGTACCCATAAGACCGTAACTTTGTATTACGGCAGAGAACAATCAAAAAATTCTTACAATCCTTCACCAGTTTTGAGTTGGACAAAGGATTATTTAAGGAGTTGAGGATAGATTTACTGTCAGTAAAAAAAATATCATCTTCACCATTAACCGCGAAATTAATAGCTGAAATGGCACAGCGAGTAACCCCGATTAATTCCGCTTGTGAAATGATACAGTAAGTACCCAAACTACCAGAAGTTCTCAGACCCAGCGATAGGTAGCAGATACCGACGCCAGCACCCTATTCAGAAAGCGAGCCATCTGAAAAAAATGCTAGCGATTCAAATACCCGCTTTAGAAAGTTTGGTGAGAACCACATATCTCTCGATGGGTAAACCACCTCGAATGTTTTGTAAAAGTTAAATTCAGACAACAGCCTGTCATTAAACAAGTTAATTTCCGGCACAGCTGGTTTAAAAACACTAAGAATTAACCTATGTCCCGATATAGTACCGAATGCATTCCACGCCCCAACACATTTCAAGCGAAACGCCGCTGAGCAAGCTGTGCTAAGAATGAATGACTGTAGCTGGGGCAGAGATAAAATAGACTCCATAGCTAGAAGCGGAGCCGAAGACATGACTCCAGTAACAGCCCCATGCACATACGATAATTTGCAAACTGTTGAGTTTGGCAAGTGCTAATTTAAAGTTGACTACTGGCCATCAAACCAAAGATGCATATGTTAGCATTGGTAGAACCAGTGATTTGTATATAAAAAAACAGCATTTTGGGTGGCAAACCCCAAGAGTTACCAAAACCTCTTTTGCATTGCCAAAAAATCACTGTGGATTTTTGTAGTTTGTAATGGTGTGTATGACGTAGGCTGAGCTATTAATCTTACACCCAAAATGAGATGACACAGAAAATGCATCAGTATTCCTACGTTTAGTGAATACTACTAAGTTAGTTTTAGAGGGGTTCAAATTTTACTTTACATTAACGTATGCGATGCCGCCGGTGTTTTGCCGCCTACGTTTTATTGTACAAATTGAATATTCTAATCCGAACTAATACCAGATAAAATTTGATGTGAAATGGGTTTGGATAGTTTTGAAAGACACGCAGAACCACGCATTAAAATATTTGCCACAGCCAAACTTTGCGATAGTCCTTACATGAATCTGTTACGGCAGTTATTGGGTTCAGTATAATTCCACTCATTATATCACCCCTCTAGCTGAAGGATTGATTGGTGACTATCAAGGAGGATTTCGTCCGAATCGATCAATCGCTGATCTGGTCTTTTCGCTGCGGATGATTCTATCTAAATATTATGATACGTCAATCCCCGTATATCAGGTATTTCTGGATCTCCGGCAGGCATGACTCGATCAATCGAGAGAGTTTGTGGTCTGCCCTGGATTACCTAGAAATACCAACAAAATTGGTACGATTTTGTAGAATGACAGTGACGGAGTCTCAATGCTGTGTTAAAGTTGAGAACCGGCTATTAATCTCATGTTGGAGTATATCTTTCGTAAAACTGAAACACCTCAACATCTTATATCGCCAGTCCAATCAGCTGCTTGCAGATGCAGATGACATATGTATGCGTGATTGGACTGAATAGCAACGGAGTGAAGGAAATACTTGACCCGCTTGTACAGATCAATGAGTCAAAAAGGAAACTCATAATCTCTGGTTATAGTGACATTGGCACACCAGATTTTAGTAATTGCCACTGGACGTTTGAGGGAGTGAGAAGGTTCAAATAGTTGGGCTATCTTATCACTCACGATGACAGTGTGGGTGAGGTTATTAAAGTGCGGCTGGCAGCTAACAAGTTATGTGAAGCTGAAGCTTTACAAAACGTTGATCAGACCCGTTGTTGTGTATGGTTGTGAATGTTGGATGCTGACGGATGAGTACGAGAGATGGCTCCTTACATTTGAGAGAAGAAGCATGCGGGTGATTTACGACCCAAAACACGAAGTAGATGGTTCATACCAAGCTGCACAATATCGAGATCAGAGATCTGATGAAGATCTCCGATATTCTATATGAAATAAGATCTCAGCCAGTACGCTGGTTCGGTCAAGTTCTGCGTGCTGATCCGGAACGAATTTTGCAGCGATCTCTGAAAGGAGAGCCATCATATGGTAGGTGCAGAGGTCGTTGCAAACGATGGCTGCACGGTGTTGAGAACGACTTGGGTTCTTCTTATTGACAGTATGTAGACCATGCTCAGGATCGAAACCATTGGAGCCAGATTGTTGACACAGTAAGGGGTCAGTAATAGCTTTTAAAAAATGTTATTATTATTATAATTCCATTAGGAGTATAAATTTGTCTTTTTATCTTTATTTAATTTTAAAAATTTAGATTTTAATTCAAAATATTGCTTTTGAAGCAATTGCAGATTAGTACAAAAATAATATTATTTTCATCATTCATTATAAAACTGAGTGTGGCTTTTATAAGTCGACTCATTGCATACGGATTTGTTTTTATTTTGAAAATTGTGGTGCAGCACCTTACCGTTACGTTTTACAAAAACCTGATTGCATTTATTTCGGTCACGAATAACATATGTACATACCTATAATAAAATGCATTTTGCCCAATTTCTATGAAAATGAATTTTTATCCAGAATCAATTCGAAATGAATCTCCGAGACTCAATCTATATTATGATGAGGGTTAAAGCAGATTTGTATATACTAAACGATATATTTGTTAGGTTAGGTTAGGTTAGGGTGGCCGTCCTAATAGACTATAGCATTGACACAATTTGGTCCGTATAGCTGTACCACATTTCTGAATAGATATATTGGCTAAAACTTGAAATAACCAACGTATTGGATGATACAAATATGGCAAATTTTAAACAAACATAATTTGATATTTTTATTAATTAAAAAGTTTTATATTCCAAATTTAATATTCTTGTTTATGGAATCATTAAAAAACTCCATTGTATACATTTTTAATAGTTAAAATCACAAAATATAACACAAATTTGAAACCGAATTTAATAATTTTATTTTAGCTATGAAGTTGAAATAATAAAAAATCAGTTGTTTGTTTTTAAAAGGCAAACAATAAATTTCACATGATTTACTAAAATAATAAATTGCGCGTCCATATACTTTAGGCTAAGCACATTGAAAAAACAAGTTTAGAACCATATATAAGTATGTATGTATATACAGGTTGTTATACAGTCGGTTTAGTAAACCTAAAATATCATCATTAATAAATACAACTGGATTCACTCAAAATGTGTGTTCGATGAAAGTGCTTAAATACAAGTTTTCTTGTTTTTTAAATCAACTATATGTATATATGTAATCCAAAAACTTGGTATATGTATTTATCCACGCGATCACCATATAATATACATATAAAATTTCAAGTTTCATAATCATCGAGATATAATATTCTTATCTCGTATCAAAACTATACATCACATACAACAGGCGACGTAATCACAAGGAAAAATAATAAAATTGTCAGTTAAATATTTGAACAATACTCTAACTAAATCGCATAAATACATTACGTCATAGTCCAAAAAGCTAATATGTATAATATATATACACATTCATTAGCATAATTTAAATAAATTAATATCGCGATTCGTCGACTTCTTCTTTATAGCGAATGTCATGTCAATTAACCGCAAACATTAAACGTTTTTATATATTTGTTTAATGTATACTGTTTCTTGTGCTTTAACGTCAATTATTTATTATTATATTATTACAATGAATTCCATTAGATTCAATTAAATAAATTGTAATTCTGTATAATAAGATGTGATCGATTTTGTATTAAATATGTATGTACATACATGAAAGGCCAAAAGTAATAATGAGTTGATAAGATATACATGTATGGCTTTTTTTCACAATGCTCTGTACAATATGTAGCATATTGTCAAAATATGTGTTTGAATTGCCGATTGCAGCATGTAATTTATAATAATAAAGTTGCGATTTATATAACATGTTTGACCTTGAAGTATATCGTACATTTAATAATTGCTGTATCATTTCATTTAAAGACGCATTCCATATACAGATACGAATTTAATCGATGAATTCTTGTGGTCGGTTTCATAAATTAACTATTATACGGTACTTGCAAAGTAAGTAACGTGGGCGATTTATCTCGTTACATGTCACAATATTGCTGAAACGAAAATTGTTCGAGATAATAATTCTTATGAGCTACTCTGGCATTTTATTGATATATATATGATTTTAAGCTGTGTTCAAGGTTGAATCATTTTCAAGTTCAATAAATTAATTTATTTAACTTAAAGCAAAATAGCTGCAAGAAATATGTAATGTAAAATGCAAGAAATCCGTGTATTTCGTATATTTAATTGTTAAAATATTTTATGTCAATTCATGCTTTAAATTTTTAAATTATTATCTCAGTTTTTAATCATAAACACAATGGTGAGTTTGTTTAACTCAATTTATGTACATATTATAGCCCAAATCAAATTGCTAATCCATTAGTGACCACTGTTGTATATTGCAATCATTACTTTACCCACCTTTTACATAATGTATAGATATATCAATATTAGAGTGAAATATTCATACAAATGAAAATTAAACCGTTAGTTTATCAGTTAAATTGTGTACACACTAGTTCTTATAAATCAGTTTAGTCCTCTAAGTCTTCTTCTTAGCTAAATCATGTTAACATTTTTTTTTTGTTATAAAGCTAGCTTGAGCTCGCTTAGTTCACCATAATATCATGTTTAATTGAGTGCGATAAATATACTCAATTTATAATGAAAATAGAATCAATTTTCAATGAACTAGTTTTGACTAAACTATTTATATTAATAAGCGCTAATGTGTCAACATTTTGTGGGGATCGACTTTTTGGTTATGAACAAAATTCAAAATGTCGGAACAACAAATAAAATTTGTAGAGTATAGTGTTTTATCACTAATTTACGAAAAAATTGTATACCGATTTGGTGACTTTAGCCGTCCACAGAGCGAATTCCAGAACCGCGTTGCATATTTGCACTATTGAGTCATTTTAAATACATAAATACATAATATCTCGACGCAAAACTAGCTACCATTCAAAATTTAAGTTTTACCTACGAGAATCTTATTTCTTGTAAAATAAAGCAAAGATGAATCCGAATATGTAAATGATTGAAAAATACAAGTTTTACTTTTCAATGACATCAATTGCAGTTTCTTTGGCTATTGATGCGTAGCATGCAACTCAAACATTAGATGGTCAACTTACCGCACGCATCCAAATTAACATTATACATAAAGTATTTCTGTGCTTTCCGCTTCTATCTTAATACGATAATAAATAAATAATTGTTTATTAACATTAATTACAATACAGTTATCAATACAACAATTATAATAACCAAATTTATTTATATTACATTCAACACTACAAAGGTTATTTCACAATAAAATATGAAACAAGCAGACGATAAACTGGATTATAAATTCAATTAAACGATCAAATGTATACATAAACATATACATAAGTAAACTATGTATAGGTATACAATCAATTCCATAAGATCTTTGCAATTATTTAAATTTCATACAAAAAAAAATATAACCATTCTGTAGTAATAATTGTGAATTATAGTTTTTATTTTTATGTTTCATTTCTTAATTTAAGTCTTAAGGATTGGGTCAATTGTTAAGCGAGCAGTAGGAAAACGGAATGTTATTATTATTTACGAGTATATGCTTGTATGGTGTTTTAGGGCTTTATATTCTATATGTACATTATTATTTGTTTGGACTAAAGCAGTAATAAATTGGCATGTTTCACACGACACGATATACACGATATAACTATATTGTTTGTTTGGTGGCTTGATGTCTCTTGATGATGTAGGTTTTATTCGTATCCAATATATATACACATAAGAAAGTTGATTAAAACTGTTTGATAAAGTGCAGCATACATTTATTTCGTGGCCCGATAAAATAAAAACTACCTATATTAAAATGGAAAAAGACAGAAATTCAAGAAAAATATCAAGATTCCTTAAACGGCATCTTTTCATGAAATTTTTTTTTTATATTTCGTAATTTATTACAATTCGATTTCGAATTTTTTTTATGTAAAAAGATATAAACGTCACTATAACTATAAGTACATATGTATAGTATATATGTATGTATGTCTACGTACTTAAAATCCATTTAATATTTATTTATTTCAAAGTTAAGGGTGTGTTCTATATGTACACGATAATTGTTGGTAATTTTTAAATGGATATCGTGTTTATAGAAAATGTTAGATAGAAAATATAAATAGAATCTAAATTTACTATAAAATAGCTGTATACTATGGTATATATGGTGAGCAGGACAATGGACATTACTATGGTAGTGTGTAAGGAAATCAATACATATATTGATTGTGTATTTTGTACATTGTTAGAGGTGATGTACGAGTATGGATGTGATCATAATGATATGGAAATATTGTAACTATGTCGACGAATGAAACAAACATATAAAAATAGCAATTTTATTTTATGACATGATATAATTTATATAATAAATATAAGAACAGGAAATCATCCCAAAGTAACAAACGCCTTACTTAAAGTCCAGCACAACTTCATTAGTAATTCTCTTGATATCAACACTACGCCTCGTCAAACAATTCAAAGTTAAATATCTACCTAAAAACATATAGTAAATTGTTGTTAATACCGTCTCAAAATTTTTACCGGTTTTTCTATAAAATTTAGAATTTAGGTTATATATAAATTGGATTATTCGTTTTTTAGACGACACAAGAAACTATACACAAACATTAAATTTACTCTTTGTCGAGGGTCATGGTCTTTTAAGTAAAAGTAAAGTCTTTATTAAAAATTCGATAATATTTTCTGAATACAAGGGACTTAAATAGATTACATCATGAGCATGCGGTGAATTAATTTATTTCTATTGAAGCCAATGACATTGAGTATCAATGATTTATTTATGTTCGATTAAAGTTGTATATACAACCATATAGATTATCAGATTTGGTTAGATACGATATTTACGGGAAATCCTTCAGACCCAACTTCGCGCAAACAAAATTTCGGTCATAGGACGATAGAATAAAAATTCGAGCAATGATTTTCTAAACAATACTTATTTAAGAAAATCTACGCGAAACATGTTGTCATATGTAGCTTTTGTTATACATAATGTTATATGTACTTAAAATCGAAATCAACTGGAACTGAAATAATGTATAAATATGTAATTAACTAATTATATTTCCAATCTTGTACATAGTTAAGTGAATTATACAAAAAAAAATTATATATTTTCATTAAGACAGAAACAAAACCTTGACATACCTTTCAACACACACAACTTACGTATATACATATACATATATTCGATATTTTATAAGACATAGTTTTATAAATTTATTCAATTTTCAAATGTATCACAATAAAGCTAATACAATGAATTCATTTAAATAAATTTAATTAGCATAATCGTTTACTCGTCAACTCGATATTATATCGTTAACCATTTTAATATCCTCGTATTATATCTTACTAGCATTTAAGTTTTTAATAAGAGACGTCATTATAATACGTACATAGTTATAGTTTTGAATGTAATTATTATCACACGAGAAAATATTTTTAAATGTAATAGATTTTTCAAAATAAACTCAAGGTATGACTCTGAAAATGATTGTGGGTTCTATATTTGAATGTAGGACTTAAAATTAATTAATGTGTAGATATAGAAAATATACGCATATTCGAATTTAAAATTCCTTACAGCTTCGGTTTAAAAAATACCTGCTAAATATGTTAATTTATAAATGAGAACAAAAAACGATACAGTTTTGAAATATTGGTTAATATGCGATCTATTTGCAACAAATTTATAAAATTTTGAAAGTCAGATAAAATCTCTAATAATTAAATTTTATCTATCATGATATTTTTAATTGTCAGTTCGAAATGCTGTCATGTTATTTCAGTGAAGCCACAATTTTTTAGAAATTGTGTAATAAGAAGCAGCAAAAAATCAAGCGCAGTGTTTTGTAAACTTTCATATTATTTACAAAACAATGATAGTTTCTCGCTCGAACCATTAAAGTCAAAAACTCAAAATGTTTGATCAATATTTGCGTCTTGTATAGTTGAGTAACCAATGTTAATCGTGCACATTACCAAAAGTAAAGGCAATTATATATCCAATTTATGTACATGTTAGTGCAATATTATTCAATATAATTATGTATTTACATACAGTGTATCATAAAAATAAATTATTTATGAAAAGTAGAAACATAAAATATAAAGTAAAACTTCAATTCTTTCAACATTCCCATCACATTCAAAAAAAACTTATACAGTGAGAATATATTATTATACACAGCTATACACAAGTTTTCACTTTCATCCAATTTCAATTCTTTAAAATTTTCTTTTGACAAAAACATGTTAACAGACAGGTATGTGTGTAAGTTTATAAGAAATAACATGAATGTTTTGGACAATTTAATAAATTTCTATGAAATAGTTATTTTGACACTACATATATTTATAGATAATAGCACCTCAAACCAACTGAGGATTGATAACATTTAAATAGAGCATGGCTCACGTTCATGATACTTAAATTTTATGTTTTATTGTTAATTTTAAGTAATCGGCTATAATTTTAAGTTTTAACCAATATTCGATAGTTCGAATTTAAAATGTATACGGTACTGCTGTGAAAAATTCGTTTATCTATCGTTTATCTTTTTAAATATCTAGTGCCTAATAGTGAAGTTCTGTGATATTTTTTTTATTAATATTTTCTAAATAATAGACATTTTAGGTTTAAATGGAAAATAAACCTTTTCTTTATTAGGATATAGTGTTCCTAGAACTGAACTAAATTTTACAGCTAAACCTAAGCGTTTTTACACTGATATAATTTTGTATACAGATTTTAACGTCATTCTATTAATTAATTTAAGTAAGCTTATTAAGCGTTAATTAATTATACCTCAGCTCTGTATTTCTAAATAAGCTTAATAATTATTTAACCCAATTTATTAATACTTGAGTGAGTAAGCATAAGTAGTCTGTTTGTAGATTAAATAGCTTCCCAATCGGAAGTCGAAATAAAAATATTCTCAAAACAGACTTTTCTTCTTCAAAATAAAAATTGTTTATAAAAAAAAATAATGCACTGAAAAAAACATCAAGACTTTTAAAACGTCACATATATTTATTTGAATTCTAAACCAATTGTTGGTCTTTGGGATTAATCTGCTACACAATTTTATGTTGTAAATTATTCATTACTTACGCAAGTCGTTACTAATTGTCAGCTAAATTCTTTCCAATCCAACATCAATATTCATAAAATGGTATTTATATGAATGGGCTTAAGCTTATGACAAATGGGCTTAAGCCCATTCAGGTTAAATTCGATGCCACCCAACTATAGTCAAAGAATGAATTTAACTATTCTAGCCTTTATGCACTAATACAGGATTCAGCATCCTTAGTTGAGAAGTATTCACATTATTCCCGATAAAAGTAACAACACCTATTGATAATTAATCTTTCGGCTTTGTAAAATTGTTAGTAAATTATGAATATTTCTATGTTTGTGCGGGAGTTTACACTTAGAGTTGGATAAATCTGAAAAATAAACACCGTATAACCGGAGAACGGGGATTACACTCTAAATGCGAAATCTCCAAGCAAAACCGAAGAAGCTATATTATACTAAAGTCTAGTTGAAATCTCTTTAAATTAATATTAAACCATTCAACACCAGACGAATTTAATTTCATGTTCATTACTGAACAAATTTGATAGAAGTTTGAACGTTTTTTGGACACCACAAATTTATGGTTAGAAATTAATGAAATTTGACTCAGAAACATTTAATATTGAAATTCACATTCTGCGACTGACGTTATTATATTGAAAGGGATGAAAAAGCATAAGAACCAAAATATACTAAATTATTAATGTAATTAATTGTAGCATATCGTTGTTTTATTTACACGTCTGATTTGAAATGAAGGTATTCAAATATTTACAATATTTTGAAATGAAAGCTACGAAAGAACAGAGTTCTGTTTGGTAACCAAAACTACCAACTACAACCATAGTGAAATAATTAAGCACCTCAACGACCTTGTTTTCAAAATAAATAACGGTGACCATAAATTTTTGACATTTTTTTCCGTTATTTTCTGTTTGGTTGCAAAAATTATTACTTTTTCGTTTAAATCAAATACTAACTAAACATTTATTAAAAAGTGAAAATAGTTCTAAATCGAATGTGACCTAAATCAGATTAATACCACTTTTAGTTTTTAAGATACCTTTAAAATTTACCCTTTTAAAGTTTAATGGTTTATAACGTCTTAACTGTAACTAATATCGAAAATCCGTAGTAGTATTATTCGTTCAGGATTTTATGTTTTCTCATCCCCTTCAATATAATACCGTCAGTCACAGGCCCTGTATACACGATTAATTTGATCATCTTTTAAACTATTTAAAATTATATTATGAGATTTAAAAAACTCTCGATCATGGCCAATAATATTTATACATTATACATATTTGTTGAATCGAGCGCCCATCCAATTCGAAGCAGTAGCAAACTTTTACTTTAATATTGGCCCAAACCACTCACTACAGCGCTTCAACATACGCTTCTAGTATTATAGTATTACGTTAATTACGCACATTCGGCATACCATACTATCAGCATCTACAGGTAACCTGTTAATCTTTACGGGTTTTCTTAAGTTACTTCTTCGTAATTTATTGCATTTTTTTTTCTTATACATGTATTATATGTGCATAATATATATTTTTTTATTATTTTTGGATCATTTCATTCAAAATATCAGCATATATTACATATATGAGGCCATATAGGAGTATGTATAAAAATATAAAAAACAAACGCAATTTGCTGTAGGTCAAAGTAAGGATTGGCTCATGCGATGGGGGGATAAACACACCGCATAAATAATTATATCTAGTTTCATTCAGACTTAAATCAATAAATTTATATTTTTAGAACCGGCAAAGGATATGCGAAGGGCATTATATCAAAGCTTAATACACATATACATATATGTATATATATATATATATATATATATATATATATATATATATATATATATATATATATATATATATATATATATATATATATATATATATATATATATATATATATATATGTATATATATGTATATATATATATATATATATATGTATATATATATGTATATATATGTATATATATATATATATATATATATATATATATATATATATATATATATATGTATATATATATATATATATATATATATATATATATATATATATATATATATATATATATATATATATATATGTATATATATATATATATATATATATATATATGTATATATATATATGTATATATATATATATATATATATATATATATATATATATATATATATATATATATATATATATATATTTATATATATATATTGTATGGGAGATGGGACTTACCAAATTCATCCTCATCGACAGAATCCATTTCCTCTAAACTAAAAACCATTGTGTAGCAGTCGCACAAAAGATAACTATATCTCCTATATATTTTGTTGAATAAAATAAATTTTTAGTTTTTTTATATTTTACAATAAAAAAACGAAAACTTTTATATACATATGTACATTCATATATGTATTAGATCATCACCATATTTTTCATTTTTATATTAAATCACCAATTTGAAATAAATTTTATATCGATTTAATAACATTTTGTAACCGAAAAAAATAAAAACTATTATTTTCTGTTTTACTATTTCACACAAACACACTTTTTATGCACTGCCTTAGCCACTAATTTTAATTACGAACTATCCCAACAATATCCAGATACTATCACCACTTGGAGAGAAAAGTTGTACTTTTTCTTATTTAATTTAGCCAAGCCCGATTAATAAATTAATTATTTTTTCTAAACACAGTGCCACTACAAAATTTATTATATGGTAATTTTTTTTTTAAAATAACAAAAATTATAAATTTTATAAAAATTAAAAAAAATTAAAATTCTACAAAAGATACACAAATGCGCGTGTTTTTATTCCGAAAGTTTAAACATACCTGAATCGGTTTTATTCATTTGTTTTGTTTTATTTTTATTTTTTTCGGTTTCTTCTTGTTAATTTAATTGTTTATGAAATATAAAATTCTGTCGTCACTATGGTTACCATACATGCAAACAGATGAAAAAAGAACAACAATCAACATTGAATTCAAGACTTTGATTGGTTAATTTAAACTCACCCACGTGATTTTTTTTTTATGATTAATCGATTTTTAATTATAATACTGCATTATTTTATAGCAGCACAGTTGGTCGCATATGAATAAAGTAAAAGATTTGCCTGAAAATTAAAAAAATACAAATTTAAATTAATATAGTTAGTATAGTTCGGAACATGTATAACAACTTTTAATTTGTGTTGGAGTTTGAACATTTTTCAGTGTGACGACATCTATTTTCCGTTAGTCGAAGCAGAATTTATTTGATTGATCCGTTGACTACGTTGACTAACTGTGACAATTTCCAACACCATCCAAAGATCATAACGTAAGTGTAAATGAAGCTCAAGCACATTACGTTTCAAGATACATATTTCGTCGTTTATCTTATGGAAAGATTAATATTAAACGTTTTTTTATGTGCGATCGAAATTATTTAAAAGAACCCTATCTCAAAATCATAATGCTCTGGCTATCGCTTAAGAGTTTTTAAAATTGATTAAATTCTTTTAAATTTTTATTAATTTATGTGTTTTAAAAATATGTAAACATGGATAGTTATAGTGTTTGCCAGTGTAAGAAAGCAAAATTTACATATTTCATAGAAAGCTTATTCACCATCTACCTCTTTTCTCAATTGAATTGTAAATAAAATTTGAAAATGTACTTACATATTTTTATTAATTAAAACAGTTTTAAAACATAAATTTTTATAAGGATTTAAATAAAAAGCAATATTATTGGTTTAAAACAATTTTTTGAAAAACGGTAGTCAAATTCATTTGAATTAAATTCCAGTTGAAATTGACTATAATTAGATATAGTAACAGTAATTTCAATAAATTCTATTCAAAATTAATTATTAAATAATTTTATTAAATTTTACAATTTTTACAAGTACAAATTTGGGCCACTTGTTGAACACCACATTATCAAGTACGGCATGCAACCAAATTTTAATTTTATTTATTTGATAATCAAAAATAAAACTTTTTTATATTACCTGACATCTATCATACAATAGTAACAGCAAGTTTTGACAGCAGATAACTAAATAATTTTTTAATCAATTTGCGTTCAAAAATTTAATTAAATCACACCAAAATATGTTAAGTCGAAGTTTAATAATTAATGTAAGTAAATTTGTATATAAACACGCTATATTTTTATTAATTTATAATATTATTTTATTTATAAACAGACTCGTAAATTAAATAATCATGTGAATTGGACTAGCCATAAATTTAAAAACTATTCAACGAAAACAACAACAAAATTAACACCCGAACTAATAAAAGTGACAGAGAATAATGGAATCAGAGAAATTTTATTAAACGATCCGAAAACAAGGCAAGTATTTTAGAATGATGTTCGCGCACGGGTAACTATATATCTATTTAGCATGTGATTTTATGCGATTCCTATTATAAACTAATAAAAATATAGCGTGTTGTTTATATACAAATTTACTTACATTAAACTTCGACTTAACATATTTTGGTGGGATTTAATTAAATTAAAGGAATTCGATGTCGATGAACATGATGAATGAATTGCTATATGGGATTACCGAGGGTCAACAAAATAAGGAGTTAAGGTGTATTGTGCTATCATCGACTGGTACTGTATTTTCAGCTGGACATAACTTGAAGGAGCTAATTCCAGAAAATGGTACTGATCATCATAAACGAATATTTGATAAATGTACAGAGCTAATGATGTCGATTATCCAGTCACCGGTGCCAGTTATAGCAAAAATTAATGGACTTGCCGCAGCTGCCGGATGTCAGCTGATCGCAACATGTGATCTCGTAGTTTGCACAGAGAACAGTTCATTTTCTACTCCAGGGTGAGTAATAAACAGAGATTCTTCTCCAGACTTTTAATGAAACACTTTCAAATTCGATTCATTGTTGTTGCTCAAACGAATTGATAATTTTTAATTTTCTCACATTTATTTCTATTCAAAATTTACAGAAAATTAGTTAAAATCATTGAAAATGTTGAAATTACTAAAGTTTTATTGTCAGTGATCCTATTTTGTTCGGTCTTATATAAAATTCTAAATGAACCACCTGTAGATACATGTAAATATTCCTGTTTCAGAGCAAGCTTCGGAATATTCTGTTCAACCCCTGGCATAGCTGTCGCACGAGCTGTACCACGAATGCAAGCTTCACATATGTTACTAACCGGGCTTCCAATCAATGCCAACGATGCCTTAAAATTTGGTTTAGTTAGCTCAGTCGTTCCAACTGAAAAATTAGACTCCGAAGTCGCAAATATATGTCACGCTATCATGTCAAAGAGTCGGGATGTTATTGAACTTGGCAAGAAATTTTTCTATCAACAAATCACAATGGATATCACATCAGCATATAAACATGGAGGTGATGTTATGACGCAAAATTTGCGCCTGCATGATGGCATCGAAGGAATTCGTAGTTTTATCGAGAAACGCAAACCAAAATGGAGTTCTTAAAGCAATTTGAATATTTTTACGCAATATGCATTTATTTTTTATAATACATACTTATATATATAATAATACAGTTTATGTAATCAAACCAGATGTTTTCATTTTGAGTTCTTTTTTGCAATCAGCTTAGATTTCGGTTTTTGGGCGCTTATTCAAATACGCTTTAATTTGAGGTATGGCATTTACGTTATCACGTACCTTTTGTAGATTTGGTGCTGTTGCCAAGACATCTTGTTTAGCCATTCCGTTCAAATAGTCCAAGAGTGACACAAAATATAAATCAGCCCATGTTAGTTGACCAAGAGCCAAATGACCGTTATTTTTCTCAGCGAGTTCATCTAGTTTTTTCAAGTAGAATGGGAGTTGTTCTTCTTTTAAAACTTTAGCCTTTTGGGCTTTGATCTCTTCATCGGCTTCGTAATGAACAGCGCCGATTTCTGAAAACATAATAGTATTATACATAAGTAATATACACCATTTTTAAAAGGGAAACGAATAAAGATTCTTACTTTGGCGGAAATCGTTGACCGTATCAGCGGCGATATCAATTTCTAAGGCCTCCAAATCGTTACTGCCAGCAATTTTAAATTGCTTGCCAAGATAACGGCTGATTGACATACTTTGATGAGTTGGTTTACCATCAATCTCCAAAACTGGCATTTGACCCATAGGCATTGCTATAAATTATGGAAAAATATTTAGCATATTAGAGCAACACACTAGATTTTTATACTCACTTGGTTTTAAATTTGGCCATTCATCCCGTTCTACACGAACATCTTCGAAATCGGCTCCGCCATACGACAAAAGGAAACGTACTGGTTCACCCAACGCTGTAATGTTGAAGTAGAATAATTTGTATGTGGGCATCTTAGTATGCAATTAATTCTATAAGTTAATGAGAAATATATTAAATTCATTATTTTGAATAAACCAATAAAAAATTATTTATTCTTATCAAACTACCTAGATATAAAAATGAAAAATTAAAATTGGTTTTAAATTTTCTATTTTTCAAAAATAGCATTCAAATCCTATAGTTTACATAATATATTTACATTACATAATAAAAAATTGAGTTTGAATTACGGTTGACTAAAGAGTATTCAAATCATTTAATCATTATTGAATGAGTTTTAGTAGAATTCCTGTACGCCGATGGTTTATCGGAAGCAAAATATTTTATTAATAATGTACAACTAAATTGATTTTTTTATCTATAAATAATTAAACATGTATGTATAGTCAAGCCACTTTCCAACTAATATCAATTATTACTATTTAAATAACACAATCATTAATAATTTATCTATGGTACTTCATAGTTTCATACCACAATAAAGCCGGCTGAACAACCTTGCAACTGAGTAATGAGCGTAGAAAAATTATCGACCCACAAAACTAGAATTTTACACGGCTAAACTAGAATAATAAACAGCACAAAGCATAAACTAAAATAACATATGAAGGTCGATCAATTATTAATGCAATAGTTAAGAAATTGTCTCGACCTAAACCGGCATTTTGAATTATTTGATGAATTGCGTACTGCAATCCATCTCTATAGTTTTCACCACGGTTTAAGACACTCGTAATAAATAAATCTGATTGGCATTCTAATTAGAAAATGTAGTATCTAAATCTAATAGCAGCCAACAAACCAACGTAGTTACCAATTTACCATAATTAAATAATAAAAAAAATCTATAAATAGGATTGTAGAATATTATTATGTTATTATAATATAGCGGACTTACAAATTCAATAACAAAATAAAAATACTTTCACACAACAATAATGTTCAACACTTAAATCAAAACTGATGGTATTTTGTGGGAGAACCAACTATTTTATAACAAAAACTGAGAGAGAATACCATAAAATCCCCCCCAACACTAAATCATTTTTATATACACTAGAGATATGAGTGATTAATAGCAGAAATAAAATTAATCAATAATGAGTAATAAGGAACAAACGTAAACGTATTTCTTTCCCAAAAATTGAATTCATATATGCATGTTGACAAATTTCCTACTGGGCAAGAGCTAATCGAAGAGAGTACTATCGAGATCAACTCAGAAGTTTAAGAAAGCCTTGCGAGAACCATGATTTTGATATGATGAAAATAAATGCAAGCAAAAATATGTCATTCATCGGCAATCAATCTTCCTTATGTTTGTGATTCAAATCTCAAGAATTTCTCTACACCAATAATTTTATTATTTTATAATTGGCATTATATTTTGCTAACTGTCATAGGATTTATAATAGTAACGATAAAATATCAACGTGTATGTTAATAAAGAACAACATTTTAGGGATAACTGGTGAGAGCCCAACGACTACCAGTTTTTCTATATAGTATTATACTTGCCCTGATATGGCAGTAATTTTTGAAGTTTGTAATTAACATGAATCTTTAACGGAATCAAAGCAATCCGATGCCCAAAAGGAAACAGAACAGATATAAGTCATCAATGCTTCTGAGCACCGTAAAGTCAACTAAACCAGTCTTAGACGTTATGTGTAAATTCTATTTAACACATCAACTGTCAGCCGTAAACCTAGAGTGTGCTGTCAGCCGTAAACCTAGAGTGTGCTGCGTTAAATTAGATGAGCCTTGCAAATATATGTATATAATATGTATTACATATATGCATTTACAAGAAACAGTTTCAAATGCATATATGTATATGTAATACATAGACGGGGACCATCAGCTCGGCGTCCAATAAGCAATTCACTATAAACATATGTGGTGTGTTTTCGCAGATTTATTATGGTAATAATTAGATGTTGCTTGCAGCAATTGTTTAATTAATAAGCATAGTTATTTAATGTACTTCTAAGAAAATTGAGTCAGCAGTTGACATATGGCAGCTTAATTATAGGTTGCAAGGCAATAGATTTTGAACTTAAAATAGCATTATTACATTAGTAATAATCTCTTAAAATTATAAATTAAAATACTTGTAGTTTTCTGAGTTTTCTCTCACTTTACGTATTCATTTTCTATCATTTTACAGAAGAAGTTTGGTTCTTTCCCGTTTGCCGATTATAGGAGCACAATATTAGTAAAACATCATCTATCTAGAATCGAAACGTTATTATCGATGTCAGCAACGTATAAATATCGACAATTAACATATTTAATTGGTTTCTTTTAATAACATATAAGTCCGTTAGATTAAACATGATTTAATTTTCAAAGCAGTGAATGGCGGATCCTTTTCCTCAGCTCAACGGGTTATCTGTTCTGTTATCGATCACTATGAAATCCAAAATATCATATAGTTTAACAAATAGTCAAATATGAAATCGAACACCCAGATCATTAACCTTCCAGTGATTGCTGTACTATGCGTTTTGTCAGATTAGGATAGAAAGTTTGTTCGAACACGGAGCCAAAGAATTAGAAAACCTCAAAACTGTTTTACTTCAATTGAAAGATCTATTGTAATTTTGTTTAAACTATTGATGTCTAGATGACGCGCAGAACAGTTTGTAGTACACATTCTTATTGATCATTAATTATTAAATTATACCATAAACAGCTGTTTATGAATTATTGAAAATCGTATATTCCCAATTGACAAATAACAAGTAATGATATACTACATCAATATATCTTTTAAATAACATAAATTTACATTTCTAACAAATAACCAAATTCACCACCTGTTCTGTGTTTGAATCTAGGCTAAAACCACATAAATAATAAAATTTTCCTGAAAAATATAGATAGGTATTTCTAGCAGTATGTATATACATATTTACATTATATGCTTATAATAAATTCTATACAAAAAATATTTAATTGTTTGGTACCAATTAAATTTAATTATTATGTACATACATATGTAGTTTCTCGAATAATTTTACAACTGTCAAATATCATAACAAAAACAACAATAAATTTTCCGATGTGTCAATTTTTTTTTTTTTTTTTTTTGAAATTTGCTGTCATTTTTTCCATTGTGAATGTGATCTGTGTCTGACTGTGTGGAATAAAAATTCAAGTACATAGGTAGCGAGCGAAAAAGAATTTTGATAAAATTGAATTCAATATACATTTTATTAAATGTTGGGTCTAATTATTAAGCTTATCAGTGAATTAATTGTGTAATATTAATCAATTAAAAATTATAAATATCTCTGTGTAGTGTGTAGATTGAGAAAAACCCAAAAATTATTTTTGGCTACGAACTCTACGAAAAGAATTATGGCAGCTGCATCGTGGAAAAGTACGAAAATTTTTTTTTTTTGTTTTTAATTTTTGCTTTGAGAAAATTAGAAAAATTCTATGGAATTTTACAAATTATTAATTATTATTCATTATAAAACATAATTAATTGCAATTATCATTAACATAAATAAAATCTAGCCTTTATAATATTATACTTAGTTTGGTATCCGTTTTAAGGTTAGAATTTGTGAAAGTTCAAAAAAATTTTTCTAATTAGACTGAACGAAATACATTTTTATTAATTATAAATGTTTAAATTAAACTAACTTAATAGTAAATAAACATTCTTTATTTTTATTTTCATTCAAAAAACTAAATTAAAAACAAAAAATTTTTAATTCAAAATCATCATCATCATTTCAATCAATCCACCAACATCATCATCATTAATTATTGAAATTTTATTGAAACCTAAATTTCGGTTCATTTCCACAAAAAATAGTAAAATTAATATCTTAATTTCTTAATTTTACTAAACTCATTCAAAACAAACACTGAACACACGAGAATCTAAATACACGACACATTATGTATACCTATCCAAGTAGATTCGTAACCTCCCTATCATTTAGAATTTTGTAATTAAAATCAAAATAGAAATTCCTAGATAAAATAAATTTTTATAGATAAAATGGATGATAGATTAAATATTGGTAATGAAATACGTGAATTAAAATTGGGCTCATCGTTTTATAATCAAAATAATGCCAGAACATCATCGTTTCATACCTTAAAATGTAAGTGCTCCAATAATTCTCTCTTTTCCTATTTTTCTTATTTCTTACATACTCACTACATTTTCTTTTATTTCAGATGATTTTAAACCAGCAAGTGTTGACTTAAGCAAAATTGCTACATTAGATGTTAGTTCAAATAATCAAGTAACTGTAACTGTGCCACATTTAGACGGTTCTGGGGTACCAAAAACTGTTTTCAAAGGGAATCAAAAAGATTGTACAAAAGAATGTGTTTTAATTATAGATAAGGTCACGGGTGAAATAACATTAGAAAAACTACATCATAATATACAAGTTAAGAAGACTAGGTAAGTCAGAACTTCCCTATTTTCTACAGTATAAATCCACAGTGCACGGCCATATCGTACAAGTTAGATCTAGTCTAGTATCAAAATAAAATTGCACCGGAAAGAATGTCTATTGCTTAATGTATTGCAAGCTTTAATTTTGGTTGGAATATCCAAAGTGTATTGTTGTGTTAATTGGGTAATCTTTCTGGTACGTTAGATATAATCGCTATCGAATATTGATTCCAAAAGAAACTAATGAAATAAGGTTACCTTACCGAGTTGAAAAAAACGGTTTTTCAATTTGATTTGTTTTTTGTTCTTTAAATTCTAGGATGTTGAAACAATTCACTCCTATACGATAATCTATCTTGAACGTTCGGACGCCATATGCCCACTACTTCACTCTTGTAACTTATTGAATTTATCACTGTCACTATAATTAAATAAACGCGGTTAGGTTATGTAAATATTTCTGTAAATTCAATCTTCCGTTTTGAGACCAGTGACGTATTTCATGATTCAAGCATCTTGTCATAATAACATTTTACTTGAAAATTTTAAAATTAGAATGGTTTTCATTAATAGCCAAACGTTGGAAGATATCACTACAACATTATAAATCATATTCAACGATTGTATTGGAAAGTAGTACATAACCTTCTCTAAGTGAGAAAATAAACGTGGAAATTAGTCTCCTCAGTCCTCAATTAACTGCGAAGTTCGAAATGATTTAAAAATATACTCAACTCAGAATCTCAGATATATCGTAGAATTGTGATATAAAAAGAAATTTTGGTATCTCAAATTTGAAATATTTAGAATCGTTGTGAAATATTTCACCTTATTCTGATTAATGTAAAATTATGGTACTCGTATAATCAGAAATTTGTATGTTTCATTGAACGTTAATTATCAAGGCATATCAGTGTATCAAATAGTCATCTTAATGATAAAAATAAAACAAAACTTCTGAAGTGGCATCAAATCACATAATATGTGGATTCTAAATCCGATTGATGAAGATTCTCGAAATATAGTGTAATATTAAATTATTATTAAAACTATCTTGTATTCGAAACTTAAGTATTTCTATAATTTTCCATTAAATAAAATATACAGACTGACAATTTCACTATGCTATTAACAGGTAGATCGTTTTGTTCGAATACGAGAGCTTCTATCGTTTCTTTGCTGAATTTGGTTGCGAACTGGTATCATATTACAAGTTTGACGAGCCAGGTCCTTCTGTTTAAAGACACGAGAACAATTTGATTTCGGGGCACTTTACATAGGTCCTCTTCTATGTTCTATGAGAAAAATATTTATATTACACGATATTTATATCTGATGTGCTCTAAAATGTATTGATTTCCAATTGATAAAAATTTTAATCCAATACTAATGTTCGATAAATGTTTGCTACTGTCTTAGCCAAAGTATCATGTTGCTATCTCAACGCTTTTATAATGCTGATATGAAACTGTTTGTATTTACAAAAAATTATGAATTAAACACAATACTACAAATGATCTGTATGTGGTTAGAGATGTACATGTATTTCAGAAAGGTTAAAATAAAAGTAAATAAATATTCTTCTAGGACAGGGTACCACAAAATTACAAAGGAGTTTAAAATAATCATACGTTTTTCCAACGAATGTACTTTTTAATTTTTTTAATTAGTTTTGAATTATTTTTTTTTAATGGATATGCTCTGCCACAAGTTATTCCATTACGTTTCTCTTCTCGTTTCTATAAATAATCTCAGAATAAATAATATTTATGTTAGCAATTGTCAGATTCAACGAACTCGAGGTTCTGAATTGATATAATCGTAAAAAAAATTCCATTGACATGTCTCTGCGATGTGGCCAAAAACCAGCTTGTTCTCAATCCTTTTTTTTCTTAGAGCGTTCCTCCAAACTGGTGTATTCGAACATGAAAATGACAACAGTCGTTGTGTATAAAACTAAAGTCTGCGTATACAATTTCAAGATACTTTTAACCTTAAATTATTTTTATTAAATTTATTGCAAATAATAACGGAATTGCTTATTATTCATTAAGTAATGAGAAATTAATTTTTCTTTTCGATCCCGACTTGATCAGATAAATGAGGATTTACTGTACGTAACCTTTCGAACTGCTGATTTCTTTGTTTCTATTAATTCTTGATAATCAGGTTTACAATTGCTTGATCTGAAGTGGTTTTTTTGGACAAATCTTTGTGATTTAATTATTAGTTAAGTTAATTTTGGACAAATCTTTGTAATTAATTTATTAGTTTTATTAGTTAAAAGATAATCGACGGAAAATTGATATCGTTCAAAAGTAAATGGAAGAGCTGGGCTATAAAAGTAGTATAAAGATAAATGTTTCGGTTAAAATAAACTATTCCCGAATATGAGGATGATCCTGAAATAATTTAAACCTTGAAAATCGATAAGATGGAGTCTTTCACAACCAATCTTCTTATATTGCCAGAAAGTTGTTTAAGGAAACATTTTTAATGATCTTCCTACTAAATTGCTTTTGAAATTATATTTTTACGAAGAAAAGAAATAAATATACCCGTTAAAATCTTGCTTTTGTTTCATATTAAAAATAAATTAACGAAATTAACGACGGCACTGTATAAGTTGGGGTCGAATATAAAACTAGATATTTTACATTCCAGAATCGGCTTCAATAGCTTACTCATATTTGCTTATATAAGTAAAAATATTTTCAAAAATTTTGTTGTACGTACATTTTTTCGAAATGTATCGTTGCATTGAAATTGTATACATTTTATTTATTAAACCGCTGGTTTGTTTTCAGTTTAGTTGTCAGTTTTTCAGACTGTGATCTCATATATTATTAAAATATTCAACTCCATTTCGATGAAACAGAACTTTTTTATTATTTTTGTGTAGCATATTTGTTTGTTGGATATACATACATATGTAAATATTGTTTTTTTACATTTATTACAGGAGTGAATCAGTCAATACGAATAAAAGCCAACCAATTATGCCACCACATCCTCCTCCTAAGCTAGGTCTTGAAAATAGTACACAGCGGACTTCAAGTAAAACTAAAGTATCGACTGGTGTGCGAAAGAATCCAATTTCAGCCGGCTTTGTACCAAAACATTCGCCACTGCAAGGTTCCCCGCTTCACAAAAGTCCGACTACCAATCAACAAAACATAGCACCAGCTTGGAATGCCAATAATCTACAATCAACTTTACCTAGTATCCCATTGATAGGTGTCGATGATGATGATGATCATCCGATGACGAACGCAAACGATCATTCAAGCCATTTAAATAATAATATTCATCATAATAATAACCATAGTAATAATAATAATATACAACATTCATCTAATTTAATACCAAATCACTTAATATCATCCTCCTCATCATCAATGCCATCAATAATTACGCATCCACCACCACAACAACAACCGCCACCATTGCAACAAGAAACACACAAATTATCCTCATCCTCGATGCCAATGGACCATGATGATATTGGTGTATTGACATCGTCCGATAGCTCAAGTGATTCTGAATCAAGTAGCGGTTCCGATAGTGATAGCGATAGGCCAACACATTCATCGCCGACAAAACCGTCGAATGGTCATCATAATCATCATCATCATGTTGTACCACCACCAGCTGCACTACCGACCCATTTACTATCAGAGGATTTGTGTTTATCTGAATCAAATTCGGATTCCGATGATTCTGATTAATATAACAAAACAAGTAAATAAGGCCTGCTCAAATTTTTTGCGTGTCTCTCCATAAAGCCTTTGAGAGTGGCACGATGAAAAATGAACGCAAACAAAACAAAATAAATGACAATTGGACTGTACTATGGATGAAGAATACTCTAATTTTAATGATTTTTCTTTTTCTTTTATTTTTTTAACTAAAGATAATTGTAATAAAACAATTTTATTTTATTAATTAATTATCCATAATAATTATAATATATTATTAATATATAAATAAAATAAATAATTATAATTTAATTTGATAAATGAACGTGCATTCAAAAAAAGTAAAAAAAAACAAATGAAAATATATTTGAGATAAATTATGAAATTTTTTTATTCTTTCATTGTAACACAAGACAATTTTACGAGGGTATGCATTATATATGTCCGAGTTATTTACATTATTCGTTCTTAAATCTAGAGAGGAAAAATTTCGAAAACATTACCTAATTAATTCTTCACCAGTGACAAAATACATGTATACAATATATATGTAATTGGTAAGCTCATATGCATTTTCATTAAACGAAACTCTTATTTTTTTGCAAAGTTGAATTAATATTTTTAGCAGTAATATTAAAGTTATTTTGGGTGAAAAATATTAACAGATTTAAAATTTTACATTTGAATTTCATAATTTCTTCATCAATTTATTATTTTAAATCGGTTTTAATTGCAGTAAATTTGAGAATAAAAAATCGAATGGACATTTCTTCACATAAAATAAGCACAAATAATATTATTAAATTAATTTACAAACACAAAGAATTAACCAAAAAACAAAATCAATCTCAAAAGTAAACAAATATTCATAAATTACAAACAAGATAAAAAAACTATATGAATAGTTCTCACACTATCCACTCGGCAAACCCAAATAGTTCTCACACTATCCACTGTTTACCCGCTTAGCCACTTTGATTTATCAATTAACACCAAAATGTGCTGTAGCCAATCGGAAATATATTCCTTCATTTTTCACATTATTAAACTGCCATGGGACAAGCCAGCTTTTCAGTTATTTTTTTGGAAATGAAGTTCAACATCTTCAAGTGATTCATAATTTTACAAATTTAAGGTAACTAGAATTAAAACGGTATGCATTTTTCAGGAGAGATTTATGCCTAAATTTAAAATTCAAAAAATTTATGTTAGTTACAATAATAATGGCCTATTTTAAAAGCTTACTAATTAAATTTTCATGAAAAAAACGTTACTGGTTTTACCAAATATGAAAGTTAGCAGTTGTTTTAAGCTATACAATTCCAAACTAAATTAATTTTATTAGTTTAAATAAAATACATTTTATTTTATTTTTTTATTCATGATTTATATTTTCATTTATAGAATTCAAAAAATTAATTTCGATTTAACAATAATAAAATGTTTAAAAATTTATTACACAAAAATTACGTAATTACAAATAAAAATGTATACATACATAATTTGCATTTTATTACAAGCTGTACTATGATTAGATTATCTATAGTTCACATTATTTATGCAAAATAATTTTTTTACTATCTGCCTCAGTCAAATCAGGATTTAAGGTTTCAGAAAATTTTGATGGTAGGTTTCTGTGAAAGGTGTGAACCATACGATCAATTAATGGCAACAAATCTATAAAGTTGCTTTTCTTCGTATCCCGAATTTGATAGGCTCGTTGTAGCATATAATAAGATGCTGAATTTCAAATAAATTCACACCACATTTTCTAATATTTAAGTTTTAAAAGGGAAAAGTAAATTTAGTTTTACACATCGCACAAATTGTAACAAGCGCCAACCTTAGTCGATCTCAGCATTTTCAACAAGATTAGTATAAAATAAGCCATCGAGTTGGTTGAAACAAAAATTAGTATTTCAAATAATTTTTCTCCCCATTGTTTCTTCAACGTTATATCTACAGTCAAATGTTGTTAGCTTATGGCTGATTTATTCAACAAGATAGAATTAATATCCTACTAATTTGTAACATTATGTAACGTATTAATAGTCCTGCATAATTCGACAGGCGTTATTCTTTAATTTTATGTTCATATGGAGTTTCAAAAACAACAGAATATTTTGTAGTGAAACTACATCTTAAAGAATACTAGAAGATATAGTGAGACTATGTTTTTTCGTCATTAATCGTTATTTTCCATACTATTGACATATTCACATTTTTTATTAATTACTGTGCTAATGAATCCATGGCTCTCTCCGAGGGTATTAATAAAACATGTGCGACAAACTTTAATTTTTTGGTTATTAATTTCCAAAAAAGTAAGATGAGCTATGTGTACGATTACGTGGAGAAAATTTGCTTTTGGTTAGGGATTGCGATTTTTTTTCATTTACTTCTATTAAATCAGCGCAATACTTAACTCTAAGGTTATGTTGTTTCAAAGACCAATACTCATCAAACAATTTCTTTTGATCTACACATGTAATTTTTTCAGCACATTTAGTTCTACACTTCATTAAAGGTTTTACTTGCCTCTTAGGTATATCTTTGCCGGATTTTGTTTCGTAAGCTACTTCATTACTTCCCTTTTCCATACGTTCCATTCCACTTGAACACGAGGGTGCTGTGTTAGAAGAGCACAACATAACTATATTGTTTTCAGTTTCTTGACCCATTTCATGTACTTCATAATCGCATACAGAGCCTTCGCTACTATAATTAGAAGGAGTAAAATTAGGATCAAGCTCGCTATCATCAAATTTTTCATCATTCTCATTTTGTAACTCTTTTTTGATAGACTCAATAAATTCGGAAACATGATCGCTATCATCAAATGCTCCTTCTATCTGTTTTGGTAAATCCTTCATAGATGCTTGTAGTGTAATTAAATTTATCGTAGAGTTATTTATAATATCGGAAGCAGTCTTGATTTCTGGGAGACAATACATTTGTGAATCCTGTGGTAACAAACGTTTCGTAAGACATACTGCGGATGAAGTGTATGATTCATTTTCATCATTAGAATTATTTCTCCGAGATTCCTTACGTGAATAATCTATAAAGTTTACAGTTGGATTTAAATTATACTACATAAAAAATTAAAATTTAACTCACCAGTAGTAATCGAATCGTCAGAATTACTTGTACGACATTTTTTACGAGTTATTTCCACCATTCGCTTAGGTCTTTCCATTCCACTCACTTTAAATTATTATAATTTTTCAACAATATACTTGTAAGTATAATAAAGTGTTTGTATCCAAAGAAACACTTGGAGAAACGAGTAAAATGAAGTTTATTTTACTTTTGTTTTTATGATAATTTTTATAACGTTTTGTCACAAAACGTACTTTAAAATAAAAAAATGTATGGTTGTAGCTGTCAAAAACACATAAAGATAGTGGACGAAGCCCTTTTTCTATCTGACGTTAAATTCTTCATAAAAAATCTACCATGTCTGCAAAACGAGCATTTATGTTATTAGGCCAATGCGTGCCGAGTGTCAAACAAAATGCCTCAAAAATTCGAATCCGTCGTATGGAACTAGATCAAAATCTGTTAATGGTATTTAAGATTTATTTTTTCCAATTTGTAAAATCTCAAGATAAATATAACCTTCAAATTCTTCTATTTTTTCCAGTATTTTCGTAAAGATGAATTCGTATTTGCCCATGATCCCGAAAAGAAATGTAAAACCGGGGACATTGTTTTAATTAAGGAGCTATCAGAAAAATTGACCACATTAATTACACATTCAGTGGAAGAAATTGTGTATCCACTGGGCGATATAACCGATCCGCTTACCGGGAAAAAATGTATCGTTGGAAAGTATCGAGAAGAAATTGAACTATCTAATAAATTATACGGTGAATCGCCTAATGCATTTAAATACGATAAAGCGCCACCAAGAGGGCGATTGGAAGGTACACGAGATTTTACAGACAAGAATACGTTTATTAAATATCACGAGAATGGTAAAGATCAACCGTACTCCATATAAATATAAAACGAAAATTAAATATTAGCAATTTAATTAGTGATTAAATTATCAAAAAATCATTTTATTTACAACTAGAAAGACGTTAAAATCATTTAAATTTAAACATTATTCTAAGCCTAAGAATTCGCGTTCTAATGCAGCACCCATCATATTCCAATCGCCATCATCGTCTTCATCGATGGGCGGATCACTACCTTCACTGCCTGAACCCAAGTCTAAATCAGACGGCAAATCACCACCTTGTCGGAATTTTGTACTCGGCATCTCATCATCCGAAGACGAGAAGTTTTCATTATCTTCATTGGTTTGATCGTCATCAGTGGTCGTCAATTTAATTTTGTTCACCTTCTCGGGCCTTGTGAAAAAATTTATATTGTTCACATTCTCCTCTTCCTCTTCACGTTTTCGCTTCCGTTTTAAGGTTTTATTTATTGGCGGACTTTCGATATCGATCGGTTCATCGTCGTCTGACGAGCTCGATGATTCAAAGAATTCTTCAAATTCCTCGTTCATTTTCGCTATATCAGCATTGGAAAATTTTAGCAAGGGATTTATGGTGTCAACAAATTTGGGTTCCGGTTCATTCGGTTTTCCGTTACTAGTACCGCTGCTGCTAACCCGGTCCGACTTCGAAATTATATTATAGTTTGTTGCATGCTCTGGACTATGACAATGAGGTGGTGGCTGTCTCATTTTACTTGGTTTGTTCGGATCTAGTGGGAATAATCTCTCATCCACATGCTCCCATCGTTCGGCACATGACCATAACCAATCTGGTGTTACTATGAATAGTTTACTACGTTTACGAGCCGCATTCACTTTAAATGTGCCCGCTGTTAGAGCAACCAAATGCGTTGTATTGCTTTGCAGTTGTTGTGCTACATTGGCTCCCAAGGACCGAGCTATTTGATACGCTTTGCTTTGTTCCAATTTAAGGTGATTTGGTATTAAACCGGAGAATACAATATTCGCACCGACCAAAATATTTGATCGGATCTTAGGAATTAATCGTTTCAAATCTGGCATTTCATTGCAATTCTCATAGCTTTTATAGAAATCAGTATGTATTCGAATCAAAATATCCTCCAGGTACATTAAATAATCGTCCGGATCATCAATATCAATAAGGTTATCATCGTCGGATTTTGCATCCTCCATTTTGTCTTTATTACCGATTGGATCTACATCAGCATCGTCAATTTCGACCGCTTCTTCCTTTTGCTTCTTTTTTTGATTCGATTCTTTTTCTAGATCTTTGAAATCCATACCATTACCATCCAACTCATTTTTAGACATACCTGGGGGTGCATTAATATCCCCGGTATGTTGAAAGAAATGATAAGGCTTGACTTGAATTAAATTCGATGCATTATTCCATACATCTTCTCGGTCGTCTATGATGCAAACCATGGAGTCACCACAAGGGAAAAGAGCCTTCAGATTATCTGTTTTATACGTTGCATTAAAACATTCGTCACGTGAAAGGATCCGATGGGAAAAATATTTCCGATCTTCGTCTAAAAATGTTGCTATGGTGTGTGCATAGTCTCGTGCGCCGAATGTACAAATGTGGAGCTCATAATAGGGTGCCATTTTTTTCAAGAATGCTAAAGTGCCAGGGCGCAGTCGTGTATGATACCATGGTGAATTCGCGCCATACAATTGAAAATGATACACATCACGCAAATTATTTGGAACATTATCATTAGTTGTATGAATCAGAGTCTGATCTAAATCTACAAGTAATACTAGTTTTCTATCCTTAAGTAATCTCTCGGTATCAGCTTGACCTAGTTCTAGCGCCCGTTGCTGTGTTACCTTTAAATCTGGAACCGAGTGTATCATCGGTACAGACGCCTCAGATGTGTTTCCCTTAAAAATATTAACTTCATTCAGTTTGGATAAACAAAATTTTGTTAAGCAACATTATACCTTTTCATCCTGACGCAAGTCTGCCCCGCAATCGGCACACATATCTTTTATAACCGTAATGTGACTACATTCGGCCAACTGTAGAACATCCGAACTACAATACAAAAAAAAAAATTACCGCTCAAATATTTAATCGCGCGCAAGTTATTTATAAAAAACGAACTAACCCTTTACTCACGGTGTCACCTTCTTTTACTAGTCGCTTTTTGACAATTCCACATTTTGTTGCCTTTAAACGTTTTACTTCCGTGTCATTACCACCATTAATTTGATAAAGTAACGTTAGCTGACCCAATGATACTTGAAAACCTTCTTTTACTTTCCATTTTACAATTTTAATATCGTAATCAATTGGCGAACACACTGTGATGTTTTGTTTTTCCGTCATTTTTTATTTTGGTAAAAATGCAACACTTTTATAAAATGCAACCACTGTACTGTAATTCTATTGTATACGAAGATGGTAGCGACAATTGATAGAAAAATATACTACAAATCAAATTTTAATTTTTTATTAACTTTAATATATATTACATATTTAGTTTATTTAATTAATTAGTTAAATATTCACACATTAAATACTTATCACATATTTTGAACGTACCTATAATAAATATTATAAAAATAATTCATATACCGTAATTCACACGACTGAATTTTATTGAAAATGATTATTCAATTTTCTCCTCTTGACGTTTGCTTGCAGTTTTCTATCAATATTTAAAGTTATATGTACTTAATTTTCCTTTTGACATTTACAACAATATCGTTGTTAACTATATACGTCAGTTAAACAATGAAAATCCTAACAATAAAACACACTCCTGGTGTAGTAACAGAGACTTATCAAATGATAGACATTATTTACAACCACCTTTTCACAAGGTAGACAAATTTAACAATCCGCTATGATGAAAATTTAACTAGAAATTTTCACAAGCGGTATCCACTTCACTAACGAAACAGTTATTTGTAAACTGGTTAATACTAATGGCAATCAAAGCTCTACATAATACCATTTTACTTAGTTAGTTATTTCAATTGGGATTATAACGGTCTTATATTCGAATGAAGTAGTAAATGAAACACAGAATACACTATCTTTAAAATGAGTTTAATTTCTGCTTGTAAAATTTTCTTGGGGACTAGTAAAAGAGCCGGCTCACAGCAGTTTGTCAGTGCCGTACTGCTTTGTTATAATAATCTTCTTTCTGTATGATTGGATATTATCTTGTAAGTCTATCAATTCTAGCAGTTCTATAAAGTAGAAAGCGCTATTGTTGAATCGATAATAGAATCTTGGACTAATTTAAAAACGAGCTGAAATCTGATGGTAGTCGTTCATAAACTTTTAGATTTTACTATAGTGTCTGGTTGACCCAAATTTGCCAATCAAGGTGCCATAACTAGAGAATAGGATACCTATCAGAAAATTATCTAGCTCAATTATCAATATTTTAGAATATGAACAATAAATATACCGCCGTGCAAGAATTCTTTACAATGTCACAACGTTGTTTATCCGCGCCAGTGGATAAAATCAAAATTAAAATCTTCTAAAAAATAAAGCAATCGCAAAGATGTGCATCATTTTTTAAGATAACAAAATAGTTTTTTATTTATTAAATTATCTGTTTTTTGTAAACATAGTAGCTGATAAAAAAAATTAGACCAGAATTTAATTTGAATTCATACAATACGTAAAGAGATCTTGACAGCCCCCCATAGATAGGAGATAGTATAATACAACTACAGAAGATGACTTCTGTGGATGAGCGTTCAATATTTGCTAAACTAGAGGCGATTAAGGATATAAGGTAAGAATTAATACTTCTTTGATATTAGTTACTAATAGAAAATATATTATGTTCTTTAATTTAAGGTCAAAAACCGTCCAGCTGGAAAAGTTGAAATTAAGAATTTTAAAAGAAATTGAGAATACAGATAATGAGGAAAAGCGATTGCAAGAATATCGACGCGAAATGGAAATGTTGTTGCAGGAGAAAATGAGTCATGTCGAAGAATTGCGGTTGATCCATGCCGATATTAATGGTCTGGAAAATGTTATAAAAGATTCTGAAGATAATCGATCTCGAGCAGCACAGGTTAGAAATAGATTACGCGAGGAATATATTCCGTTAAAAGCCGAGATTGATCAGATGCGACATGATTATTTAGGATTAGAACGCCTACCAGATTTACACGAAGAAGAAGGCAGCACGGTTTCTCCCGAATACGCTAAATTTGAAATGTTCCATCGAAAAGAATCACACTCAAATCCTTCGCTATCTTTTTCACGACCAACCCTATCGGCCCATCATCCTATTGTTCCAGAGGCTACAGTTACATCACTTCCACCGTCTGCCCCGCCAGGATTTCTACCGCCACCACCCGTAGGCTCGATGCGACTGTCAAAACCACCAGAAATTGGATCAAATCGTATTCAGCAGCCGCCGTCGATTGGAATGGCTCATCCAACGTTCAGGTCTGATTTTAATGTCAATTTGAGGTGAATTATTCTTGTTTTATGATTTTTATGATTTCTTCAACCCTCCTTGATTTTGAAACATTAGCTACTCCATCGACGGATAAATTAATTACATATTTTTTATATCATTCCAGACAACAACCACCGCCAATGAAATCTTGTCTATCATGCCATCAGCAAATTCATCGTAATGCACCAATTTGTCCATTGTGCAAGGCTAAGAGTCGATCGCGAAATCCGAAAAAGCCAAAAAAGAAGGATCACATGAATTAAACATTGCACCACAGCAAGCTCAATTACATGAAATATTTTTCCATGATCTTGATTCCCCAAACCTTTTTTTAAGTCAATTTTATTTTGTTTGTTTGTTTGTGTGTGTGTGTGCGCCGGCACCAAGCGAGTAGATATTCCTCTCGTATTTTCAGCCCCCATTATGTATTGGAAGCCTATACTGTGAAGAGCGCTGGCCGTTATCAATTTTATATATTAAACAATTATTAATCCTCATTTTTAGTAAGTCCTAATTTTTGAAAATTATATTATATAAATACATGTGAATTAAACTGCACCTATATTGCTTTTGGTTTTATTCAAACAGGGAACTAGTTCCCTGATTTATATTCGCATTCGAGCATACACCTTATTTGTACCACAAATGATAATTTTTTGATTGTAGAGATTCCTTAAGTTTGAAACGTTTGCATTTTCTATGTGTAACCAACCATACGCATACACAACAAAATATATGTTATAGATTTCATATTATGAACATGATATATTTATATTTTTACAATGGTTTTTAACAGAAGTTATTACGTACATATGGTGACGATGGCTCCACGGTGTAGAGAACGACTTGGCCTCTTCAGATTGTCTTAGACAGATGATGCTCGGGATCGAAACCGCTGAAGCCGAATTGTTGACTCAGTAAGGGGCCAGTAATGGCCTTTAAAACTGTTTTAATTAATTACGTACATATATAACAGAATATTTTATTTGGTATTGTATCACACAAAAACAATGCTAATAATTTATATTTTAAATTAGGTGATGAACACATTATTCGTTAAATGCAGAGACGATTTGTTGCAATAAAACCTTTATTTTAACCAGTACTTTACATATTATGTATAGAAATGAAGTTTTTAATTAGCATTCAGTGTTTGGTTGTTTTCTTGAGTGGTTTTTTCTATAAATACGGCGAGGATTATATTCTCACCATTAAAAAAAATGTATACATTTCTATACATTAGTTGTTTCTGGTTCTTATCGTTGTGTTAAAAATTTTGTGAGATGTTACTTCAAACAACTTTCATGTTTTAAACCAAATTAATACAAATTCCATGAAAAATATTTAAATCGTTAACAATTTTTCAATTCAGATACATATTTAAAAGTTAAATTCAAATTTTAATTCGTTAATGAATTTATGACAATTTGAGAACTTATTCAATTAATCAACTGTATTACGTAACTTAATCGAATTCTACCAAACAATTAAGCTCACTCTTCCACAATAAACTACAAGTTTAGTGATTCAATTTCAAGTTGTCACATACTCACATCCATGCTAAAATACTTTTTAATTTCATTCATTTCACAATCAAAAGTCATAAATTTAAGACGTAGAAGAATTTCAAAATTAAAAAAACAAAATATTAGAAAATTAATTAATACTCTACTAGTTTTAATTTTAATCAAATTGTGATATATAATTTTTAACATTAATCTAAAAATAATGAAGTTTATAGTAATTATATTATTATTTCTAATCTCATTTTCGGGCTGTATAGGAGATAATGGTTCGTATTGATAATTTTTTTTTTTTGTTGTGTTATGTAGAAAAAAAATATTGTGTTTCTGGAAATTTTCTTTGTTCGGGGAAAAAATAAAATTGTATCTCTAATAATGTTACATAAAACTAAAAAATCAATATTTGAAATAAAATATTAATGTATGCGATTAAAATAAAAAGTTTTGCAATACTGTATGCGTTTTGTTGTTGCTATGTAGCGTTCTTAAACAGAATTGCGGTAAAACAGCGTGATTTAATAAATTCTATTTTTTTAGCAATTTTAACAAAAAATACGTTAAATAAAGTGTGAGTTTAGGAGATTAATTTGATCATCTGGTTTTGCAGATGGAAGTGAGAATACAACTGTTGGTACGTCGGTTGATTCGTCGAAAACAACTGTTCAGCCACCAACGTCGACACCTGCAGCACCAGTGACGCAAGATGATAAATCTACTCAACCATCAGCACCTGTGTCAGCCAGTAACTCAACGAATGTAACAACTTCTACGCCGGAGCCACCAGAGACTACCACACCAACAATTATAACGTCAACTGTTACTCCTGATACCAACAATACCACCACGACCACAACTTCAACACCACCAACTACACCACCTACAAATACAACAACTCCAACACCGCCTACTACACCACCTACAAATACAACAACGACACCTGTACCAACTACCCCAACGACAGTTATACCACCCACTCCCCCATCAAATGGAACCACGACCGTCGCACCACCCACTCCGGCAAATGTAACCACAACCACCACACTACCCACTCCAACAAATGTAACCACAACTGTCGCACCACCAACTACAACGAAACCGCCAAAGATTCCATGTCGACGATTTGATGGACCATCGTTTATTGGAGGCATAGTATTAGCCGTTGGATTAATGGCAATAAGTGTTGTAGCATATAAATTTTACAAAGCCCGGACAGACAGAAATTACCATACCTTATGAGTATTTAGCGAATCCTCTATGTGAGAATTAAATGAAGGCTTATAAAAATATGTTAGCTCGAATAAATAAAATGGATACCTATTAAAAAAAAAATATAATAAAATATATAAGCTCATGGAATTTAGAAAATCTCAAAATGTGGTAAGTGCCTTTTACATTTTTTTTTTTTATATTTTATGATTGGTTTCTGGGAAATACCCGATTATAAAGAGTATTGTATATCATTTCTCGAATTTTATCATTATTTTATATATAATTGTACGTCTAATAATAATAAAGATAATGCTTTTATCGCGTTTATAAATGCAAAAAAATGTATAAACAGTTTTTGTTGATATGTGATTCAGAAAGAGAATAGTGAAAGATTGAATAAATTATAAAATGGCTGGTTAGTTTCAATTTATAAAATAATGAATCTCAACTAATATGTATCCATAATATGTAATTATGCGTCCTCTCAGTTTGAAATAACACAATATTCCTTTAATTATTCCACGTCAATTGGTTTATAAAACAATCTCACAGCTTTATAAAGGAAATTTAATTTGAACCTAATTTATTTACCTCAATTCACTAAACTGATAAACTTTGATTTAAAATACATATTTTTTTTGTGATAAGTTAAATATTAAAGTTCACATTTTTTTTGCGGCCATCGATAGCTCATTTAATAAATCGTCTGAAAATTACTATTTCAAAATAAATTCAATTTCGGTTCGAAACTCGGTAATTCTAATTTATTTGAAGTGTAATTTTTATTCTATTCAATCAAATTGCTTGTAATTTAAAGTGGGGATTTAGAGAGATCCATCTAGTATGATTTGAAAAAGTTGAATGTAAATTTTAATTTGAATAGTTTTTAAAAATTATCATTCAAACTCTTGTTAAATTTTATGAAGTTCTAGTCAAATTTTATCGGAATTGTTTCTGTAAAGCTTTTTTAAACTATCTTAAACATTTCGTGCAATTTCATTGACTATCCCAACATAAAAATTTAAATTAATTTAAAAAAGCAATTTCATTTAAATGTTTATTGATTTATATAAAGTTAAATGTTTGATTTTTATTAATATAGATTCTATTTAATTATTATATTGTGTAAGACTTATATAAAATTTTTATAATTTATATTATATTATTTTAATAAACTTTCAGGAACTGAAACTGTTAATTTTATATTTAAGGAAAAGTATACTTATTTATTTTAAATTTATTAAGTATTTATCATAAATAAATATATTAATTAACCTACTCAATTTCTTTGATTTTTAATTTTCACAAATTTTGTATGCAAATTATGGAACGAATCTTATATTAGAATTAGAAATTTTAAATAGAAGTATTAAAGTACAAATAAAAATTAATTCTTCTAAAATAATCATATTAAAAATTATTTTGATTTAATGCTCACCATTGCCAAATTTGCAAAAAGGAATAATTATAATGAATTAATTTTGGTATAATGAACCTCCTACTATATTAATATAAAGTTGCTACGGGCCAGTAGTTCTTTTTCAAACCTAATTCGATAATTATAATGTGCTCAACTCTATCTCCATAATTACCTAACTTAAAAAATATAAACACATACAAATCAAGAGTAAACTAGTTTGTCTTGATTTGTAATTTTAGAACTTATAAAAGAAAAGTTTTGATGAAATTAATCAACGTTTAAATTAAGCTGCTTAATAGAAGTTAGTCGCAATATTTTGGCCAACATAATTTGATTCAAAATTGATTGTTCATCGAATTTTTTATATCAAATTATAATTCCAACAAAAATATTTGATTCAATGCATAATGAGCTACACTTAGTTATGTTATGCGTACTGTATTCAACAAACTCGGGCGAAAGAATATTAAATTTTATGAATAAGCACTTTATTCTTCGATCACCATATCATGTGGATTTTAATGTAGCTTTTAATTATGCAACATTATTGCATATTTATCCTAATATTTTATCATTTTCATTCTGCAATAAACAAATCTATAAATTTCCTGATGAAATTTGGCAAAATGGTTCCGACCACAATATAAAATAAAAATTTGTTTGGATGATTTAAAATTTACCATTAATAAAAATTGTGATTCATACTTTATCCGCCTAAGAAGAAGTGATACATAACATAGGTATGTACATATATGCAAATTATATTGAGAGTTCTTGGAAACTTATAACAGTGTGTGTGGTACTGTTTTTATGTCCACATAGAGTAAGGGAAAATTACCTATCGTAAATTGTTTTTACAATTCGGGGATGTACATAATATACCATTTGGGAAAAACCTATAATAATATTATTTAGGAGAGCATTGTGCCATTATAATAAAACAAAATTTGTTGTTGATTTGGAAGTTTTCATTTCATGTCATATACTTGTATTTACATATTTTCTTGTTCTTCATATAAATACAAATGTGGTTTTATTTCGCGAAACACAGTACAAAAATCTACATCAATACTATCAAGTGATGCTATTTAACGTAGATTAAGGCCGTATAGGTCAACTAATTATATTATTCAAAGACATTTTAAATGCTAAATGCATTTATCGCATGCTTGATTGATTTTATCATAATAATTGGTTCAATATCATTTTCCTTATTCTCTTATAAATAAAATATCAATTAGGTCAGCCCTCGGTTGTTTTAGTGTTAGTTGTTAGTTAGTTGTACTAGTCTAATAGACATTTTTGTAAGTTATACAAATTTTCCTTTTGACGATTGTAGAATCTTCTCTTTATAAATTCTTATATAATATGTTTAGTTAATTGGAATTAGATTGTGATTATATAATTTATATACTTATTTCACAATATTCTTTATCGATTTTCCATTTAATAATAATAATATTTCCATATAGAGTTGGTAATATTTCATGTTCGTGATGAATTCATTAAAAATAATTACTAAGGTATAGTTAGAATTTAGATTATTGGTTTTAATTCAATTCAATTTGGTTATTATCTTAAATTTTCCGTAGTTCAAATAACTACTTAGATATGTCCGACAATTATTATTGTCATCGCCACAATTTCCTTAACTAATATATTTATGTATATGTATGTAAATACGAAAAAGAATTATTTTCATTTTTTTATTGCTGATTAAGTTGTTAAATAGTCGACATAGTCGTCGTAGGTAATGGCAGAATTAGAGTGTCCTATAACTATATACATTTATCTGAATAATTTTATTTTATTTTGATAATACTTATGTATGTCGTTTATATTTCATGTAAAACTATTCTTTTGTTAATATAATATAACTAAAAAATCATTTCTTTCGACGTTTACTAATTGGGATTTATATTACGATGTAGTTTAGTTCATTCGAAATTTTCTAGTCAATATCGAAAAAATATACAATAGTATATCCAGATAAGGAAATTTGGTTTTGGTTAATTTTCGGCTTAAAGTTTTAAACCCTGATGGTATGCCAAAATGTACATATGTAAGTCAATTCTGATTCAAGATTATAATTTTTAATAAGATCTAAGCATTTTTTTAACTGCTTTCCAGTAAGGAAAGAATTATAAATTAGAAAGTAAATGAACATTTTCAACCTACGCTACTTATCACCGATTATTCGAAATACAGCGCAATACTGTTATATGAAAAATAATTTTTATTTAAAGTGGAAAATTTTTTTTTAATGAAATATGAAATATTATCACACTGTGGTTTCTTATCCAATTTAATTCTTATTTAAAGATTAATATTAAATCAATATACATATATTTAAAAAAGCACTGAACAAGTGATTGGAACTATCAATTCCACAATCTCAATATACTAACATACATATGTATCTAAAATAATGCCGATTCTAGAAAGCAAAATAAAGGTGTTTGTTGATTTGCTTCATATGGATATAAAAAGTTCTTGATAAATGTTAGAAATTTGGTCAACATTTGAGTATAGAAAACCAACTGTTTACGAATTATGAGGCATTTTACATTGTATACATTTTAATATACAGTTCTCATTTTGTGTTGTTATCACTTACACACAATTTCAAATCATAATATTGACACAAAATGATACTGCTAACTAAATTTCCAATTTTAAATTCAATGTAGTGCAAGTACAATACAAACAAAAAAATACACAACTGCAAAGATGAAACACATAATTATTAATGTATACAAATTGTTGATTCTAAAAATAATTGTCAGCTAAGATATCAGCTTGGATTTCGCCTACGGCTTTGGTTAACAATTAGTCATATGCAATACCAATACAATAATACAAACCTCGTATAAACTGTACAACATTTGTGCGATACAAGCATTTTTTTAGTTTTGATTATAAATAGCAATTTAATCCATTATTTGTTTTTTTAATAAATAAGCAAAATATTATTATCAAATATAATGCTTATCGACAGAATGTTTGACTTTGTTTTATTCTTTATGTAAATATTAACTTCAATTATGGTATGCAATTTTAATGGCTCATAAAAATATTTAAATTTTCCGGTTAATTAAAAATATGTATCTATGTATGTTTTTTCTTTGAAGATAGCTTTTCCAGGTTAAATTAAACTTTTCCCAAGTTAAACGCAACTTTTTCCAACATAAAAGTATGAAACTATTTCCAAATTGAAAGCAACCTTTTCCAAATTAAATTAAACTATTTCCAAACAGATTTTTCCAAATTCACTGAAACTTTTCCAAATTGAATACAACTTTTGTCTTCTAATTTAGTATGAAAAAAAGTTGCATTCAATTTGGAAAAAGTTTAATTTAATTTGGAAAAAAGTGTAATCTGTTTGGAAATAGTTTAATTTAATTTGGAAAAAGTTACGTTCAATTTGGAAATAGTTTCGTTTATGTTGGAAAATGTTGCGTTTAACTTAGAAAAAGTTCAATTTAATCTGGAAAAGCTATATCGTACATTTATTTGCGACAAAATTGACCACTATATGTTGTTATGTCGTGTATTATCGTAAGAAATTGCAATTAAATCGAGTGCAACCAATTGTTTTTGTTCACCAAAACATAAAAGAATAATAAATACAATAACATAACATACGTACATTATTTGTTTTAAACTATAAATAGATAAAAAAATTGAAATTATTTCCGAGGTAAGACGATGTTTTATTGATACTGAATTTGTACAAAAAACTGTGCACTTAAATTATCGATAAAGTGTGTCCAAAAAAACTTTATGTGTTTATTAATGGTGCCGAATCAGTTCTAAAATTGTATGTTATGTTATCTGTGATATTTTTGTATATTCAATACAAATTCATATATGAAGTGGAGAAGTAAAATAACATAACATGGATTTTATCACCAGAATCGGGCCCAATATATAAATTGTGCTTAAATATTTAAAAGAGACTGCAACGCCAGACATTTTTCAGGCCATGTTTTGTTATAGGGGTAGTCAATCCAAATCGGGCGTATACAAATTGTAGATATTATTATCACATTGTAGTTTCTACATATTGGGGCCAATTCTGAGATCAAACATGTTATACGACCTTAACTGGTGAGTTTCCTGTAGTATCATGCATTGCGCTAGTATCCCGATAGGCCATCATGAAGAGTAGAAGGCACCGGTCATGATTGTCGTTGATCTCTTTGCGTAGATGTTCTTCCAGTGTTTTGTTCTCTCTATCTAATCTCTCTACCATGCCATCGGATTGTGAATGTAACTCTTGCAATACGGATGATTCAAAATTTCGGCCTTGGTCGGAATGTAACTCTAGCGGTACTCCAAATCTGCATACCCAAATGTTTTCAAATACATCCGCAACCGGTCCAGCTTCTTGATTCATAATCGGATATGCTTCGACTTATTTACCGAAATAATCGGTTCATACAAATATGTACCGATTTCCATCTTTTGCCAGGGGAAATGGGCCAGCAATATCCATAGCTATCCGCTCGAACGGTGCCCGGACAATGTATTGCTTCATCCTTCCTCTTGTTCTTGTTTGTGGTCTCTTACTGGTGGCGCAAACCTCATATTTCCTGTACCAATCCTCCTCATCTCTTCTGAAAATGAACCGATAGAACCGAAGTCTTATCTTGCCCTTCGTTTTGACGATACACAAATGCGCTGCAGATTTGCTATTATGGATTTTCCGCAGGACTTTTTTGTGTGGTGCTGTTGCCGTTGGCCGATTCCCAAAGTATAATTAGCAACCTTTTCTCGACTTTCAATGACTTCCATTGAGCCCTTTTCACGGTTGCACCTTCCTTTGGTGGTTTCATGCCACTGTAGTCTGATACCTCTCTCATGCTTTGTAATAGTGCTTACTTTGACTACTGCAAGAACAGCCCTAATGTCTGTTAAGAGCAGCCCTAATGTCTGTCTCTTCCTCCGGTTGTGCAGTAGCAGCCATTACCATTTCCGCTTGTTCTTCTATCGCAACTGCCTCTGGCTGATGAATCCTTCGTCAAGGGTAGTTGTGACACTAGGGCCTCACCTGCAAATGATGATGACCGCGATACTGTGACCTGTATTGTGGTGATAGTGGTGGCGCTCCTACGGTCTCTCTACTTTCATTACCTGCGTCCTCTTGGTCACGTTTAATCGCATTTGGAAGCCATCGCATCAATCTGTCTTATTGCGATCTGTTGGCAATCCCCGACGCTCCAACTGTTCTTTTAGCTGTTGAGATGTGCAAGAGTTAATGTTCTTTCACACCATTGTGTATTGCAAAATCCCACTTCTGACACCAAATTGTTGCGAATTTCTGGCTCTTCTACGGATTCGTAAGGGATTTTGCAATAAAACACTATTTATTAACACTGCACAATTTATTCGAGAATGAATTAACACCACTTTATCAGCACATTCAGCTCTTTACAATCTCACTGGTTCAATTTAGAGCACTTTACTATTTCACTAGTACATAATTTCACTGGATGAATTTAAAAACTGATCTTACCCTGCGACCTGGTTGCGTTTATATACCCATTCAATGCAACTTGAATCGAACTTTCCATATTGCGTCGTTGAATGGATTGTCCAAGTATGCGTGTATTTATTCGATACAAATCTGTGACGTAAATCAATGCATTTCTACATTAATTTCATTCTCTTTTGCCTTTGCTCATTTCCCCTCTATGGTTTTTATTCACGCCTTGCTTCTCGAACATTGTGGTATGTTACTGAAGAATAATGATCATTCATTCTATGCTACCTTTGCAGCAACTCATCGCATCAATCTCGGTCGTCGATCCAAATAAATACCCATCATAAAAACTACATACATATGTTCTTGTGATGATCGAACCACCAATCGTTACCACATCGTACTCTGTAACTGCGGCTTTAACCACCACACTAACTAACAACTAAAGTTTCACGATAGCCATAATCGTCACATGTTATTATATAGAAACAGCATTAATGCCATTGTTAAGACTCTTGAGACCAATAATCCATGGGTGGTTTTACGAAAGTCCCGCTCAACCACTCGTAAGTGTATTTCTCGGCGATTGACATAATAAATATGAATTTCGAATTTATCGTTTTTTTTAGGCAAGACACCAAAAACCGGATACCATGTACATATATAGTGGTAGTAATCGGCTAAAGCCATCAAATTCTGTTACACGTGATATTTAGAATACTAGCCATTCAAATTTTCACACGATATTGCTGTTTACATTATAACTACATATGCATATGTATACAAACTAATAAATAGAAAAAGTAAACAGCTGAAAAATGACGTATATTATACTTGTGTAACAACTAAGTAAATGTACGCAAGTCAATATATTAAATTCTCTCAACAGTATATTGATAATTATTATCGTATTCGATTATTAAAGTAAAATTATTTTAAACTAATTTCATCGCATTAATGTCGTCGGAAACATATTTATTTATTATTTTTGCAAGTATGTACATATTTCAAATATATAAAAAAAATATTTGTCGCACAGGTATACTGCAAGTCGTATACTTATACACAATAAAAAAAAGTATTTACGCGACCTTACTTTTTATTTACAACAGTTTTTACAAATACACATTTAACTTTAGTAAATGATTTTGATTTATAATTAATATTGTTGCATTGTTTTTATCAGTAATCAACATTACCCAGAATATAATAATATTTAAATGCAACAATTCTTATCAACTAATCACTCACAAGAGCACAAAATAAAAAATATGATTTATACAATTTTTCAGTGGAATTTATACATATTTAAATCAATAAATAAAAATTCAAAAATTTTGAATGCAAATATGTATTGATAAAAAATATATCACAAAATAGATTTGAATTGTGTGTGAACCCCATAGTAGAAATTCTATTAACGAATTGAGAATGAAATTTACTTCAATTCTATGAAATACTTTTCAAATCGCAGTTTTTTGTGACGAATATTATAATCAACATTATGTATTCGAATTGTTTACTCGTTAGTAAGTCTGTTTATTGAATTAATCAAATATAAGTACATATACAATATTTTCTTTCTAGTTTTTATTTATTATAAATTCAGTATAAAGTTGGTTTCAAATTATAATATTAAACTAGATTTGTGATGTATCATAAAGCGTAATGTTATTATCAATTATAATCAGTTTGTAAATATGCATGAATATTTAAATTAAATAGTATTCTGTCGATATGGAATAAAAATGTAAAATTAATTTATTATGAAAAGGGGCCGTTTATCTATAAATGAATGTTTAATTTTTTTTCAGAATTTTACTATAGAATTGGCGTGTTAGTTTGTATCGTGTAATGTCTGAGCTCTGCTCTTAAACGTGAATGAGAATATAAAATTTTGAACTTATGAACTCAACTAAACTTCCTAAATATCTCATGATTATCAATGCCTCGATTTTGATTTATAATTCCAGGGATCACGGAAAATTTGTATTTCAAAAGAAGGAGTTAATTTTTAATTTAACTAAGTACATCTACATAATATAGGTAAGTGGCACTCACGTGGATATGGATATGTAAAAGAATGGTCTTTACTTCACTTTGTCAATACTCTTGCGCACAAAAGTTCGACTTTAAAGTACATCTTTAAAGTACCTAATTACAACGGTTATACAATAGGTGAGTGAATAGCAGCAACCAGTGTATATTACATAACTCGTATAAATACAATAGTTTAGTTTTTCATTATCTATACTATTTTATATTTATTAGTTTTTTATAAATCAAATAATTCTCTTGTCATAACTAATTCAATAACATATATTAAAATAAAAGCATTGGATTAAAACACAAATACATTTATGATCATTGATCATCATTTTTTCTTTTGGAGAATCGCTGGGTTTCCTTTGGTGTAATCGGCCGTGGTAAACATATTTTACTTAGGTACAAATGTTAGTATTGTCCTTCTATTTATTTGTTGATTGTATCGCTCCAAAACGAATTATTGTATACGGGTTGAATCGAAGAACAACTCCTAATAGAAACTACATAATTTTGATATTATTGTTGTTTTCAACTCCGTTTTATCTCTGCAATATATATGTACACTAACTTAACCTAAAGTTACCTACGAGAAAACTCGACCTAAATAATTATTTATAAAAGTATTAAGTAGATGTATAATCATTTTGATCTGCTTTTATATGTTTCAAAATTGTTTGTTTAGTTACATTTATTTATTTTTATTAATTAGTTGCAATATAAAATTTTTCTATTTCCATATCCATTAGCGAAATCAACTTATTATTATTTATACGTCGATTGAAGCAATAATAATTTTAATTTAGTGCTAGAAAAGAATATCTAAACTGTAGAAAATGTACCACCTCTCTCTCAAAAACAAAAGGGTAAGTGGCTAAATGTAGTAAATACTCGATTGTCTAGCAAGCAATTTTCAAAAATATGGCGAAATAAAATTTTTTTCGATTTATATTTTTAGCCAAAGGTAACGAACGGGTGATTTTTTAAGCGTTTGATTAATAATTTTGAACATAATTTTGTTTTATAATTTTGTTTATAATTTTGTAAAACACGATCAATAGACACATTCATGTTTTCTTTGCAATTAGAGGAAGACAATTTGATTGATGGTAAGATTGTCAAAATTTTCTGTTGCTTTTACTGTAAGAATAGACAGAAATAAAAAGAGATCAAAGAAGGAGATTGGTAATTTAAATATTAAATCTAGATGTCATTCGTGCAAGCAATCAACCTGGTAATTTGGTCTAAAGGATGTCCCAAAATTAAAATTTTGATAATAAAAATTGAACAAATAAAAAGGAAAGCGGTTTACCTTGGTGCGTTGTTACTAAAACCACAAAACTGTAAACGATAGTAATGACAACAATTATTGGTATGCTGATTGCTGACTCAGGTGTGTCGAGTCACATAACATTTCATCGTGAATGGTTTTTTGAATATATCGGATATATATAAAAATATGTCGTTGAAGTAGCGAATGATCATTGTTTAGAAATACAAAATGTACTACATATATGTTCCGAACCTTCGTAAAAATGTTCGTTAAAATGTAGCTGCTGTCTCACTCCAGCATTGGGAATCGTTGGTTAGGACATATTAACGTCGATACAATTAAAAAATGTGCAAAGATGAATTAGTGAATGATGTTGATTTATCAAGTAGCGATAAATTCTTCTGCGATGAAAGCCAATCAGGTAAAATGACACATGCATCAAACAATCAGAAAAGCGTTCATCTGTGTGGTCCAAGGGAAGAAAAAGGCGTTGGTGAAATGCGTAATTTCATGTTAATTAAAGACGAAGCAACAAGGTTTCGATTTATATACTTGTTAAAATAGAACGATAAAGTTTTTATTTGTTTAAGTTCGTACATTCCAATAGTACAAAATATGAATAGCTCACGTATTAAATATTTTCCTTTCGACAATGGTATCGAATACGTTAATAAAAAAGTCAAAACTTTATTTTCAAAAGAAGGCGTACAAGTTGAAAATATTGTACCATACACACCAGAGCAAAATGGCCGCATTGAACGTGATAACAGAATCATACAAGAATGTTCAAGAACAATGTTAATTTCATGTGGGTTACCGAAGTTTTTATGTCCGAAAACAGTTCGTTTAGCAACATATTTGTTAAATCGTTCAACAAATAGTAAATACATTGTTAGTATATGAAAAATGGTTTGATCGTAAACTATACATTGGGTCATATAAAAATATTTGGTACTGAATGTTATATGCAACTATCAAAACAGTATGGTCGAAAGAAGTGGGATCCAAAAGCTAAAGAGGTTCAATTAGTTGGATACGAGCCTGCAACGAAAAATTTCCGTTTAAGTGATCCAAATAGTCTAGTCGTAAAGTATTTATTAACTGTGATGTGAAATTGAATGGATATCTTATTCATGATTCATGTCATGATATAGTCAAAGAAGCAGTAGAGCAAGAAACTAAAGAAAATGACCATGACAATAGTAATTCAGGGAATTATGCAAGTGCATACGTTCAGTCCTGTATAAAATTCATATCAATCCGTACCATTTTATCTCTAGCTGCAATGAATCTAAAGCATTTTGATGTCAAAACAGTGTTTTTAAATGGCGCTTTAAAAGAAAATGCTTATATAAAAGAACCAATTGGTGATGATGATAATAGTGGTCGTGTGTGTAAACTAATTAAAAATGTATATGATTTAAAACAGGCAACACGTTGTTGGAGTCAAAAATTTACAGAGGGTTCAAAGTGTATAAGTCAGGTATTTGCATTTTCTACAGGCGTTATTTTAAAAGAATAACAATTATTGCTATTTATGTGGATGATGTTTATTAGCATATAATGATGAAACAGAGATGTAGAGATTACATTATATTGTATCTGCAAAAACATTTTGAAGTTAAGGTGTTTGACTTGAATTACTTCCTTGGTATACAAATCGAACAATCATCAAATGGTTCGATACGTATTCATCAGAAAGCATATGTTAATAAAGTGTTAAGTCGCTTCAATATGAATGAGTGTAATGTGGTATCCACACCAGCTGATAGCAGTCAAAATCTTGGTGATTTTGTTAACGACGAAAAGAATGAAGATTTATCGTGTAGTGAAGCAGTGGGAAGTTCAATGTATTTGGTAGTTAGTACAATCGGCAATTGACAATGCAGTCAAACTCATGTTCAAATATTTCAAAGGATCGGCTGGGTTAGGTATACTATTAAAATATTATAATATATTTGATTTTGTTGGTTATAGTGCTGCAGATGACTATGGTGGTGATAGTGAAACTAGAAGATCAACCAGAGGCTATGTTTTTCACATTGGTTCAGGCGTTATAACTTGGGTGTTAAACAGGCAACAATCAGTTTCAATATTGACAACGGATTTTAAATATGTATCTGCCTGTCAATGCATAAAAGAGTTAATTTTGCTTAAACATTAATTGCGGAATTAAAACCTGGCCAAAAAGTTAAAGTAAAATGCTATTCGTTAGGTCAAGAATCCAGTATTTCAGAAAAGGATCAAACATATTAATATGCAGTATCATTTCATCCGTGAAAAATTTCAAGTAACGTTGGTTTAAATTCGAGTTACTTTTTTATCGTTTTTACTGCAGAATTAAGTCGTACTCGAGTCGAAACTGCGTTGAAATCGAAATAAAAAATTGAAAATGGTGAAAATAATGTCGGCAGAAAATAGAAAAAAATAACGTTCATATTTTAGTTGTTGTTGTTTTTGACTCGACTCTGTGTATAGTGAATCTTTTTAGAATAAACTCGACTCGACTCAAATTTGTTAGGTCGAGTCAAGTTAACTACAAGATGACTCGACTCCGTTTATAGTGAAAGATAACCTAGGTTGAACTCCAAAAATAAACGTACTAATTGTGATGAATTCTTCACATAATTGACTTGGAGCATCATGGTTCCCACGTAGCGGAAATATTTTCAAACGAATATACAAATAATTTGACGTTTACAATTTATTTTTAGAATATAAAATATAAAGATCAACGAGAAATTTTACAAAAGTATGTTTTTTGTGAGCCACCTCTAACACAGACTGCGGAGATTTGCACTGAGGAGCCATCCCATGAGGAATTCACTAAAGCCATGCAGAGATTGAAACGAAACCGTGCACCTGGAGTGGACTGCATTAATTCGGAGCTCTTGATATTCGGAGGGGATACTTTGTTGAACTGTCTTTTCGACCTTATTCGATTAGTATGGCGAACCGAAGTTATGCCTGACGAATGGAAAGTGGCCGCGATATGCCCCATCTTCAAGAAGGGAGACCGCTTGAAGTGTGAGAATTATCGCGGTATAGCCCTCCTTTGCACAGCGTACAAGTTACTGTCATACATTGTATTGGATAGAATCACTCCTCTAGCGGAGGGTTTGGTCGGTGACTATCAAGGAGGATTTCGTCCGAATCGATCAGTCACCGATCAGGTCTTTTCGCTGCGGATGATTCTATCTAAATATTATGAGACATCCATCCCCGTACATCAGGTGTTCCTGGATTTCCGGCAGGCCTATGACTCGATCAATCGAGAGAGTTTATGGTCTGCCCTGGAATACCTAGGAATGCCAACAAAACTGGTACGACTATGTAGGATAACAGTGACGCAGTCCCAATGCTGTGTTAAAGTTGAGAACAGGCTATCGACAAGTTTTGTAGTTAACTCGGGTGTTCGGCAGGGAGATGCTCTGTCCCCGATACTCTTTAATCTCATGTTGGAGTACATCTTTCGTAAAACTGAAACACCGCAGCGTAACATCTTATATCGCCAGTCCAATCAGGTGCTTGCATATGCAGATGACATATGCGTGATTGGACTGAATAGCAACGGAGTGAAAGAAATACTTGATCCGCTTGTAGAGTTTTCAGCTTCAGTTGGACTTCAGATCAATGAGTCCAAAACGAAATACCTGATCTCTGGTTTTAGGGACAATGGCACACCAGATTTTAGTAGTGGCCACCACACGTTTGAGGGAGTGAGGAAGTTCAAATATTTGGGTTCTCTTATCACTCACGATAACAGTGTGGGTGAGGATATTAAAGTGCGGCTGGCAGCTGGCAGTCGTTCTTTGTATCCTCTAAGGCCACTGCTAAAATCTAAACACTTATCAAGTGCCGTGAAGCTGAAGCTTTACAAAGCGTTGATCAGGCCCGTTGTTATGTTTGGATGTGAAAGTTGGGCGCTGACGGATGAGTACGAGAGATGGCTCCTAACATTTGAGAGAAGAGTCATGCGTGTGATTTACGGCCCAAATCGCGAAATAGATGGTACCTACCGAGCTCTGTACAATATCGAGATCTGATGAAGATCCCCGATATTGTACATGAAATAAGATCTCAGCGAGTACGCTGGCTCGGGCACGTTCTGCGTGCTGGTCCGGAACGAATTGTGCAGCGATCTCTGAAAGGTGAGCCACCATATGGTAGGCGCAGAGGTCGTTGCAGGCGACGATGGCTCCACGGTGTAGAGAACGACTTGGCCTCTTCAGATTGTCTTAGAGAGTATGAAGACCATGCTCGGGATCGAAACCGCTGGAGCCGAATTGTTGACTCAGTAAGGGGCCAGTAATGGCCTTTAAAACTGTTTTAATTAATTAATGTTTTTGTATTGGACAAATTTACTGATTTGATTATGTATAATTATTTATTATTTCCTCCATGCCACAGAAATTCCAAAAGCCATTATGTTTGCATATTTTCTTTTTATTTTTCCACGAGAGGCGCTTTCTCTACTTTTACAATTGTCAATTCCTTAAAATAAACCTTTATATAAGCAATTTTTATTATTGTAATTAAAACATAAATGAATAAATAACAAGATTTATAAGTATGTACCGAAATTTAATAAATGCGTAAACATTTAGTTGTAAAACCCCTTTAATGTACCCCATTTAGTTATGCTAATGGAACATATCTGGAAAATATTTCAAACTTATAAAAATATGTACTACTAGCGGCGCTTTTTATGTATTCCAACTCGTCTCTAGTGGTTTATAGGGTAAAGTTTCTTCCTCTTCCATTTTCGATCAATTCATGAATAAATATAATACATACAATATAAATTGTGTAAAAAACAGAGATAGAGATTACGAGTTTACGACTTCATTTTGACGAAGGAACGAAATATTAATTAATTTTCTTTATAATATTTTTATTTATTTTGATTGGAAATTGAATTGAATCTAATTATAAAAGTTAAATTTATGATAAGTTTAAATAAAAAAAATTTCAAAATGTTTGTGTTTAGTTTAGATAAATTTAAATGAAATACATTTGCATTTGAAGAGGTTTTTGTATTTCCTAAAGACAATTTTCTTTCTTTTATTTTGTTATTAAATTTTCTTCAAATCTTAAACAATTTTCAAAGAAATAAATTCTTAAATATTACCTAGTTATTGAATAATATTAATTTACAAAGGTAATTTCAATTATAATGTGTATTAAATAAAAAAATTAAGTTTCAACATCTAAAATCTAATTGAAGGAAAAGAGATATAGTAAAACGAGTGCTCCTTAGATTTTGATTATTTTATTTGTAATAAAATAATAGCAACATCAAGTTGCACGCAAGACGATACAATTATATATCCAAAACTGTTTTATAATAGTTTATTGCCTTCAAAATTTGCAGTGGGGACATTCCATTAAAATATGTATAGGTGCTTACAAAATTGTTTAATAATTAAAAATTTATTTTCCTGTACAGATTGATACCGTGTGGGGTTGGGCTTCAGCCCCGCTGCGTTTAGCGGCAAACAGAATGGGAGATGCGATGCTGGGAGAACGTCCACCGTCTCCTGCACGTCTTTCGCATACTTCAGAAAAACATCCGAGAGTAACACTAGCCGAATTAAATGTATTGAGACGCCACCGAGAATTATGTGATGTTGTGCTAAATGTTGGTGGACGGAAAATTTTCGCCCATAGGTATTGAACATATTTGATTTATTCAAACATTTAGGATACAGAAAACTTATATCGATTTCAGAGTAATTCTATCAGCATGCAGTCCATACTTTAGAGCCATGTTCACAGGTGAACTCGAAGAATCTCGACAAACTGAAGTAACTATACGTGATATTGATGAAAATGCAATGGAACTTTTAATCGATTTCTGTTACACATCACATATTGTAGTCGAAGAGTCAAATGTTCAAACACTACTTCCCGCAGCATGTCTTCTGCAATTAGCTGAAATTCAAGATATATGCTGTGAATTTTTGAAACGTCAATTAGATCCAACAAATTGCCTTGGGATCAGGGCATTTGCTGATACACATTCATGTCGTGAGTTACTACGAATTGCTGATAAATTCACACAACATAACTTCCAGGAGGTTATGGAAAGTGAGGAATTTTTATTATTACCAGTTGGGCAGCTCGTTGATATTATTTGTAGTGATGAATTAAATGTACGATCCGAAGAGCAGGTTTTCAATGCAGTTATGTCATGGTTAAAGTATAATGTTGGAGATCGTCGTCAACATTTAGCTCAAGTATTACAACATGTTCGCCTTCCATTATTAAGCCCAAAATTTTTAGTTGGTACGGTTGGTTCCGATTTACTTGTACGATCCGACGAGGCATGTCGCGATTTAGTTGATGAAGCCAAAAATTATTTATTACTTCCACAAGAACGTCCATTAATGCAAGGTCCACGTACGAGACCAAGAAAACCAACGCGGCGCGGTGAAGTTTTATTTGCTGTAGGTGGTTGGTGTTCAGGCGATGCTATAGCTTCGGTTGAACGATTTGATCCGCAGACGAACGATTGGAAAATGGTGGCACCAATGAGTAAAAGGCGTTGTGGTGTTGGAGTAGCCGTCTTAAATGATTTATTATACGCTGTTGGGGGACATGATGGACAAAGCTATTTAAACAGTATTGAAAGATATGATCCACAAACTAATCAGTGGTCATGTGATGTTGCACCTACTACTTCGTGTCGAACCAGCGTTGGAGTAGCAGTTTTAGATGGATTTTTGTACGCTGTCGGTGGACAAGATGGAGTTCAATGTTTAAATCATGTTGAGCGATATGATCCAAAAGAGAATAAATGGTCAAAAGTAGCTCCTATGACTACCAGACGCTTAGGGGTGGCAGTTGCTGTTTTGGGTGGATATTTATACGCTATTGGAGGCTCAGACGGTCAATGTCCATTGAATACCGTAGAAAGATACGACCCAAGGCAAAATAAATGGACAGCTGTTAGTCCTATGTCAACCCGACGAAAACATCTCGGCTGCGCAGTTTTTAATAATTTCATTTATGCTGTTGGTGGTCGTGATGATTGCATGGAATTATCGTCAGCGGAACGATTTAATCCATTGACGAATAGTTGGAGTCCGATTGTCGCAATGACGTCACGCCGTAGTGGAGTAGGCTTAGCTGTTGTGAATGGTCAATTGTATGCTGTGGGTGGATTTGATGGTACTGCCTATCTTAAGACAATTGAAGTTTACGACCCGGAAACAAATCAATGGCGGCTGTGTGGTTGTATGAATTATCGTAGATTAGGTGGTGGTGTTGGTGTTATGAGAGCACCTCAAACTGAAAATTATATGTGGTAAGTCTATACATCTCGGATATTATTGATAATATCCTAATTAATAATTATTCTTACATTTGTAGGATCCGCAAAGATTCAGTTGTTTAAGCTTCACTAGTTATTATTTAAGTTTTTCTCTATAATTAATACATATTTAAAAACAAATCAAATTAAACAAATTTCTTATTTTAATTGCAAACATTTTATTTATGAATATCACGAGAACATAATGTTTTCTGAAAAATTATAAGTGACGAAATAATAATTAATAGTTAATACATGATTATAATTTACTCGAATAAAATAAAAAAATATTGTAATGTTAGATAAAAGTAAACATTTCGTTTTATTAACTGAACATTCGGCAATGCTAGTTTCTTTTTGACCGCTAAACCTTTTTGTATTTGGCTTCAATTGCATCAGATGCCGTCACAAATGTTCTCTGAAGACGGTTTTTGCGACTACTCCGAAATTCAGCAGCCACATCTTTTGATAGTTCGGCTACCAGCTGCATTGTTTCTGGCGGATAACGACATCCCATAAATTCAATGTTAAAAAATGCTTGGGCTAAGCAAATTATCTCTTCCTCCGTAAATCTTGCTTTATGTGCATTGATAAAAGATCGTTTCAGATTCCAGTGATCTTCACATTCATAATCTGTGCGATATTTTTCAACGTCCCATGTGGCATCTAAAGACATTGTATTTATTTATTATTTGTTTTTATTTTTTTTGAACAAAATTAATTGAAATGGACTTCTCAAATTTTGACACTAATACCCAACAAGCATTTTGTTGAATTCTAGCATGATTTTCTGTTATTTCAAAATTCGCCTCCAGATGATAGGGATAAACGCCATTTTTTAATTAGGTTGTATGGAAAATTGAAAATTAAAGTGCTAAATATCATTATTCTTTGTGAAAATTCGAAAAGTGGAAATATTTTATACAAAAGCCTGTGCTGGGATGTTCTATCATCACTTAGATTCGCTTCGATAGACATTTTCGTCTCTTTTTTTACGAACAAAATTGTATTCTATTTCGCAATTTATATTGTGATCATAGCCTACTCGATTATATTCTATAAATTCATTCGATAAAATATCACCAATATTTTTATTTTCGATGGCAAGAGAAAAGAGGAAAAATAGATAGTTTGCAAATTTATTCTAACAGGCTGAGATCGCAATAGACAAAACGTAATTCAAAAAACGCAATGGAGCACAATTTTGTTCGTAAAAAAAGAGACACAAATGTCTATCGAAGCGAATCGAAGTGATGATAGAACATCCCAGCACTGTATTCCATTGTGAAAAATTTACTGCCAACATTTTTTTGTTGCCATAATGAAAGGAGAAAGAAAAGAAAAAATTCCATTAGTGTGACAGAGATAGTAGTTTTTTTATTTTTGATTTTATAGCGAAACTTTTATGGTTACGTTTTGACGCTTCTGTAACATAACCAACAAATTTCATAATTTTTTTTATATCTAGAGTGCGAACATAATTTTATTCATTTATTCATATGCTATTACATAATAAATAATTTATTGTAATATAATTAATAATAATAATAATAATAATAATTTGTTATTGTAACGTCTGAAATATTAAAAAAAAATGTACAACAAAATAACATTTGACCATAAAAATATCCAAACATGTGTGTGTGAAAAAAAATTCGTATCCGCACACAATTTTTATGTCGATGTGTGTAAATGTTGCCATAAAAAATACTCAACTTGATACTTTTCTATAATAAATTATGGCAACACACTAGCACAAACACATTTTTCTCTCCAGTAAAATTTTGCTGATGAAGTTTTTTGTTTCTTTCGCACCACCAGCAAATCTATATTTTTATCCCATTTTGGTTTTGCTGACAGTAAATTTTTCACAATGGAATAGAGGCTTATATGTATATCAATACCAGTATATAATAGGCCGTTTCATAACATTTGAGCATTAGTATGAGTAATGGAATAGAAAACAGCAAAATTGAACAAAATCATATGGAAAAAGGCGATTTTACGGGTTTTTTTGCGCTTAACATTCTTATATCTAATGTCGAATTCTTTCGGGAATTGAAAAAAAATCAATTTTTTTTTGTCCCAAAGAACTTAAAACAAAATTGCTATTTTTTTGTCTCTGTGTTGGTGAATCAAAAAGAGAGGGAAAATATATTAATTTTTTTGAGGTTATGTTACCTGTCAAGCTGTCACTCTGACAGGCATCATAAAAAGTAAAGCGAATTTTGAAGTGCATTTTTATTAAAAGTGATATTGATGGAATTGACAATTTCCCCGTGATTGAAAGAGATCGAGAAATTAGTACGAATTCTATTGAACGCGTGCGTGGTAGTTCGAATATGGCTCATCCCAAGCTACAGGATCCTAAACATAAAAACGGAACATTTACAAGGGGCTGTTACACCAGATTCATTAATTTACTGTTATAGCACAAAGAAAATATACAAGAGTAATTATTTTAGTACAATAAAATGTCATTCATAATTTTAAAATGATTTATTTATACTGATTGTATGGCTAGTCTTGCAAAACGAGAAATGTATATATTTAATATATTTATCCTTTTTGCTCTGTGGAAATAACGAAAAAACAAAACAATCAAATTGTGTGTGTGTATATGTATTAATTTTTCCATAAACAATAGTAAAGCAATATAAATCATGAATGGATCAAAAATATAAAAGACAAAAAATTACAATATCATTGTTGTTTTTGTAAACATCTGGTTTGGTCAATTTTCGTCAACCTATTTTCTAAAAATTTGTTTCGAGTAGATAACAATGATCCATGTGCATCTGATCGTTCAATTGTAATTAAGTATTGATCTATGTTTTCAGGTTTATTAATATAATTATGCATAAGAAGATATTTTTTTCAATTTATTTTAGATAAATAAAACTGGATCAAACCAATTATGTTTTTGTTGATTATTAATATTTTCAATTTATCTAAAAAAAATAATTTTGTTTCACTTTCATCAAAACCAATAACAATGTCCATGTCATAGGAAACGTACATAGAGAGAGGACAGAATAATAGTACATTTCCAAAGGTGTAATAGTGTTGCGACCTATCTATTGGCATTAATACACATTTTGACATGTATGTTTTGTTTTGTTGTATACTACATGTCATTTAAACTTTCCTCACAGCCAAAACCAATAACATAATCGTACATTCTTCTGGTTTATGTAAAATGTTAGACACGACGCAACACTTATACGAACCTATTAAAATGTACTATTATTCTTTCCTCTAAATAGGTTTAGCACGGCTTGCATAACATTGTTGTTGGTTTTGCATGTAATAAAAACACCAATACTACTATATGTTGTTAGCTATTGTTTTCACATACAATGTCCAAATGGTCATTCACCTTTTCTATTTAGATGTCAGTGTTAAACAATAACTAAAGTTTTCAAGGACATTATGTTTGTGTTTCAAACCTGTTTAAATTTAAGAAAAATGCATTCAAATTTATAAAAACATTTATTTTAACTCTTTAATATTTTGAGCTTTCTAGTTGCTTGTTTGGTTTTGGAAAATTCATTATTCACCGTCGACCATCTGCAATTCTTTCTCATCAAAACAAGATTAAAAAAATGTACTAATTTACGAATATGGTCATAACAGGCTTCATCTGGATTTGGTAGGAAAGATGTGTACTCCTCCGCCATCATTTTTAAGCATTCATCCGTTAAAAATTTTATTATATTATGATAACAACAATTTTGATGATAATATTTTTCAAATACCTTTACCAAAGATCGTGCTATGGTGGCAAACTCATCCGAAGGAGCACTCAATGAACCAAAATTACTGTCTTTTATTTTAAAATTTTTTTCTGCCAAAAAAGTGTCCGAAATGTTGATTTCATCGCCTTTCTTTATCATTTTTTCCCGGCAGCTTTGGCAATCAATTTTTTTCATTATACAGTAACCAGTATAGTAAACTAACGCATTCTCCTTTATGATGTGAATATCGGCCTCCTCAATAATATTGTCAGGTGGTAAACTATTTATACTGGTAGATTCATGGGATTTTAAACTCATTTCAAAATCGGTTTTAAAGCTATTCCAGTCTAATTCAATTGCTTGCGACTCATCGGTCATGCAATTTTTAAATGGCGAATTTAATATAATTTTTCTTACTAAAAAATGCCTTTGGCATACATAATTGTGTTTATTAATGATATCATTTCGTAAAAGTCCAATAGAATCTATCCATTTTTGTGCGTATTCTTTATTTTTCGGAAATTTAAAAAAATGTAGTTCCGATTTCATCGATTTAGTGTTGCAATTTGGAACAATACAGGTGACGTGTAGTTTTCTCTTTTCTAACTGCCGTGTTTTTTCTAAATTTATTTAAGAAAATGTATATTACTTATTAATGAATAAAAGTAAAAAAAAATTGTTTGTTCACTGAGAGTCCTGTTCCTGTCCCTGTATGAAACTGGTAACCTAAAAGTTGTGTCCTGGGTATGTTTTGTTTGAAAATGACAGTAATTTCTGTATTATTTTGAAATATTTATCGTTAAAATTTGTAACGACCACGATTCGTTGTCACTTTAAAACAATTACTATGTCGATTTGTGTTTATGTACAAATACACAACACAACAAAAAATATTAAAATTTAATTTATTTAATCGCTGTAATATAGCACGCCTAGCTTCTATTTGTTTTGGCAGGATTTAGGTGTGGGTAGGGATATCTTACTGCTTGCGAGATTGTTATGGTTTGAATTCGATGACGAGTCGTGAACACAACAATTTACAGATACTTGCAATTATCTACTTGGTGTCTGTCGACGGTACGAAACTTTACACTAACAAATTAACAAAACCGAAAACAATTTTAAAACAAACTTACTTGATACGGTATTATCCGTAATCACTGAGGAAACACTATTATGTTCTGTATTCATTTTCAATAGAAATTTAATGGCAAATTTAAATACAAATTTAAAGATAAATTAATATGGCACTGAACGAACAACTAGGTAACAATATTTCGAATGAAACTAAGAGATTTCAAAATAACGGGCATTTGGACGTTGTATGTGAAAACAATAGCTAACAACATATAGTAGTATTGGAGTTTTTATTACATGCAAAACCAACAACAATATTATGCAAGCCGTGCTAAAATTAACAAAATTAATTTTTTTAGATAAATTGAAAATATTAATAATCAACAAAAACATAATTGGTTTGAGCCAGTTTTATTTATCTAAAATAAATTGAAAAAAATATCTTCTTATGCATAATTATATTAATAAACCTGAAAACATAGATCAATACTTAATTACAATTGAACGATCAGATGCACATGGATCATTGTTATCTACTCGAAACAAATTTTTAGAAAATAGGTTGACGAAAATTGACCAAACCAGATGTTTACAAAAACAACAATGATATTGTAATTTTTTGTTTTTTATATTTTTGATCCATTCATGATTTATATTGCTTTACTATTGTTTATGGAAAAATTAATACATATACACACACACAATTTGATTGTTTTGTTTTTTCGTTATTTCTACAGAGCAAAAAGGATAAATATATTAAATATATATATTTCTCGTTTTGCAAGACTAGCCATACAATCAGTATAAATAAATCATTTTAAAATTATGAATGACATTTTATTGTACTAAATTTATTACTCTTGTATATTTTCTTTATGGTTATAGTTTAAAAGTGTTAATAAACAAAACAACTGATATTATTATTGCAAATAATTTTAATAATAAAGAAATATAAAGATATTAGAAATGTAAAATTTTAATTTTCTATGTATTCCTCGATAGCCGAAAATTCAGGCTCAATCTCGTTATTAAATAGATCGGTGATTTTCGAACGGACCGTCAGCTTTCTATAGTCTGGAACAATTTTTAAGTATGGATATAAACTCGCCAGGAATATAGCTTCACATGAATCTCGGAGATACTAGATATCATTCATTTCAATGACATCGATTTTATCATAATCCAATAGCTCGGAGTTTAATGTTTGTATTAAGCTGCTTTTGAGATTCAAACGATTTTAACACATCCACAAAGCTCAACAGGTCTCAACATAGGTCGCTTCGATCTCTTCTAAATTATCATCCAAGCTTATTTCTGGTTCGCTTTTAATCACGGCATCCTCATATATTTGATTGTTGACCGGCCGATTAGGAGAACTTGGCTTTAATATTATGTCATCGGCATCAACTTCAAATGATTCGACGCCATACATTTCTCTATAATGCTCTTCAAGTTTGATCTTAACAAACATTGATTCATCGATTAGTTTCACAAGGAATAATAGGAACGGGAAGTATGGCCAATTACATTCGGTTAAATGTTCAGATTTCATGCGTGTTATCCGCTGTCGAAAACATCGTCGTATATTCTCCCATTTCTATTTAACTTCATCAACTGGATGCGTTGTTGTTGTTTTATTTATCACAATTTTACACCCAACACAACAAAATTTGTATTAATAAAAATGACTTTATTTATTAAAATAAATATTAATAAAACTTTATTATTATTAGCTTTTATTTTATAAAAAAATCGACACGAATTTATTAACAAGAGAAACACGACTGAATAATGGCGTTTGGCGTTGTTTATATTTATATTTTCGATTTGACCAAAATCTTCTATATTAACAAGTCCAATTATTTACATAGGCACACACAGATTATTGCCAAAACCGACTTTTTTCGACCTTAGTATTGGTGCAATAGACGGCAATGTTGTGTTCCATTGTGATCAATTTGTTATGCACAAAAAAGTCAAAAAATGAAAAAAGTCGTCGTCTTTTTGTATGTATTAGTGTTGGTTGATATATTTTATTCAAATAAATATTCATATTATTTTACAACGTTGCAGTTTGTCATATTCCATAGTAAAATGCAAAACAAAGTATATTAGTGTTTGTTAATTTTTCAAATTTGAGGCATGTACGTACACACCTAACACTAATATAAAAAAGTCGGTTTGTCTCTTTAAATTTTGTATAGTTGGACTTGTATAGTATAGAAGATTTTGATTTGACACATAATTTTGTATTGGTGTTAGTTAAAATGGGAGAAAAAATCGACATTTTCATTTTTTGCTACACATTTCTATTTTTTGCTATTTTTGTGTCCGAAAGAACTTGCAACGAAAAAAATAGCAAAATTTTTTGCCACTTTTTTGATGTACATCACTTTTTTTGGACCGAAAGAATTTAACATAAATATATAGGCCTAAAATTAATTTTTCAATGATGAGGGTTTTAATTATGATTATTTACCAAGAGTCCTGTAAGATAATTTTTCCAATTATTGGATATATTTTATCTAAATTTTTAGTTTTTAATAAACAAGATTTTTATTTTTACGTTCGTGTGATTTCTACGTTCGGTGTTGTTTCGTTAGTCAATAATTCCATAAAATTCATAAATAGTGATGGTATAACTTAACTCTTCTTTCTCATTGATAAAAAAGTATTCGATTTGTTTTGCTTACGTCGTTTTCAATTTTTTTAAATTTTTGTTCTTGATGGTACATTTCTTTTTTAGGTGTTTTGCATTCGTTTTTGTATATTGTATTATTTTTTGTCAGTTATTATGAATTAAATTTTTTTGCGGGGATAGATGATTATAGATTAGTTTTATGATTATGCATAAATTAAAATAGTTTATTTAAATATATATATATATGTAGAAATATAATTACATACTAGTACAATATCAATTAATTTAATATTTTGTATGTTAATCAAAATTAAATTGTATGATTATGAATTCAAAATTTTATTTAAAAAAA